>CM044001.1:91941657-91974157 GCA_024085815.1 Flaveria linearis | reverse complement strand
GAGGAAACTCATAATTATGAGAAAACCCCCCTTTGTGAGATTCAAACCCATGATTTGGAATATCTTATCAGTCGTTTCCTGTATGATCTCCGAACCTATCAGTTTATTCTCACCTACTTCAGTCCAACATACGGGTGACCTACACTTCCTTCCATACAACACTTCAAACGGAGCACATCCAGTACTCGTATGGTAACTATTATTATAATAAAATTTGTCCAACGGTAAATGAGTATCCCAACTCCCACCAAACACAATCACACATGCCTAAGTATGTCTTCGAGAGTCTGTATAGCATGTTCACTTTGACCATCCGTTTGTGGATGATAAACGGTACTTAGGTCTAATTGAGTGCCCATCGCCTTCTTTAAAGTCTGCAAGAACTGCGATGTAAATCGACTATCGCGATCTGATATAATTGACATAGGCACTCCATGGCTAGCCACAATCTCATTCACATATAATATCGTCAACTTTTCCATCTTATAGTCCTTGCGAATCGGTAAGAAGTAAGCAGATTTTGTCATTCGATCCACAATAACCCAAATCGAATCGTGCCCACTACATGTTCTAGGCAACTTAGTGATGAAGTCCATCGCTATGTTTTTTCCATTTCTATTCGAGAATTTCTGGTTGTTGCCACAGACCTGACGGTTTCTGATGTTCGACTTTGACTTTCGAATAAGTCAGACATTCACTTTCATACGTTGCAATGTCTTTCTTCATGCCTGGAGATCTTGGTACATCTTGTCTGCATCAGCATGAATAGAATACATGGACTTGTGCGCTTCGTTCAAAACTAGGATTCGAACATCTCCCACTTAGGTACCCATATACGATCCATAAAGTACCGTACACCATCCTCTTTACAATTCATTTGTTTATCCAACCCTCGAAATTCCTCACTTGTAATGTTCTCTTCCCTTAGCGCTTCACCTTGTGCTGTCAGGATTTGAGTTTTCATATTCGATTGAATAATTCCCAACGCTCGTGCATGTAAAGGTTTTACACATTCCTTTCTACTCAAGGCATCCGTCATCACATTTGCTTGTCCATGATGACATCGGATCTTATAATCATAGTCCGTCTGAGAGGCTCAACCCATTGCCTCTGTGGCATGTTTAATTTCTTCTTATAAAAAAATACACCAAAGGATTTTATGATTGGTATAGACGACACACTTTGTTATGTATAGGTTGTGTCTCCAAAACTTAAGTGCGAACACTAATTCTAAATCATGCGTCGTAAAACTTTACTCATAGACTTTGAGTTGTCTTCATGCGTAAGCAACCACTTTATCTTTCTGCATTAGAATGGAAGGAAACCCTTGATGTGAGGCGTCATAGAATACCACGAAGTCATTTGACCGATCAGGGAAATTTAATATCAAAACGTTACGCAATTTGTACCTTAGTGTTTGAAAAGCCTTTTCTTGCTAAAATCCCTAATTGAATTTCTTATCGTTTTGAGTTAACATTGTCAACAGTTGAGCAATCCTTGATAAGTACGTAATGAATAATCAATAGGATCCAGCAAATCCTAAAAATGGCTGAATTTTCGAGGGAGCCTTAGGTGCATCCCACTACTTCACTGCTTCGATCTTTCAAGAATCAACGTGAATTCCCTATTTATAAACCACGTGCCCTAAAAATTTCACCTCACACAACCAGAACTCACACTTGGAGAACTTGGCGTAGAGTTGCTCTTCCCACAATAATTTTAGTATCACCCGTAAACATTGATCACAGTCTTCCTTTGATAGAGAATAGATCAGGATATTGTTTAAAACGCGATTACGACTTTATTCAATACGGCTTGCGTACCCGGTTCATCAAATCCATGAACTCTGCCAAAGCATTGGTCAGCCCAAATGACATGTGTCACACCCCGACCAACGGCGGAATCATCGAGGCGGACGAATATGAAACGATTGCTCATAGCACATGGAATTCATTAATTTGAAATAATATTAAATGTCATTATTCATTAAACTTTACAAGACAAATAAGTAATTATAAAACAATCAAGATGCAACAAATAACATAAGACTTTCTTTTAATCTAGGTCCAAGTCTTATATGAGCACAAGAAGATCTTCAAGTAGGTACCTGAAACATGTTAAAAATAAAGGGTCAACTATAAAGTTGGTGAGTTCCATGGTTTAAACACACGCATACAGATATATATATGTCAAGAGGGTTACAAGTAGCAATTCATGTCCATGGTTACGAGTTAGCAAGCTTATAGAACACATACAGTTACAACCAAACCTCAACTTGATTACAAGTATATAAGATTGGCTAAGTGTACTTGGTTCCCATGATGAACAAGCATACGTCATCAGGAGTCGGCAATACATCGACTTTAGCACCAAATAGGCTTGTCAGGCCCAAAGATCTAAGACGTCGCCAGGCTAGCAATAGTTAATGACTGTAAACAAAATATGTATCTCATATAAGACTTACAATAACACAAATAACCATGACGAAAAGGTAAAGATGAATTGCATGTGCATTTACAAGTATCAAGATGTTTACAAGTGTAAGTTTATAAAGTTAACATGTTTCACCCCAAAAGATGTGAAATAAAGTAAAAAGGGGCATGGAGAACTCACATGGAAAACTCACAAGTATAGTAATGGTTGTAGAGTACATAAGAAAGCATGCATGTCAAGAGTCAAAGATGATGTCCTAAATGATAAAAAAATAATAACTTGAAGTTGGAATTCATTACAAGAAGTTAGGACGCTTATAAGCGAAAGGTAGATTGATAAACGATTATTGTACCAATTTTAGATTCTGGACAGAATGTTTGGTATGCGTTTGAACAGGTTTTTAAAATAGCAAACGGTTTCATAAAATTATAAAAATTTACATTTGACTAGTTCAAAGTCTCCCGGACAACTTTCATTCAGAAACATTTTTATAAAAAGATCCGTAAATAGGTCAAACAAGTAGCACAAGACAGAAGGTGCTGAAATGCGCACTTATCTTGTGAAGGCTATTGTTGAGTCGTCCGAATGAGTTTGAAACCATATAAAATGTCGTTGAAAAGGTAATTCAATAAAATTAATATTGGAGTCTGAGTTTTCTCAAATTTAGTTTTTTATTATCAAATTATGGTCGGTTGAAGTCAGATTATATTCTACCAGAATTGTAGTAAGGCACTTATGTGCACTTTTAAATCGTTAAAGTATGAAACTGGTTAGAAAAAATTTATTATATTGATATATGATATATTAGACTTCATTTGAGTTATATCAAAAATATTCCAAGACTTCAACATAGCCATCACTTAGGGAAATAATCTTGTGAAATAACCGAATGCGGCGGCATAGCCGTCCATATGCAAACCGGATTCTTTGTTTACATTAGTGTGTTGTTAGCTTGATTTAGGAATTTTAGTGATTGTTATAATATTAGTGAATATTAGAAGGTTAATGATCAAATGATAATGATAAAAAAAGAGATTTGGTAGAAGAAAGAATAAAAGTAAGAACATGAGAACAATTTGATGTTAGGATGATTAAAAGAATATAGAAATGCTTAATATAAATCAATATAAGATTACCTTAGTCTTAGAAACTTCTTGAGATTACTTGTAAAAGAAAATTCTTGAATTTGATCAAAACCAAAAAAATAGAAGAAATGTTTGTTAGAGAGATTTTTAGAGAATGAGCAAATAAAAAGTGAGGTCTAAACCTTGTTTTTATAGTTGAGGTTAGAAGGAAGTTATGAATAGTGTTAATGGTGAGTTATAAGTCTTTTAAAAGGGGGTTATGATTAGAATTTAAAATGAATATAAAATTAAATAATAAAATAATAATTACAATTTAAATTTTAAATTTATGAAGACTCTAATTTTAACAACTTATTTTTTTATAAAATCTTTATAGACTTTATAAAATCAAATTGAATAATCAATCAAATTATCTATTTGTTAATCTTTATAACTCTTATAAAACTTGTAAACTTTATAATTTGATTATTTATTTAAAATTCATAATTAGTAATAAAACTTTATAAGTTTATTAAAATTCATTTTATAACTTTATAGGTTTTAATAAAGTCTTTTCCATTTAGTTATTTTTTGTAACATGATTAATAAACTTTATAATTTTATAAAAAAGAATTATTTATAAATCAACGAGTTATTATAAGTTGTTTAAATGATAAATTGAATAAATCAATTCACGATATTGTTTAAACTAAACATCTAATCTATATAATTCATTAATATAAATAAAATAAGTTAAATAAAGAAATTCTTATCGTATGAAAGTTCGATTTTAGTTCGGGTTCGGGTTTATAACTTGAAAATGACGGATGTTACAGTCTCCCCTACTTTAAGAAATTTCGTCCCGAAATTTATTCACGAGAACATTGATTTCAAAGATATGAGGAGACTTGAATTTCATTTCGTGTTTGCAAGTGAACTTTTGGGAACGTTTAAATTCAATAAGTTTAATTATGATGTTTTGCTATGCTTAAGTTTGTTAAATTTCATGATTCGAGATTTCGGGCGTTTCTTGAAAAAGTGTATAAGATCATCAATTTAAAATTTTAGTTGATAAGCTTTTGTATTCCAGATGATGCATGATGATTAGGAAGGTTTTGCCATGAATACAACACCAAGGTTTAGATCAATAGGAGAGTCTTTGATGAACACGAGATATATTTTAAGACACTTTTGGATGAGATGTGAATTCATAGGAGCTTCTCAAGCAAATAACTTCGACATGGTTCTTAGATAATCGATTCTTGTTTACCAAGTCATTGAGGTTTTAATGTTACATTAGTTTAAAGTTGATACGAGAATCCTGTTTGTTAAGATTAATAGTTTAGTTTAGAATAAGAGTATCATTGTAATGAGGTTTCAGAATAAGTGCAATTTTAAGGGAAAGGCATTCAAAAAGATTATTAAAAGTCATTGTGAGAACTGGGTAATGCGTTTTAAGTTCCAAAAAGACAAGATCAATAATAAGACGATTCAAATTAACAAGGTGTTTCGAGTGTAATGTTAGGTTTACAAACCAAAGCATTACGTTGACTTATCAAAGGATTAGGTCAACTACAACCTTAATGAAGACATGCGTGCCTATAAGCGGACACTCACCCCAAGGGTTCCCAGGTAAGGTAAACAGATCCATCGATTGGTTTGGATTTATATGAATACCTTTCCTAGACAGAACACCTCGATATACAGGCATCACGCTCTTCCAGCATTACATGTTTCAAGTTGTAAGACACAGACTTTGATGAATTTGAAAACCACGAATAACGATTCAAAGCTCATTTTGAAAACCATTTGATTTAGGCACACAATGCCTTAAATATGATTTAAGATTTGTGTGTGCATTGATAAGAATCAAAGTATAAGAAGAATCACAAAAGACATATAATCACATAATCAAATATAAACATATAAGGCACATAAAATCCTATCTAAACATATAAAATACATGAGAAGACTCATGTGTAAGGGTTCTTAGTTATAGTCTAGGTCATTCCATTTCTAATAACCTAAATCCCTATAACCATGGCTCTGATACCAATCTGTCACACCCCGACCGACGGCGGAATCATCGAGGCGGACAAATGTTAAACGATTGGTCATAGCACATGGAATTAATTAAGCTGAAATAATTTTAAATGTCATTATTCATTAAACTTTACAATACAAATAAGTAATTACAAAACAATCAAGATGCAACAAATAACATAAGACTTTCATTTAATCTAGGTCCAAGTCCTATATGAGCACAAGAAGAACTTCAAGTAGAAACCTGAAACATGTTAAAAATAAAGGGTCAACTATAAAGTTGGTGAGTTTCCATGGTTTAAACACACGCATACATGTATATATATATGTCAAGAGGGTTACAAGTAGCAATTCATGTCCATGGTTACGAGTTAGCAAGCTTATAGAACACATACAGTTACAACCAAACCTCAACTTGATTACAAGTATATAAGATTGGCTAAGTGTACTTAGTTCCCATGATGAACAAGCATACGTCATCAGGAGTCGGCAATACATCGACTTTAGCACCAAATAGGCTTGTCAGGCCCAAAGATCTAAGACGTCGCCAGGCTAGCAATAGTTAATGACTGTAAACAAAATATGTATCTCATATAAGACTTACAATAACACAAATAACCATGACAAAAAGGTAAAGATGAATTGCATGTGCATTTACAAGTATCAAGATGTTTACAAGTGTAAGTTTATAAAGTTAATATGTTTCACCCCAAAAGATGTGAAATAAAGTAAAAAGGGGCATGGAGAACTCACATGGAAAACTCACAAGTATAGTGATGGTTGTAGAGTACATAAGAAAGCTTGCATGTCAAGAGTCAAAGGTGATGTCCTAAATGATCAAAAAAATAATAACTTAAAGTTGGAATTCATTACAAGAAGTTAGGAGGCTTAGGAATGCCAATAAGCGATAGGTAGATTGATAAACGATTATTGTACCAATTTTAGATTCTAGACAGAATATTTGGTATGTGTTTGAACAGGTTTTTATAATAGCAAACGGTTTCATAAAATTATAAAAATTTACATTTGACTAGTTCAAAGTCTCCCGGACAACTTTCATTCAGAAACATTTTTATAAAAAGATCCGTAAAAAGGTCAAACATGTAGCACAAGACAGAAGGTGCTGAAATGCGCACTTATCTTGTGAAAGCTATTGTTGAGTCGTCCGATTGAGTTTGAAGCCATATAAACTATGTTGAAAAGGTAATTCAATGAAATTAATATTGGAGTCTAATTTTTTTCAAATTTAGATTTTTTATGATCAAATTATGATCGGTTGAAGTCAGATTATATTCTGCCAGAATTGTATTAAGGCACTTATGTGCACTTTTAAAATCGTTAAAGCATGAAACGGGTTAGAAAAAAATTATTATATTGATATATGATATATTAGACTTCATTTGAGTTATATCAAAAATATTCCAAGACTTCAACATAGCCATCACTTAGGGAAATAATCTTGTGGAATAACCGAATGCGGCGGCATAGCCGTCCATATGCAAACGGGATTCTTTGTTTACATTAGTATGTTGTTAGCTTGATTTAAGAATTTTAGTGATTGTTATAATATTTATGAAAATTAGAAGGTTAATGATCAAATGATAATAATAAAAAAGAGATTTGGTAGAAGAAATAATAAAAGTAAGAACATGAGAACAATTTGATGTTAGGATGATTAAAAGAATATAGAAATGCTTAATATAAATCAATATAATATTACCTTAGTCTTAGAAACTTCTTGAGATTACTTGTAAAATAAAATTCTTGAATTTGATTAAAACCAAAAAATGGAAAAAATGTTTGTTAGAGAGATTTTTAGAGAATGAGTAAATAAAAAGTGAGGCCTAAACCTTCTTTTATAGTTGAGGTTAGGAGGAGGTTATGAATAGTGTTAATGATGAGTTATATGTTTTTTAAAAGGGGGTTATGATTAGAATTCAAAAATAAATATAAAATAAATAATAAAATAATAATTTCAATTTAAATTTTAAATTTATGAAGACTCTAATTTTAACAACTTATTTTTTTATAAAATCTTTATAGACTTTATAAAATCAAATTGAATAATCAATCAAATTATCTATTTGTTAATCTTTATAACTTTTATAAAACTTGTAAACTTTATAATTTGATTATTTATTTAAAATTCATAATTAGTAATAAAATTTTATAAGTTTATTAAAATTCATTTTATAAATTTATAGGTTTTAATAAAGTCTTTTCCATTTAGTTATTTTTTGTAACATGATTAATAAACTTTATAATTTTATAAAAAAGAATTATTTATAAATCAACGAGTTATTATAAGTTGTTTAAATGATAAATTGAATAAATCAATTCACGATATTGTTTAAACTAAACGTCTAATCTATATAATTCATTAATATAAATAAAATAAGTTAAATAAAGAAATTTATGTCGTATGAAAGTTCGATTTTAGTTCGGGTTCGGGTTTATAACTTGAAAATGGCGGATGTTACAACATGACTAAGAACTCGTAATTTCCGTAACGAGTCCTAAAGGTTGTCTTCGGATCTCGTCTTCTTGAACCCTTAATTGGTTATAGCTTGATCAGAGGTCGAAGTTTGAGAAGTACATTACGTCCTGTATGCAACTGATCGAATAGATCATAATTCCTGAGGAGAGGGTATTGGGTTTTGATAGTCAACTTGTTCATCTTTCGATAATTTATGCATAACTGGAACGACCATCCTTCTTTTTAACCAATCAGGTCGGTGCTCCCCATAGCAAGTGACTAGGTCTAATTAAACTTTTATCTAAGAGCTCTTGTAGTTTACTTGATAATTCTTGCATTTGCGTTGGTGCTAACTGATACGGTGTCTTTATAATCGAAGTCGTTCTAGGGCTCATATCATTCTAGAGTTTCCATTTGATGAAGAGGGGACATTCTGTTAGATAATCGATTCTTGTTTACCAAGTCATTGAGGTTTTAATGTTATATTAGTTTAAAGTTGATACGAGAATCGTGTTTGTTAAGGTTTAAACAAAACAATATATAATTTAAAATTAAATCTTCATGATAAAGAATGTACCAATAATGACTTGACAAATAGAAATAATGAACTCGCTTTAGAAATTAATAGACTTAACAGTGAATTAGCCACAGCTAAATTGACCGTTGAGAAATTTGAACTTTCATCAACAATGGTTGAAGGAATAATCAAGTCACAAATGACTCAGAAGATCAAAGGAGGAAAATATGGTGTTGGATTTTCTAACATTGCTCCTCCAATTAATCATGATTATTCATGTTTACCTTCATCTGATAACATTTGTGATTCTGATATGGTCTATGGGATTGGTTTCTCTCCATCTCAAGACTTAAAACCTTCATCAAAGTAAATTTATCTGTTGATCCTATCATAGTACCCAAATCTAAACAATCAACTGAAAACTTTTGTGCAAATAAATTGAAGGTGGATGGGTTGTTGAAGAATGGGAGAGTGACTGTGAGAGTGAAAATAAAAGTGAAAATTTGAAAAATAAAAATGTGAATGATTTCAGATCTGGTTGTAATCAAACTTTATCAAGAAATGAAAAGATTGTTGATCTGAATGTGCCCAAATTAAATATTAAAAGTAAATTGAATGCAAATCAAAGGGCAAATCAGAAAGAAAGAATTGAAAAGGATTTTAAAAGTAGATTCACTTCTAAGGGTGTAATTGAAAATGAAGAACATATTTTTAAAGAAACGAATTCTCGATTCTTTAAAAATAAACTTCATTATAATGCTAACCTTGTAAATCAAGATGTTTGTAGCCCAGATTTACAAGTGAAAGCTCCTTCTCCAGCATCCATTCGCATATCAAAGTCTGGTCCTCCTCCAACACAAATTCGAATAACAAAGCCTGGCCCTTCTTCAGCAGAATCAAAGACTATTCCTATTCAACACTACCAATTCCAAAAGTCAAAACTGTCAAATCTTCAATCCAAAGTGGTCATAATTCTTCAATTTCCTCGAATCTGCAAAAGATGAACTTGCAATTGTCTAACGAGGCAAAGATTCGAGAGACTGTGGAGAAAGTTAAACCTAGTCACTCTGACTTTGGTTTTTATGACAATTTTCATAATTGTCACCCACAGTTTGTTTTCCACACACAACAAAAGAGATGCTTTCAGTGTGGAAACACAAATCATTTGGCAAATAAGTGTCCGTTTAGACAAAAATGATTAAGTAAACAAAGATTTCATAATTCTATTTCTCATAATAGAAAACTATTTTTCACTCGTGGAAAATTTTCAAATAATATGAAATCAAAGGTTGTTAATGATTTTAATGTCAAACGGGATAAGAAATTGACTAATGATGTAAAGGAAATGTCAAGATTAAAAGCATAAATGAAAAGAATGATGTGCAAAGCAAATACAACAATATCAAATCATTTTGTCTAACTGCAACACAGAATGTGCTCAAGTCATGTTTGACTTGGGTACCAAAAACTAAGTAATTTTGTTACTTATGCAGGAAAACCGCTAAAGGCTACTGAAAGTTTATGGCATGCAGACAGCGGTAGTTCAAAGACATATGACAAGAAACTTACAATTGCTTCAACATGTTCAGTCATAAAACGAGAAACTTGACAATAAGCTTTGAAAAATATTTATGGTCTTAGGGGGAGTCAAGATTGGATCAATAAAAATGAATTTTCATGATTAAATGAGAAATGATTTTACACATTTCAAAAGAGTCTAAGTACTTTCAAAGACTTAAATACGAATAGACTTGGATTATGTTTGATATGTTGATAGACTTTGCTTTCAGAAATGAAAAGATCATAATTG
The DNA here is from genome assembly GCA_024085815.1 of Flaveria linearis. Classification (NCBI taxonomy): domain Eukaryota; kingdom Viridiplantae; phylum Streptophyta; class Magnoliopsida; order Asterales; family Asteraceae; genus Flaveria; species Flaveria linearis. The sequence goes on along the minus strand of CM044001.1, from coordinate 91,963,814 downwards.
AGTGATTACACTTGAATTAAAGAAATATGATTTAGTGGGGAACCTATCAGGATTCTGTGCCAAAAATGTTCTAACACAGACTGAGAGATACAATCTTGTCATACTCAAGCCTGTATATGATTGATTCAGTGATTATCATAACTATATATATATATAAAAGATAAAATACAAAAAGAGACAAAAAGAGAAAAACACAAAAAGAAAATAATTGAGCAAAAAGATGCCAAAAAGAAAAGGCCATATAGGATATAAGATGCCAAAAGGCACAACAAATCAAAAGATGTGTCTAAAAGACATACATACTATATGGTATATATTTTCTATTTTGAGAATAGTTTTTAACTTTGGAAGGAAAAATCAAAAGATGGGGCATGTAAGTCCGGATGGCTTGTAAGTCCTAAACATCTTGAGAGGGCAGACGTAAGTCCGGATGGCTGTCAGTAAGTCCTTAAACTTGTTAATATTCTGGGTTAAGAAATATTTCTCATGCTAGTTATGCTCAAATAGTTATATTTAGGAATACAATAAATGGTATCACTGATCATCAATGCATGGTTTAAGTCAAATTGGGGTGACTTGAAAATCTCGATAGTGTCTTGAAGGATAATAATTACCTTACAGAAGTTCTGATTGTGGGATCCACTGACTTATATTAAATCAAAACAAAACATGATATATAGCACTCATTATGTTTCTGAGTAAAATCTGAAGTATAAGTTTAAAGGGACAAAAGATATTGACAATCAACTTAACCAGTTTATTTTAAATAAAGCTGGACAGAGTCTTGACTTGATAAAGAACTATATGATCTCATTTTGAAAATTCTTTCAAGAAAAGGAAGATTCCAGTCCATGCTCCTGTTCCTCCCAACTCGTTAAAGCATCTACTATCATGGAGATGTGAGAAGGATTCCGGTCACGCTGTGATCAGATGTATAGACAGTATGTATGGATGACGGATCGAATCCTAAGGAATAAATGAAATGCCCTTTCAGGATCACACAAGAAATCAAATGTTGATCTTGACTAAGATTGTTTCACCGAGCCTAGGGGGAGATTGTAGAGGACTAATCAAGGTTCGGCAAAACAATTGAAGTCTGAATGAAGTCAAATTCTGAAGATTGCTTGAGCGAAAGCCAAACTCACGCGAAATCATGTTTCCACGCGAGAAGCAGCCTGTGCGAAAGCTTCTGTCACGCGCAAGTCACTTCCACGCGAGAATCAGAAGTCACGCGAGTCGCAGACCATGCGAGACAAGCTTACACGCGAGAGAAGATGCCACGCGAAAGCCATAGCCGCGCGAAATGCCTGTCGCGCGAGAAATCACTGTTTAGTATAAATAGCTTTGTTTCGTTTTGTAATCAAGCTTTTCATTCAATATCATACTATACTGTGCGAAAACTGCACAAGACCTGTAATAGGTTGTTCAATTCAATCGAAGAAGCATTTTATGTTCAATCCAATCTTCTTCTACTCCAATCTTGTTTATATTCCGCGTTCACAAGATTGAGATCGTGTGTTATTGTTTTCTGGGAGATTTTTAAGGTTTTACAATTGGTATCAGAGCATTAGGCTCTTGAACCACGATTTGGAGAAGATTTGGATTATTTTCTACTCGTTTTTTGAAGAATTCTACATTGATCACTTTAGATTCTGATATGGCAATGTTATGTTGCTCGATTTTAGAGGTTTTGGACTGATTTGGACCAATTGAAACTGAATTAGTGGACTTTAAGTGAATTTTAGTCAAAATTAAGCTTAAAATTGATTTAAATTCATTAAAATTGGATTAAAATGGGTTCAATCAGACATATTCATTGATTTGGAGGTGGTTATCGCTTGAACTAACTATTGGAGACTCAATTCTGCACGAAATTGAAAGTTTTCGCTTGATCTTTAAGTTTTCGCGTGCGAAAACCGGGAGTTTTCGCTCAGACAGTTAGATCACCTTTTTATGCGATTTCGCGTGAAAAGGTAATTTGGAAATTCGCACGCACTGCTATCTCGCGCGAAAGATTGTTACGCGCGAAATCACTTTTCGCACGATTTCATTTTTCGCACGAAAACTTGATTTTTGATTTTCTGATCAACATGTCTTCATCAACACCAAATTTGAAGCTTCTTATGCCAGAGAAAATTGAGAATCTGTTTGCCGAGTTTATCTCTGATGATCTCTTGGATGGAGTGTTTGCTGAAAAGGAAGAAGTTGAATGTAAGATGGAAGTTGAGAAGGAAGAAAAGGAAGAAGTAGTTGAAGCTATAATAGCATTCATGGTGAAAAGGGATGAAGAGCCTGAAGGAGAAAGCTCAGAACCAAGGGTATATGATGATCTATGCAAAAATTCATGTGTTGAGAAAGTTCAAAAATACAGAGTTCACAATGAGAGCCTGATAATGGAAGTTGAAAAACTTCAGTATCAAGCTCGCAAACACAAGTCAAATGAAAAGATTTTTAAAGAAAAACTTGAAGGTTTAAACAAAACAATATATAATTTAAAATTAAATCTTCATGATAAAGAATGTACCAATAATGACTTGACAAATAGAAATAATGAACTCGCTTTAGAAATTAATAGACTTAACAGTGAATTAGCCACAGCTAAATTGACCGTTGAGAAATTTGAACTTTCATCAACAATGGTTGAAGGAATAATCAAGTCACAAATGACTCAGAAGATCAAAGGAGGAAAATGTGGTGTTGGATTTTCTAACATTGCTCCTCCAATTAATCATGATTATTCATGTTTACCTTCATCTGATAACATTTGTGATTCTGATATGGTCTATGGGATTGGTTTCTCTCCATCTCAAGACTTAAAACCTTCAGTCAAAGTAAATTTATCTGTTGATCCTATCATAGTACCCAAATCTAAACAATCAACTGAAAACTTTTGTGCAAATAAATTGAAGGTGGATGGGTTGGTTGAAGAATGGGAGAGTGACTGTGAGAGTGAAAATAAAAGTGAAAATTTGAAAAATAAAAATGTGAATGATTTCAGATCTGGTTGTAATCAAACTTTATCAAGAAATGAAAAGATTGTTGATCTGAATGTGCCAAAATTAAATATTAAAAGTAAATTGAATGCAAATCAAAGGGCAAATCAGAAAGAAAGAATTGAAAAGGATTTTAAAAGTAGATTCATTTCTAAGGGTGTAATTGAAAATGAAGAACATATTTTTAAAGAAACGAATTCTCGATTCTTTAAAAATAAACTTCATTATAATGCTAACCTTGTGAATCAAGATGTTTGTAGCCCAGATTTGCAAGTGAAAGCTCCTTCTCCAGCATCCATTCGCATATCAAAGTCTGGTCCTCCTCCAGCACAAATTCGAATAACAAAGCCTGGTCCTTCTTCAGCAGAATCAAAGACTATTCCTATTCCAACACTACCAATTCCAAAAGTAAAAACTGTCAAATCTTCAATCCAAAGTGGTCATAATTCTTCAATTTCCTCGAATCTGCAAAACATGAACTTGCAATTGTCTAACGAGGCAAAGATTCAAGAGACTGTGGAGAAAGTTAAACCTAGTCACTCTGACTTTGGTTTTTATGACAATTTTCATAATTGTCACCCACAGTTTGTTTTCCACACACAACAAAAGAGATGCTTTCAGTGTGGAAACACAAATCATTTGGCAAATAAGTGTCCGTTTAGACAAAAATCATTAAGTAAACAAAGATTTCATAATTCTATTTCTCATAATAGAAAACTATTTTTCACTCGTGGAAAATTTTCAAATAATATGAAATCAAAGGTTGTTAATGATTTTAATGTCAAACGGGATAAGAAATTGACTAATGATGTAAAGGAAAATGTCAAGATTAAAAGCATAAATGAAAAGAATGATGTGCAAAGCAAATACAACAATATCAAATCATTTTGTCTAACTGCAACATAGAATGTGCTCAAGTCATGTTTGACTTGGGTACCAAAAACTAAGTAATTTTGTTACTTATGCAGGGAAAACCACTAAAGGCTACTGAAAGTTTATGGCATGCAGACAGCGGTAGTTCAAAGACATATGACAAGAAACTTACAATTGCTTCAACATGTTTAGTCATAAAACGGAGAAACTTGACAATAAGCTTTGAAAAATATTTATGGTCTTAGGGGGAGTCAAGATTGGATCAATAAAAATGAATTTTCATGATTAAATGAGAAATGATTTTACACAGTTCAAAAAGAGTCTAAGTACTTTCAAAGGCTTAAATACGAATAGACTTGGATTATGTTTGATATGTTGATAGGCTTTGCTTTCAGAAATGAAAAGATCATAATTGAGTGATTACACTTGAATTAAAGAAATATGATTTAGTGGGGAACATATCAGGATTCTGTGCCAAAAATGTTCTAACACAGACTGAGAGATACAATCTTGTCATACTCAAGCCTGTATATGATTGATTCAGTGATTATCATAACTATATATATATATAAAAGATAAAACACAAAAAGAGACAAAAAGAGAAAAACACAAAAAGAAAATAATTGAGCAAAAAGATGCCAAAAAGAAAAGGCCATATAGGATATAAGATGCCAAAAGGCACAACAAATCAAAAGATATGTCTAAAAGACATACATACTATATGGTATATATTTTCTATTTTGAGAATAGTTTTTAACTTTGGAAGGCAAAATCAAAAGATGGGGCATGTAAGTCTGGATGGCTTGTAAGTCCTAAACATCTTGAGAGGGCAGACGTAAGTCCGGATGGCTGTCAGTAAGTCCTTAAACTTGTTAATATTCCGGGTTAAGAAATATTTCTCATGCTAGTTATGCTCAAATAGTTATATTTAGGAATACAATAAATGGTATCACTGATCATCAATGCATGGTTTAAGTCAAATTGGGGTGACTTGAAAATCTCGATAGTGTCTTGAAGGATAATAATTACCTTACAGAAGTTCTGATTGTGGGATCCACTGACTTATATTAAATCAAAACAAAACATGATATATATCACTCGTTATGTTTCTGAGTAAAATCTGAAGTATAAGTTTAAAGGGACAAAAGATATTGACAATCAACTTAACCAGTTTATTTTAAATAAAGCTGGACAGAGTCTTGACTTGATAAAGAACTATATGATCTCATTTTGAAAATTCTTTCAAGAAAAGGAAGATTCCAGTCCATGCTCCTGTTCCTCCCAACTCGTTAAAGCATCTACTATCATGGAGATGTGAGAAGGATTCCGGTCACGCTGTGATCAGATGTATAGACAGTACGTATGGATGACGGATCGAATCCTAAGGAATAAATAAAATGCCCTTTCAGGATCACATAAGAAATCAAATGTTGATCTTGACTAAGATTGTTTCACCGAGCCTAGGGGAGATTGTAGAGGACTAATCAAGGCTCGGCAAAACAATTGAAGTCTGAATGAAGTCAAATTCTGAAGATTGCTTGAGCGAAAGCCAGACTCACGCGAAATCAAGTTTCCACACGAGAAGCAGCCTGTGCGAAAGCTTCTGTCACGCGCAAGTCACTTCCACGCGAGAATCAGAAGTCACGCGAGTCGCAGACCATGCGAGACAAGCTTACACGCGAGAGAAGATGCCACGCGAAAGCCATAGCCGCGCGAAATGCCTGTCGCGCGAGAACTCACTGTTTAGTATAAATAGCTTTGTTTTGTTTTGTAATCAAGCTTTTCATTCAATATCATACTATACTATGCGAAAACTGCACAAGACCTGTAATAGGTTGTTCAATTCAATCGAAGAAGCATTTTATGTTCAATCCAATCTTCTTCTACTCCAATCTTGTTTATATTCCGCGTTCACAAGATTGAGATCGTGTGTTATTGTTTTCTGGGAGATTTTCAAGGTTTTACATTAGTTTAGAATAAGAGTATCATTGTAATGAGGTTTCAGAATAAGTGCAATTTTAAGGGAAAGGCATTCAAAAAGATTATTAAAAGTCATTGTGAGAATTGGGTAATGAGTTTTAAGTACCAAAAAGACAAGATCAATGATAAGACGATTCAAATTAACAAGGCGTTTCGAGTGTAATGTTAGGTTTACAAACCAATGCATTACGTTGACTTATCAAAGGATTAGGTCAACTACAACCTTAATGAAGACATGTGTACCTATAAGCGGACACTCTCCCCAAGGGTTCCCAGGTAAGGTAAACGGATCCATCGATTGGTTTGGATTTATATGAATACCTTTCCTAGACAGAACACCTCGAGATACAGGCATCACACTCTTCCAGCATTACATGTTTCAAGTTGTAAGACACAGACTTTGATGAATTTGAAAACCACGAATAACGATTCAAAGCTCATTTTGAAAACCATTTGACTTAGGCACACAATGCCTTGAATATGATTTAATATTTGTGTGTGCATTGATAAGAATCAAGTATAAGAAGAATCACATAAGGCATATAATCACATAATCAAATATAAACATATAAGGCATATAAAATCCTATCTTTACATATAAAATACATGAGAGGACTCATGTGTAAGGGTTCTTAGTTATAGTCTAGGTCATTCCATTTCTAATAACCTAAATCCCTATAACCATGGCTCTGATACCAATCTGTCACACCCCGACCGACGGCGGAATCATCGAGGCGGACAAATGTTAAACGATTGGTCATAGCACATGGAATTAATTAAGTTGAAATAATATTAAATGTCATTATTCATTAAACTTTACAATACAAATAAGTAATTACAAAACAATCAAGATGCAACAAATAACATAAGACTTTCATTTAATCTAGGTCCAAGTCCTATATGAGCACAAGAAGATCTTCAAGTAGGAACCTGAAACATGTTAAAAATAAAGGGTCAACTATAAAGTTGGTGAGTTCCCATGGTTTAAATACACGCATACATGTATATATATATGTCAAGAGGGTTACAAGTAGCAATTCATGTCCATGGTTACGAGTTAGCAAGCTTATAGAACACATACAGTTACAACCAAACCTCAACTTGATTACAAGTATATAGGATTGGCTAAGTGTACTTGATTCCCATGATGAACAAGCATACGTCATCAGGAGTCGACAATACATCGACTTTAGCACCAAATATGTCACATCCCGGCGGAAGCGTGAACGAGACGGATGGAATGTGACTAGCTTTTATCAGAGTGCATTGTTTACAGTGAAATAAACACAGTTATAATATAAAACATACACAGATATGCTTTTATTAATACTAGAAAAATTACATCTTCTTACATAATATACCAAAATTAGATGTAACTAGTTACAACTAGGTTACAGCATGTCTAAAATCTACACAGACCCATCCTATGACTTCGCCCCAACCATCCTAAACCTTAAGCTGAAATCAAAGGTGTTACTCATTTTCTGAAAAAGTACACTTAAACCAGTCAACAAAAATGTTGGTGAGAACATAGGTTTAATCCAAACAAATATTTTGTTAATGTATCAATTACAACCAAACCTGCTCACAACATAATCATACTGTCATGAAATAATCATAAAATCAGATAATATTACATCCTAACCTCCATTCGGTTAGATGCAGGAAAATAGTAGCAACCCTCATCCGGTTGGTACAGATATTTTCCTAAGTAACGTTACCAGTATTATTGACCGGTTCCTCATCCGAACTAATAGTTGTGTCGCAAATGACAGTAAGCAAACAAAATATTTTCAAAACAATACATCAACTCAACAGTATACTTTTTCCCCCAAAACTTTACTGCATACTAAACGGTTGAAAATGGGGCTATGAACTGACCGTGTCTTCTCACTTGAACCTAACAAGATAGTTCACAGTGTTAGACAATACTTCAAATATTTTTCTGGTTTTCATTGACTGTAAAAGATTATTAGAAACACCTTTGGGTTTCTAAAAAAATCACACAAAATAGCTATTGATGTCCAAAAATCACCAAATTTGGTAGAACATAAGTTTGGACAGTTTATAGCTTTCCAAAATTTTCATGACATTAACTTCTTCACAAATTATTTCCCATAAATCCTACAATATTCTCAATATTCATCATAATACCTTCTGCTATCCAATAAATCTTCAATATTTCATATAATTTTGTCCAAAAAGTCAGTAACATCACATAATTTTTATAGGATCCAACTCTTGACAGATTATTTTCTGTAAATTTCATAATATTCCCATAAATAGTTAAAAATAGCTTCTTTTCATGAAAAATTCCCAAAATTCTTACAGAATACTTCCCAATAAAATAATGCATCATATAATTATTTCAGAGTCCAAGTCATAATAATTATTTTCTGTAATTTTCATAATATTTGACATATTTAGTAAAAATATTCATACTGCTCCATAATTTATGAAAATAATATATTCCACAGAATTTCCTTGAATATTTCATCTATAATTTTATCAGAATTTATTATATATTTAAGTATTTATTCTGATTTATTTACTACAGAACATATAAAAATTCATATCTTAATCATAATAAGAAATAAAATTCTGAAATAATTCCAGAGGCTTTTATACCTCAAAAGAATCATTCTGTAAATTTATCAGAATTTTCCCCAATTTATTTCTATTTTTGACATTTTCTTCAATTTTCCACTATAAAATAATTTATATAAATTATTTTACTTATCAAATTTTTATCAAAGTTTCCAGTTTATTATTTCAGAATAAAAAAACAAGAATTTTTCAATGTTTATTCCCACAATTGCTTTCATTTAATATTTATTTATTTTTTCTTAATAATTATGATATATAGTTTGTAAAATTCGAATATATCTTTTTAAATCATAAGTTCCTGGATTTTGGAACTTTATTACTCAAAATTAATGGTTTTAAATCTCCCAAAATTGGTTTTAGGTGACTAAACCCTTTTATATACATACGTATCAATATGTATGTATATATATATGTTTTGTAACATATATGTAAACTAAACCTTTTATCACCTTTGAATGATGATCTTGATGATGTTTCTACTCCTTGGATCCGAGAACAAGGTTATGGGGGTCGTGGATGGTGCATGGTTTGTGGTGGTTTGGTGTTTGATGTTATCGGGTATTGTTGTTGGTGTTGTTTGTTGGTGGTGTTTGCGGTTGTGGTGTGGTATTATGGTAATCGAGAGATTAGAGGGGTAGAAAGGTGGTGGTGCTTAGGGTCGTAACTGAAGATGAAAGAACCGAAAGTGGCTGGAGATGATGATCAAATGAAGATGAATGTTGGTGGTGTCTAAGAAACCCGAGAGAGACAAGGTGATGGTTATTGGTATATAATTCGAGGGGCAAGGAAATGTGGCTGTCAAGAGGTCTTCTTATAATGCATGAAAGTAGTTTGTAGGTTTGATGAGTCACCAAATAGCCTAGGTGTGGAGGTGGTGGTTCCATGGAGCTTTGAACCGAGAGTGTGCCACCTTGTTTCATTGTAATTATCATGGTGATGTGGTGGCGGTTTGAGGGGAACCCCTAGTGTGAAAACTAGGTTCCTTAGTCAACAAGATTCTTAGGTGTATGATAGTAGGGTGTGGTGGCGAGATACATGCATGGATAGAGGTACAAACCGGGTGTGGTGGAAAGAAAGAAACAAAATGGAACAAGACATCTAGGAGATAGGCTAGGATTTGACTTTTAATGTGCATAGTGGGTGTAGGGTGATGGTTTTGGTATGGTACAAACATGGAATCGAGGTATGGTGGTGGTGGTTTTACGGGTATGATGGTTTAAAAGATGGTGGTTTTGGTTTTTGAGTGGTAACCGAGGGTAGGGGAGGGTGGTTTGGGTTTTTAGTTTTAGTTTTTAGGTTTTTGGTTGTTGTTGATTTGATTTAGTTTAGTTTTGTTTTAGTAGGTATATATATACATATATATAGATGTATGTCATGCATGTATATTTAGATTGGTAGTACACAATTATATGTATTCATAATTTGTATAATTAATCACAAGTCTATAACGTATGTATTTATAATATCTATACACGTTCAAATAAGTAAACATATATATATTTATTCTGACCGTACCCAAATACAAGCATACTAAAGAATTTTTCCATGTATGTATACATTTGTAAATATGTGTACGTAAATTTTTGTATTTGTATACCCGTACGTGTGGGTTTTGGATATATAACATACATGCACACGTAAATACTTAACTTATATATATGCATGCAAACATGCATACGTGGATTTTCCATATATAAGCATGCATGCAACCATGCATAAGCATATTCAATCATAATTCTTGGTAATAGTAAAAGTAAAATAAAGAAAATTTTTCGACGTATTAAATATAATAATAAAATATTTTTAGGGTTATCACATTCTCCCCCCGTTAAAAGAATTTCGTCCTGAAATTCAGTGGAGTGTGCTTAGAAAACTTAATTAGGTATTACCTCTGAACAGGTGAGGGTACTTTTTCTTGATTTCATCTTCTCTTTCCCAGGTGTATTCTGGTCCTCTTTTTGCATTCCACTTGACTTTCACTATGGGAATTTTACTTCTTCTTAACGTCTTTATTTCTTTTCCCACAATGGCTATTGGTTCTTCTACAAAATGCAATTGTTTATCTACCTGTATTTCTTGAACTGGTACTTTTAAGGTTTCATTGGTTAAGCATTTCTTGAGATTGGACACATGAAAAGTGTTGTGCACTTCACTTAACTCTTATGGTAATTCCAACTTATATGCTACAGGACCAATTCTATCAATAATCTTGAATGGATCAATGTATCTAGGGTTCAGTTTACTGGATTTTCCAAATCGAAAGATACCTTTAGAGGGTGATATTTTTAGGTAAACTCTGTCTCCAATTTGGAATTCTAATGGTTTCCTCCGTCTGTCTGCATAGATTTTCTGTCGATCACGAGCTGTTTTCAACTTGTTTTTAATTTCAGTGATCTTGTCTGTGGTTTCTTGGATTAGTTCAGGACCTGTGATTTGTCTATCACCTATTTCATTCCAGCATAAAGGTGACCTACATTTTCTTCCGTATAAAGCTTCAAATGATGCTAACCCAATACTAGAGTGATAACTATTATTGTATGAAAATTCTATTAAAGGCAAATGACTATCCCAATTTCCACCAAAGTCTATAGCACAAGCCCTTGACATATCTTCTAGAGTTTGTATGGTTCTTTCACTCTGTCCATCAGTTTGTGGATGATAAGTTGTACTTAAGTTTATTTGAATTCCTAAAGCTTTTTGTAAAGTTTGCCAGAATCTAGAAGTAAATCTGCTATCCCTATCTGATATAATGGATACAGGTATTCCATGTCTAGACACAATTTCTTTAACGTAGATTCTTGCTAATTTCTCAATCTTGTAATCTTCACGGATAGGTAAGAAATGAGCAGACTTAGTTAGTCTATCAACTATAACCCATATTGTGTCGTATCCATTTCTGGTCCTGGGTAACTTAGTTACGAAATCCATGGTAATTTGATCCCATTTCCATTCTGGGATTTCAGGTTGTTGCAAGTATCCTGAGGGCTTCTGATATTCAGCTTTTATTCTAGAGCAAACATCACATTGTTCCACAAATTCTCCAACTGATCTTTTCATACCTGGCCACCAATATTGACTTTTCAAGTCTTTGTACATTTTATTATTTCCTGGGTGTACAGAGTATCTTAACTTGTGAGCTTCTTGCAGAACAGTTGTCCTAATTAGTTTGTTGTCGGGTATCCAGATTCTTCCGTTAAATTTCAGAATTCCATCTGCTTCTTCTTTCAAGTCTTTTCTTTGTCCTTTTAATGTCAGCAGGCCTTGTTATTGAGCTTCCCGAATTTGTCTTAACAGATCTGAATGTAGTTCCATTTTCATTGCTCGTACCCGTAGAGGTTTTGTTCTTTCTTTTCTACTTAAAGCATCAGCTACTACATTGGCTTTCCCTGGGTGATACCTAATTTCACAGTCATAATCACTTAATAACTCTATCCATCTTCTTTGCCTCATATTTAACATCTTCAGATCAAAGATGTGTTGCAAACTTTTGTGGTCCGTATATATTATACACTTAGTTCCATATAAGTAATGTCTCTAAATCTTTAGTGAAAATATTACAGCTCCTAATTCTAGATCATGGGTAGTGTAATTCTTTTCACTACCCCTAAGTTGTCTAGCTGCATATGCAATCACCTTATCTTTCTGCATTAAAACACATCCAAAGCCTTGACGAGAGGCATCATAATAGACTATGAAGTTGTCAGTTCCTTCGGGTAAAGCTAACACAGGTGCACTACATAATTTATTCTTAAGAAGTTCAAAGGCTTTATTTTGTTTTTCTTCCCATATATACTTTTTATCTTTTTGAGTCAATTCTGTCAATGGTTGAGCTATTCTTGAGAAGTTTTCTATAAATCTCCTGTAGTATCCTGTTAAACCTAGGAATTGACGTATTTCTGTCGGAGTTTTTGGAATTTCCCATTTCTTAACTGCTTTTATTTTTGCTGGATCAACCTGAATTTCATTTTGGTTGACTATATGTCCAAGGAATTGTACTTGTCTTTTCCAAAATTCATATTTGGAAAATTTTGCATACAACTTTTCTTTTTATAACAATTCCAAGGTTAACCTGAGGTGTTGTTCGTGATCTTCCTTACTCTTAGAATAAATTAGAATGTCATCAATGAAGACAATAACAAATTTATCTAGGTATGGTTTACACACTCTATTCATTAGGTCCATAAATACCGCTGGAGCATTGGTTAACCCAAATGGCATCACAAGGAATTCATAATGACCGTATCTAGTTCTAAAAGCAGTCTTAGAAATGTCATCTTCTTGTACCCTTAATTGATGATATCCAGATCTTAAGTCTATTTTTGAAAAATAATTAGATCCATGCAGTTGATCAAACAGATCATCAATTCTAGGAAGTGGATACCTATTCTTTATAGTAACCTTATTAAGTTCCTTATAATCGATACACATTCTAAAGGTTCCATCCTTCTTTTTAACAAATAAGACTGGTGCTCCCCAAGGGGATACACTAGGACGTATGAATCCTTTATCTAACAATTCCTGTAACTGAGTCATAAGTTCTTTCATCTCAGTTGTTGCTAAACGATAAGGTGCTTTGGCAATAGGGGTTGTTCCCGTATCAACTCTATTTTAAATTCTACCTGACGAGGAGGTGGTAATCCAGGTAATTCATCAGGAAACACATCCGCATATTCATTCACAACAGGAACACTTTCCAAATTTTCCTTATCAAGTTTTGTATCAATAATATGAGCCAAGAATGCTAAACAATTTTTGTTGAGATATCTTCGTGCTTTTTCACAAGTAATCAGTTTCACAGTATTATTTGGCTTATCACCATAAATGCAGAGGGTTTTATTTTCCTTATTCAAAGGAACCTTAATCATTTTCTTATCACAAATGATTTCAACATGATTTGCACTTAACCAATCCATTCCTACTACAATATCAAATCCTCCTAACTTAATAGGTATCGGATTTATATCGAAACAGTACTCATCTAAATTTAAGATGCAGTTAGGAATGATTTCATCAGCTTCAATTATCTTACCATCACACATAAATATCACGTAATTTTTCAGATTCTGAACTAATTGATGGTCTAAAAGTATGTGAAACAAAGCTGCGGGTTGCTCCTGTATCAAATAATACTTTAGCGTACTGGTTATTGATAAGGAACGTACCCGTAACTACTTCTGGTTCATGATGTGCTTCATCAGCTTGTATCACAAAAGCTCTTCCCCGAGGGTTGTTCTGATTAGCTGGAGTCTTACCTTTTCGTTGTGGACATTCGTTCCGGAAATGATTTTCACTTCCACACTGAAAACAGACGGTTTTAGGGTTAGTAGGGTTTTTGCAGTCTCTAGAAATATGTCCCTTTCTTTTGCAGTTATAACACACCACTGTCATACAGTTTCCTGTATGATATCTTTGACAGATGTTACACTGTGGTGGCTTTTCTACTTTCTTTCCTTGAGTTGTTCCCAAAAAGTTCCTTGGTGAAGGTCGAGCTATTCTTTTCTGAGAACTTTCTCCAAATCTTTTTCCAGGATGATTTTCAGTCCATTTCCTTTTCTCTCCTACCTGCTGATGACCTAATGTTCCATTCCTGATCATTTCATCTGTCAGACTTCCTGACAAAATTACTGCTTCTTGAAAGGTTTTGGTTCTAGCAGATTTCACTAGTCCTCTTATTTGTGGCACTAATCCCCAAATATACCTTCCTATTCTTTTGGATTCCGGAGTTATCAGGTGTGGTACTAACCTGGATAGTTCATTATACCTATCAGTGTACTCCCGATGTGCAGATCCTTTCATCTCTAATGCTAGAAATTCAGCTTCCAGTTTTTCTATTTCATTATACGGGCAGTATTTTTCTATCACGAGGTTTCTAAATTCTTCCCAGCTTAACTTATTCATAACATTTCTACCCTAGTGTGTACCTCCATTTTCCACCAGGATTGTGCTTCTCCTTTAAGGGAATGGGAAGCAAACAGTGTTCTGAAGTTTTCAGCACAGTTGCTGATTTCCAGAACTCCTTCCATGTCATCCAGCCATCTTAACGCTTGTACTGCTTCACCTTTTCCATCAAATTCCCGAGGTCTACAGGACATAAAGGTTTTATAGGAGCATCCTTTTGACATTCCATTTAGGATTTCTTCTTCCTATTGTTCTTCCATATTCATGTTTTCAAGTCCCGCTGGTGGGTTTGAGGTAGTTCCAATATTCAGATTTTGTTGAAGTTGAGTAATTAGGGTAGGTAGGGTAGCTTCCAGTTATTGGGCTACTATCTTAGATATCCTATCATTTTCAGTGGTATCAGGGTTCACAGGGTTCACGGGTGTTTCTTCCCCAAGTCTGGTTCTGGGTCGTCCTACTCGACCTGTTCTCCTGACAGGCTGAGTGTTTCTTTTTGGCGGCATGATTCACTATAGTGAATTTCAATGTTAGTATTGCAAATAAATATCTTAACACAAAATCATTTAACATAGATCAAATAAACATGTTATCACAAAAATACATATATTAGTTAAGCTCTTATTTCTTTTATTCTAAAAAGTTAAACTATAAACTTTCAGTTTTTGCTAAGCCATTTCCAGATCCTGGTGAAGATACTTTTCTTGGGTGTCTTGAGCTTTTTAATATCCTTTTGGATTTTCCAGATTCCCAGCTGTATCTTCTTAAGTTTCTTAAGAGTCTGTCGGGCTATTTTCACCTGATCCAACTTTGGCTTAATAACTTTATCTTCATTTATGGAAGAATCAGGAGGTTGTCTTTCTAAATCCTCAGATTGCTTAGCTTTAAATTTGTGTCCACGTAGTATCTTTTTCCTAGGAGTCTTAATTGTATATCCTCCCATGTGTACTGGTGCACGTCTAACATAAAATTTTGTCTTATTCTCCATTTCTGTTGGGGTAATGTCCATAGTCTGTTGAGGTTCCAGTTCAGGTACTATTTCTTTAGGACTGCTATTGTGTGGGTCTCCTGAAGGATCGGTTTTATAGTGATAACTATCTGAATTCATACTGCAAAATTTCTTAACAATATTTCACAAAAAAGAGTTAGTCATTAACTTATCAAAATTTTTGGTTAGAATATAAATCATAAAAATTCACATATTTCACATAAATTCACATAAAATCATAAAGTATATTTTGAGCTTATGGTTATAGTCTAGTTATTTACTTAAAATAACTAATTCCCTATAACCAATGGCTCTGATACCAACCTGTCACATCCCGGCGGAAGCGTGAACGAGACGGATGGAATGTGACTAGCTTTTATCAGAGTGCATTGTTTACAGTGAAATAAACACAGTTATAATATAAAACATACACAGACATGCTTTTATTAATACTAGAAAATTACATCTTCTTACATAATATACCAAAATTAGATGTAACTAGTTACAACTAGGTTACATCATGTCTAAAATCTACACAGACCCATCCTACGACTTCGCCCCAACCATCCTGAACCTCAAGCTGAAATCAAAGGTATTACTCATTTCCTAAAAAAGTACACTTAAACCAGTCAACAAAAATGTTAGTGAGAACATAGGTTTAATCCAAACAAATATTTTGTTGATGTATCAATTACAATCAAACCTGCTCACAACATAATCATACTGTCACGAAATAATCATAAAATCAGATAATATTACATCCTAACCCCCATTCGGTTAGATGCAGGAAAATAGTAGCAACCCTCATCCGGTTGGTACAGATATTTTCCTAAGTAACGTTACCAATATTATTGACCGGTTCCTCATCCGAACTAATGGTTGTGTCGCAAATGACAGTAAACAAACAAAATATTTTCAAAATAATACATCAACTCAACAGTATACTTTTTCCCCCAAAACTTTACTGAATACCAAACGGTTGAAAATGGGGCTATGAACTCATCGTGTCTTCTCACTTGAACCTAACAAGATAGTTTACAGTATTAGACAATACTTCAAATATTTTTCTGGTTTTCATTGACTGTAAAAGATTATTAGAAACACCTTTGGGTTTCTAAAAAAATCACACAAAATAGCTATTGATGTCCAAAATCACCAAATTTCGTAGAACATAAGTTTAGACAGTTTATAGCTTTCCAAAATTTTCATGACATTCACTTCTTCATAAATTATTTCCCATAAATCCCACAATATTCTCAATATTCATCATAATACCTTCTGCTATCCAATAAATCTTCAATATTTCATAGAATTTTTTCCAAAAAGTCAGTAACATCACATAATTTTTATAGGATCCAACTCTTGACAGATTATTTTTGTAAATTTCATAATTTTCCCATAAATAGTTAAAAATAGCTTCTATTCATGAAAAATTCCCAAAATTATTACAAATGACTTCTCCAATAAAATAAAGCATCATATAATTATTTCAGAGTCCAAGTCATAACAGATTAATTTCTGTAATTTTCACAATACTTGACATATTTAGTAAAAATATTCATACTGCTCCATAATTTATAAAAATAATATATTCCATAGAATTTGCTTTAATATTTCATCTATGATTTTATAGAATTGATTATATACTTTAAGTATTTATTCTGATTTATTTACTACAGAACATATAAAAATTCATATCTTAATCATAATAAGGAATAAAATTCTGAAATAATTCCAGAGTCTTTTATACCTCAAAAGAATCATTCTGTAAATTTATCAGAATTCTCCCGAATTTATTTATATTTTTGACATTTTCTTCAATTTTCCACTGTAAAATAATTTATATAAATTATTTTACTTATCAAATTTTTATCAAAGTTTCCAGTTTATTATTTCAGAATAAAAAAACAAGAATTTTTTAATGTTTATTCCTACAATTGTTTTCATTTAATATTTATTTGATTTTTCTTAATAATTATGATATATAGTTTGTAAAATTCGAATATATCTTTTTAAATCATAAGTTCCTGGATTTTGGAACTTTATTACTCAAAATTAATGGTTTTAAGTCTCCCAAAATTGGTTTTAGGTGACTAAACTCTTTTATATACATACGTATCAATATGTATGTATATATATATGTTTTGTAACATATATGTAAACTAAACCTTTTATCACCTTTGAATGATGATCTTGATGATGTTTCTACTCCTTGGATCTGAGAACAAGGTTATGGGGGTCGTGGATGGTGTGTGGTTTGTGGTGGTTTGGTGTTTGAGGTTGTCGGGTGTTGTTGTTGGTGTTGTTTGTGGGTGGTGTTTGCGGTTGTGGTGTGGTATTATGGTAACCGAGAGATGAGAGGGGCAGAAAGGTGGTGGTGCTAAAGGTCGTAACTGAAGATGAAAGGAACCAAAATTGGCTGGAGATGATGATCAAATAAAGATGAATGTTGGTGGTGTCTAAGAAACCCGAGAGAGAGACAAGGTGATGGTTGTTGGTATATAATTCGAGGGGCAAGGAAATGTGGCTGTCAAGAGGTCTTCTTATAATGCATGAAAGTAGTTTGTAGGTTTGATGAGTCACCAAATAGCCTAGGTGTGGAGGTGGCGGTTCCATGGAGCTTTGAACCGAGAGTGTGCCACCTTGTTTCATTGTAATTATGATGGTGATGTGGTGATGGTTTGAGGGGAACCCTTAGTGTGAAAACTAGGTTCCTTAGTCAACAAGATTCTTAGGTCCATGATAGTAGGGTGTGGTGGCGAGATACATGCATGGATAGAGGTATAAACGGGGTGTGGTGAAAGAAAGAAACAAAATGGAACAAGACATCTAGGAGATAGGCTAGGATTTGACTTTTAATGTGAATAGTGGGTGTAGGGTGATGGTTTTGGTATGGTACAAACATGGAACCGAGGTATGGTGGTGGTGGTTTTACGGGTATGATGGTTTAAGAGATGGTGGTTTGTGGTTTTTGAGTGGTAACCGAGGGTAAGGGAGGGTGGTTTGGGTTTTTAGTTTTAGTATTTAGGTTTTTGGTTGTTGTTGATTTGATTTAGTTTAGTTTTCTTTTAGTAGGTATATATATACATATATATAGATGTATGTCATGCATGTATATGTAGATTGGTAGTACACAATTATATGTATTCATAATTTGTATAATTAATCACAAGTCTATAACGTGTGTATTTATAATATCTATACACGTTCAAATAAGTAAACATATATATATTTATTCTGACCGTACCCAAATACAAGCATACTAAAGAATTTTTCCATGTATGTATACATTTGTAAATATGTGTACGTAAATTTTTGTATTTGTATACCCATACGTGTGGGTTTTGAATATATAACATACATGCACATGTAAATACTTAACTTATATATATGCATGCAAACATGCATATGTGGATTTTCCATATATAAGCATGCATGCAACCATGCATAAGCATATTCAATCATAATTCTTGGTAATAATAAAAGTAAAATAAAGAAAATTTTTCGACGTATTAAATATAATAATAAAATATTTTTAGGGTTATCACAAAATAGGCTTGTCAGGCCCAAAGATTTAAGACGTCGCCAGGCTAGCAATAGTTAATGACTGTAAACAAAATATGTATCTCATATAAGACTTATAATAACACAAATAACCATGACAAAAAGGTAAAGATGAATTGCATGTGTATTTACAAGTTTCAAGATGTTTACAAGTGTAAGTTTATAAAGTTAACATGTTTCACCCCAAAAGATGTGAAATAAAGTAAAAAGGGGCATGGAGAACTCACATGGAAAACTCACAAGTATAGTGATGGTTGTAGAGTATATAAGAAAGCTTGCATGTCAAGAGTCAAAGGTGATGTCCTAAATGATAAAAAAATAATAACTTGAAGTTAGAATTCATTACAAGAAGTTAGGACGCTTAGGAATGCCAATAAGCGAAAGGTAGATTGATAAACGATTATTGTACCAATTTTAGATTCTAGACAGAATATTTGGTATGTGTTTGAACAGGTTTTTAAAATAGCAAACGGTTTCATAAAATTATAAAAATTTACATTTGACTAGTTCAAAGTCTCCCGGACAACTTTCATTCAGAAATATTTTTATAAAAAGATCCGTAAAAAGGTCAAACAAGTAGCACAAGACAGAAGGTGCTGAAATGCGCACTTATCTTGTGAAAGCTATTGTTGAGTCGTCTGATTGAGTTTGAAGCCATATAAACTATCGTTGAAAAGGTAATTCAATGAAATTAATATTGGAGTCTGATTTTTTTCAAATTTAGATTTTTTATGATCAAATTATGATCGGTTGAAGTCAGATTATATTCTGCCAGAATTGTATTAAGGCACTTATGTGCACTTTTAAAATCGTTAAAGCATGTAACGGGTTAGAAAAAAATTATTATATTGATATATGATATATTAGACTTCATTTGAGTTATATCAAAAATATTCCAAGACTTCAACATAGCCATCACTTAGAGAAATAATCTTGTGGAATAACCGAATGCGGCGGCATAGCCGTCCATATGCAAACGGGATTCTTTGTTTACATTAGTATGTTGTTAGCTTGATTTAAGAATTTTAGTGATTGTTATAATATTTGTGAAAATTAGAATGTTAGTGATCAAATGATAATAATAAAAAAAGAGATTTGGTAGAAGAAAGAATAAAAGTAAGAACATGAGAACAATTTGATGTTAGGATGATTAAAAGAATATAGAAATGCTTAATATAAATCAATATAATATTACCTTAGTCTTAGAAACTTCTTGAGATTACTTGTAAAATAAAATTCTTGAATTTGATTAAAACCAAAAAATGGAAAAAATGTTTGTTAGAGAGATTTTTAGAGAATGAGTAAATAAAAAGTGAGGCCTAAACCTTCCTTTTATAGTTGAGGTTAGGAGGAGGTTATGAATAGTGTTAATGATGAGTTATATGTTTTTTAAAAGGGGGTTATGATTAGAATTCAAAAATAAATATAAAATAAATAATAAAATAATAATTTCAATTTAAATTTTAAATTTATGAAGACTCTAATTTTAACAACTTATTTTTTATAAAATGTTTATAGACTTTATAAAATCAAATTAAATAATCAATCAAATTTTCTATTTGTTAATCTTTATAACTTTTATAAAACTTGTAAACTTTATAATTTGATTATTTATTTAAAATTCATAATTAGTAATAAAACTTTATAAGTTTATTAAAATTCATTTTATAACTTTATAGGTTTTAATAAAGTCTTTTCCATTTAGTTATTTTTTGTAACATGATTAATAAACTTTATAATTTTATAAAAAAGAATTATTTATAAATCAACGAGTTATTATAAGTTGTTTAAATGATAAATTGAATAAATCAATTCACGATATTGTTTAAACTAAACGTCTAATCTATATAATTCATTAATATAAATAAAATAAGTTAAATAAAGAAATTTATGTCGTATGAAAGTTCGATTTTAGTTCGGGTTCGGGTTTATAACTTGAAAATGGCGGATGTTACAACATGACTAAGAACTCGTAATTTTCGTAACGAGTCCTAAAGGTTGTCTTCGGATCTCGTCTTCTTGAACCCTTAATTGGTAATAGCTTGACCAGAGGTCGAAGTTTGAGAAGTACATTACGTCCTGTATGCAACTGATCGAATAGATCATAATTCCTGAGGAGAGGGTATTGGTTTTTGATAGTCAACTTGTTCATCTTTCGATAGTTTATGCATAACTGGAACGACCCATCCTTCTTTTTAACCAATCAGGTCGGTGCTCCCCATAGCAAGTGACTAGGTCTAATTAAACTTTTATCTAAGAGCTCTTGTAGTTTACTTGATAATTCTTGCATTTGCGTTGGTGCTAACTGATACGGTGTCTTTATAATCGAAGTCGTTCTAGGGCTCATATCATTCTAGAGTTTCCATTTGATGAAGAGGGGACATTCTGTTAAGTCATAAGGAAGGTCTTTTGGAAAATCACATACAGTAGGAATATTTTTCAACTTTCTTTCTTCTGCCTTCTTCTCTAACATATGTGCTAGAAATGCGTAACATCACTTCTTTAGGCATTGACGAATCTTCCCGTTCTCCTGACGGACTTTCTCGGCTTCATGCTTCAATAACCAATCCAAACGGAATTAAGTCTATATCAAAGACATGATCTTCTTGTACTTATGTGCAACCTCTAACTATTACCATTGGCCATCTCAACCGAGTAACTAATTTCTATGAAACTGGGTTAATGCCAAGGTAAGGAGTAATTTCGGAAGAATTGAAGCTATCATCTGCTCTAGTATCAAGTAACACAAACGAGTCATAACTATTGAGGAGATCTTACTATGTACCAATGGTAGGGTCTTGGAAAACATCTTCCATTCCGATCACAATTGCATGACTGCGTGCTGGATTTCCATGAGCTTGATTTCCGTAGTTTTCCTGGTCCCTAATTTCTGGTGATAGCCATTACTTGAGTCATGTTTGTTTCCAACTTGTTCTGGAGCCCGGTTCAGCTTCTATTTCCTTGATCTAACAGGTCAGGGCTATTGCTTTCCCTTTCTTGTCAAAATCCTTCGACCAGTAGGTCAAGAATTTCTTATATGTATAACCAATTCTGTCACTTTATCATTTCCATCATTTCTTACTCCAATTCATCAAGATAATCACATAGCCCAATTCAGGTACATTCTTAGTATACCGGTGATGCTTATATATAGGGTTCCCCGCAGCGTTCCCACCACATCCACGTTATACCAAGAACAATGTTTAAGCTGGTTATATGACATCCGATGGTATAATGATAGAACATTAAAACTACTA
>CM044001.1:91651657-91936657 GCA_024085815.1 Flaveria linearis | reverse complement strand
GCTTTTAAAACATATAATTTCATTAACTTTAATCAATATTGCAGCGGAATCAGTGGAATAACTTTTCATTTCAATATAAATGCTTTTGCAAGTTAATACAACATTCATTACAAAAACATCGTTTGTTCGTATTACAGTGTAAAAACATTATACAAAAGAATGCCATCCAAAAGAGCTAAGTAGCCGCCCCGTGCCATCCTCAGCAACATTGCTTGCCAACTGGAAACACATACAAAGTCAGCGTTGCTAAGTGAGTTCAAGTTTTATAAATAAAATACTTCACTTTCTTTAAAACCATTTCTTTACTTTCACGCAATCATACATCATACGTACACATAGATAATATCATTATTATCTTCATCATTCATTATCTTTACTTCTATCTAGATCCTGTCAAACTTTACCCTCTTCATGGCATGCAGCCATGATTACTGAGGTCGAGTGACAAGGATCCCGTTTCGTGATTTGTTATTACATTTCGTCCGTTCATTACTTTCATTCGTTCATTCTTTAACTTTCGTTCATTCATCATACTTTCTTGTCATTCTTACTCTTTTATCATTACCTCTTTTCTTTCCATCACCCATAAACCTTACTCTTCTGTATCGTGGTACTGGACCTAGGCCTATCATAGACCTTCTATAACGGTGCACCGCACCTCCTGGCCACAGTACCTAAGGTAAAGTTTAGGTGTACCATTGCCATATGCAATACCCTTCTGTTTCGTGGTACTGGACCTAGGCCTATCATAGACCTTCTATAACGGTGCACCGCACCTCCTGGCCACAGTACCTAGGATATGCAACAATGATTCTATACAAATGGTTAATCACAGTGTCAAGCTTTACCCTCTTCGTGGCACACAACCACGATTACTGAGGTCGAAAGACAAGGATTCTATTTCGAGTCTGTTGCGACAACAAGGTCGCTCACCTCCTATATTTGCTTGCAAGCCTTTCTTACTCTCATTCATTATTAATGCATGCATTTATTCATCATGTTCCTCTTTCATTATCTTTCGCTTAACATTACATAATACTTTCGTTTCATTCTTTAACATAACATGTAAAGTCACGGGAAAGATAAACATAAATTATAATAAGGAACATCATCATACACAGATAGCATCATCATACAGGGCATCAACATACATACATAACCTACATCATGCATAAACATGCAACATCATCATGCCCAATCTACCCTCTAAGACCTCAATGGTCCTCTTACATGATTCTACGGGAACTCCTACGCCAAAACTTACATCTGCACTTTCCCCTGAAAGTCAGTAATTAAACTATGCTCCTCTTCGGGTACAACAACCATATTTGGGCGTACGGGCACCCTTCAGTCGTATGGCCTCCATGCGATTGAACATCATGGGAATGGACCCATGTGGATGAACATCAATGTGGATGAACATCATGGGAATGGACCCAATCGCACTTCAATCGGCCGTATGGCCTCCAGTCGGTCGCCTAGCCCTAGCTAGTGCAGAATGCAGTTCATCCCGAACCCAATCTGCCATTTTCGACCACCAAGCTCATCCAAACCCATTCTAAACCCAAATCAACCATCCTAAACCTTAGGAATCCATACTATAACACCATTCAAGCACACACAAGCCCGAAAACATACTCTAAACCCATCACACGCAATCACACCCAAATGGGTCAAGCACACCTACATACAAAAACGGTTTTACTATGTGTTCCAGCCCCAAATCAGTTGACCCCATACAAATTTCACATCCTTCCGGGTCAACTTGGTTAGTGGAGAAGCGATCTTAGAGAAGTCTTGAATGAATCTTCTGTAATAGCCCGCCAATCCCAACAAACTATGGATCTTGGATGGCATCTTTGGAGACTTCCATTGCATCACCGCTTCCACCTTTGCCGGATCCACCATAATCCCCTCCGGATTCACCACGTGACCCAAGAATTGAATCTCGCGCAACCAAAACGCGCATTTGGAGAGCTTGGCATACAACTTCTCCCTTCTCAACGTCTCCAACACCTCTCGAATGTGACCGGCATGCTCTATCTCGCTCTTTGAATAAATCAGGATATCATAAATAAACACAATCACTGATTTATCCAACGTCGACCGACACACTCGATTCATCAGATCCATAAAAGCAGCTGGCGCGTTGGTCAAACCAAAAGACATAACGAGGAACTCATAATGACCATAACGCGTGCGAAAAGCTGTTTTAGAAATATCCTGCTCTTTCACCTTTAGTTGATGGTAGCCAGATCGAAGGTCGATCCTTGAAAACCAACTGGCACCTTCAAGCTGATCGAACAAATCATCTATCCTCGGTAAAGGGTATCGTTTCTTTTCCATCAACTTGTTTAGCTCGCGGTAGTCTATACACATCCTCATACTACCATCCTTCTTCTTTACAAATAAGACCGGAGCACCCCAAGGAGAGATACTCGGTCTAATGAACCCCTTATCAAGCAACTCTTGCAACTGCTCCATCAACTCTTTCATCTCCGTCGGAGCCAACCGATACGGTGCCTTGGCAACAGGTTGGGACCCTGGTATCAAATCGATCTGAAACTCAATCTCTCGGTCAAGTGGCACTCCTGACATGTCTTCGGGAAACACATCGGGAAAGTCACACATAACCGGAACCTCGGATAGTTGTGGTGTTTGCGTTTCCACATCCTTCACATAAGCCAAGTAGGTGCTACATCCACGCCTCATACACTTTCCCGCCACCTCCATTGAGATTACTTTCGGGATCGTCGTGACCCGATCCCCATAAACAGTTACCGAACTCCCATCAGGCGCTATCACACGAATCATCTTCTTGCAACATACTATATTCGCCTCGAAGTCCGCCAACCAATCCATCCCAAGAACCAAATCGAAACCATCTAGGATCATCACAAATGGTCTAACAGGAAACTTATGACCTTCTAATTCCCCATCACAATTCTCTATCATCTCAGAAATCCTGGTAGACTTACCTATGGCAGTTTCTACATCAAAGGGCATGTCAACACGTCTACTACTAACAGGCAGTTTAGCACAGCAAGCAGCAGAAATAAAACTTCTACAGGCGCCCGAATCAAATAACACAGAAGCTAAAGTTTGGTTCACTAGAAACATACCGGACACAACATCAGGGTCCGTCCTAGCTTCCTCCTGTGTCATAGTGAATGCCCTGGCGCTCACTCTCGGTCCTTCACTTCCCGTCTTCTTCACTCCGGATGCCTCAGCCCTAGGCTTCTTACAATCCTTAGTTACGTGGCCCTCCATGCCACAGTTAAAGCATCGGACCGCACGACAGTCCCTGGCTATATGCCCCGACTTCCCACATCTGAAGCACACATTCTACCCCAGTCTACATTCCCCACTATGCTCTCTCCCACACTTACCGCACTTCTTCATACCCGCACCCGATGTGACCACATGGCGGTCATCCACCCGTGCCTTCTTGTTACCTGTCGAGGCATCACCCCGACCAAACCTCTTCCCTCTCCAGTTTCGATCACCACTAGCCTTCCTATTACCTTCAGCCACCACCACTACATCCCTCTCATCATACAACATCCCTGCCAAGTCCACCGCCGACCTAAACATGCTCGGTCGGGCAGCAATCATATGCCTGCGAATATCCGTTGGCAAACCCTGAATGTACCTCTTAATCTTTCGTGACAGGGGCGTCACCTAATCCGGCACCAGAAGTGCCATTTCGTTGAACTTTTTGGTGTACTGTTGGTGTGTCATGGTTCCCGCCTCTAGCTGCAGAAACTCCCTCTCAACCTTGTCCATTTCCTAGTGAGGACAAAACTCCTCAATAACCAACTTCTTCAGCTCCGACCATCTCATCCTCCCAATAGCCCTGCTACCCTCGGCTTGGACTATATTGTCCAACCAACACAGAGCCAAGTCCATAAAAGAGTGGGCAGCAAACTTTACTTTCTGATTCTCCCGGCACTCACTGATGTTCAAAACAGCTTCCATTTCTCTCACCCATCGGTGAGCAGCAGCAACAGTGCCGTTACCATCAAAATTAGGGGGCTTGCATCGTTGAAACGCCCCATAGTTACAGCCTCGTGCCGCCTCCGGCGCAGGCTCCTCTTCCTCCTCTTCTTTATCATTAGAAAGAACCGTTTCAGGCTCCGGTTGCTCCTGTCCTCCCGAGGACCTGTTCCTCTCTTTCCATTCTCCTTCGTACAGCCTTAATCACTTCAGTCAACACGACGGTAAGATCGCCTGCATGACTTGATGGACCTCCTCCACTATAGACTCCTTTACCGAGGCCCTCAGATTGGTGCTCTCATTTACACCCTCCGGATGAGGGGTCTTAGGTTCTGCAGGAACCACCTTTTTAACTCTAGGCCTGCCTCTTTTGGGCCACGATGCAGCAACAAGCCCACCACGCGAGGCTTTAAATGATCTACCACCGGCCATCCTCTATCACACACTGAAAGATTCAAACACCAACACGGTCATTCAGGGGAACAGCTTAGTTTATGTCAAGTATAGTAAGTCCCTAATTACAGTGGCTAGTTGTGATTAGCCACTTACTTTACTTTACTCGGGTCCAACAACCCTATTTGGGCGTATGGGCACCCTTCAGTCGCATGACCTCCATGCGACTGAACATCATGGGAATGGACCCATGCGTATGAACATCAATGCGGATGAACATCCCAGTCGTGCGAATTGACCTCATGCGGATGGACACTACGCGAACGAGTACTTATGTGACTGGGTTCTCTATCGGATGACTCCCCATGCGACTGACCCTCTAGTCATGCGACTGAGACTCAGTCGTGAGAATGGACTCCAATCGCACTTCAATCGGCCGTATGGCCTCCAGTCGGTCGCCTAACCCTAGCTGGTGCAGAATGCAGTTCATCCCGAACTCAATCTGCCATTTTCAACCTCCAAGCTCATCCAAACCCATTCTAAGCCCAAATCAACCATCCTAAACCTTAAGAATGCATACTATAACACCATTCAAGCACACACAAGCCCGAAAACATACTCCAAACGCATCACATGCAATCACACCCAAATGGGTGAAGCACACCCACATACAAAAACGGGTTTACTTTGTGTTCCAACCCCAAATCAGTTGACCCCATACAAATTTCACATCCTTCTGGGTCAACTTGGTTAGTGGGAAAGCGATCTTAGAGAAGTCTTGAATGAATCTTCTGTAATATCCCGCCAATCCCAAGAAACTACGGATCTCGGATGGCGTCTTTGGAGACTTCCATTGCATCACGGCTTCCACCTTTGCCAGATCTACCATAATCCCCTCCGGATTCACCACGTGACCCATGAATTGAACCTCGCGCAACCAAACGCGCATTTGGAGAACTTGGCATACAACTTCTCCCTTCTCAACGTCTCCAACGCCTCTCGAATGTGACCGGCATGCTCTATCTCGCTCTTTGAATAAATTAGGATATCATAAATAAACACAATCACTTATTTATCCAACATCGACCGCACACTCGATTCATCAGATCCATAAAAGCAGCTGGCGCGTTGGTCAATCCAAAAGACATAACGAGGAACTCATAATGACCATATCACGTGTGAAAAGCTGTTTTAGGAATATCTTGCTCTTTCACCTTTAGTTGATGGTAGCCAGATCGAAGGTCGATCCTTGAAAACCAACTGGCACCTTCAAGCTGATCGAACAAATCATTTATCCTCGGTAACGGGTATTGTTTCTTCACCATTAACTTGTTCAGCTCGCGGTAGTCTATACAAATCCTCATACTACCATCCTTCTTCTTTACAAATAAGACCGGAGCACCCCAAGGAGAGATACTAGGTCTAATGAACCCCTTATCAAGCAGCTCTTGCAACCGCTCCATCAACTCTTTCATCACCGTCGGAGCCAACCGATACGGTGCCTTGGCAACAGGTTTGGCACCTGGTATCAAATCGATTTGAAACTCAACTCTCGATCAGGTGGTACTCCTAACAAGTCTTCAGGAAACACATCGGGAAAGTCACACACAACCGGAACCTCGGATAGTTGTGGTGTTTGCGTTTGCACATCCTTCACATAAGCCAAGTAGGTGCTACATCCGCGCCTCATACACTTTCCTGCCACCGCCATTGAGATTACTTTCGGGATCGTCGTGACCTGATCCCCATAAACAGTTACCGAACTCCTGTCAGGCGCTATCACACGAATCCGAATCATCTTCGTGC
The DNA here is from genome assembly GCA_024085815.1 of Flaveria linearis. Classification (NCBI taxonomy): domain Eukaryota; kingdom Viridiplantae; phylum Streptophyta; class Magnoliopsida; order Asterales; family Asteraceae; genus Flaveria; species Flaveria linearis. The sequence goes on along the minus strand of CM044001.1, from coordinate 91,930,462 downwards.
AACACACTATATTCGCCTTGAATTCCGCCAACTAATCCATCCCAAGAACCAAATCGAAACCATCTAGGATCATCACAAACGGTCTAACAAGAAACTTATGACCTTCTAATTCCCTATCACAATTCTCTATCATCTCAGAATTCCTGGTAGACTTACCTATGGCAGTTTCTACATCAAAGGGCGCGTCAACACGTCTACTACTAACAGGCAGTTTAGCACAGCAAGCAGCAGAAATAAAACTTCTACTGGCACCCGAATCAAATAACACCGAAGTTAAAGTTTGGTTCACTAGAAACGTACCGGACACAACATCAGGGTCCGTCCTAGCTTCCTCCTGTGTCATAGTGAATGCCCTGGTGCTCACACTCGGTCCTTAACTTCCCGTCTTCTTGACTCCGAAACCCTCAGCCCTAGGCTTCTTACAATCTTTAGTTACGTGGCCCTCCACGCCACAGTTAAAGCATCGGACCGCACGACAGTCCCTGGCTACATGCCCCGGCTTCCCACATCTAAAGCACACATTCAACCCCAGTCTACATTCCCCACTATGCTCTCTCCCACACTTACCGCACTTCTTCATACCTGCACCCGATGTGACCACACGACAGTCATCCACCCGTGCCTTCTTGTTACCCGTCGAGGCTTCACCCCGACCAAACCTCTTCCCTCTCCAGTTTCGATCACCACTACCCTTCCTATTACCTTCAGCCACCACCCTTACATCCCTCTCATCATACAACCTCCCTGCCAAGTCCACCGCCGACCTAAACATGCTCGGTCGGGCAGCGATCATGTGCCTACGAATATCCGCTGGCAAACCCTGAATGTACCTCTTAATCTTTCGTGACAAGGGCGTCACCTGATCCGGCACCAGACGTGCCATTCCGTTGAACTTTGTGGTGTAGTGTTGGTGTGTCATGGTTCCAGCCTCTAGTTGTAGAAACTCCCTCTCGACCTTGTCCATTTCCCGGTGAGGACAAAACTCCTCAATAACCAACTTCTTCAGCTCCGACCATCTCATCCTCCCAATAGCCCTGCTACCCTTGGCTTGGACTATATTGTCCAACCAGCATGGAGCCGAGTGCACAAAAGAGTGGGCAGCAAACTTTACTTTCTGATCCTCCCGGCATTCACTGATGTTCAAAACAGCTTCCATTTCTCTCACCCATCGGTGAGCAGCAGCAACAGTGCCGTTACAATCAAAATTAGGGGGCTTGCATCATTGAAACGCCCCATAGTTACAGCCTCGTGCCGCCTCTAGTGCAGGCTCCTCTTCCTCCTCTTGTTTATCATCAGAAAGAACCATTTCAGGCTCCGGTTGCTCCCGTCCTCCCGAGGACCTGTTCCTCTCTTTCTGTTCTCCTTCGTACAGCCTTAATCACTTCAGTCACCACAGACGGTAAGATCGCCTGCATGACTTGATGGACCTCCTCCACTACAGACTCCTTTACCGAGGCCCTCAGATTGGTGCTCTCATTTACACCATCCGGATGAGGGGTCTTGGGTTCTTCAGGAACCACCTTTTTAACTCTAGGCCTGCCTCTTTTGGGCTGCGATGTAGCAGCAAGCCCACCACGCGAGGCTTTAAATGATCTACCACCGGCCATACTCTATCACACACTAAAAGATTCAAACACCAACACTGTTATTCAGGGGAACAGCTCAGTTTATGTCAAGTATAGTAAGTCCCTAATTACAGTGGCCAGTTGTGATTAGCCACTTATTTTACTTTACTCGGGTACAACCGCCCTATTTGGGCGTACGGGCATCCTTCAGTCGCATTGCCTCCATGCGACTAAATATCATGGGAATGGACCCATGCGGATGAACATCAATGCGGATGAACATCCCAGTCGTGCGAATGGACCTCATGCGGATGGACACCATGCGAATGAGTACTTATGTGACTGGGTTCTCTGTGGCATGACTCCCCATGCGACTGACCCTCTAGTCGTGAGAATGGACTCCAATCGCACTTCAATTGCCGTATGGCCTCCAGTCGGTCGCCTAACCTTAGCTGGTGCAGATTGCAGTTAATCCCGAACCCAATCTGCCATTTTCGACCTCCAAGCTCATCCAAACCCATTCTAAGCCTAAATCAACCATCCTAAACCTTAGGAATGCATACTATAACACCATTCAAGCACACACAATCCCGAAAACATACTCCAAACGCATCACACACAATCACACCCAAATGGGTCAAGCACACCCACATACAAAAACGGGTTTACTATGTGTTCCCGCCCCAAATCAGTTGAAAACGAGTAAAATAGGTGTCCTAGAACTCACACAAACTACACCAAGAAGAAGAGCTTCATTTAGACCCGCTACACGATGATTTTCAAGATCGAACCCGCTCGAACCAAGCCTTTCTCTTCTTTTCTCCCTTTTCTCTCTTCTTTCTCTCTATGTTACAGAATTTTGGAGATGTGGGGAGGGTGTGGGCTGCCCTCCCTCTTATTCTCCTTCTCTTCCGAACTTTCTCACGTTTTGGCTAGTTTGGTCCCCCGACTTGGGACTTTATTTCTTTTCTTTTTCTTCTTTCATCGGCTTCAAGGAAAATATCCGAGTGTTACAGCTCCAAACCATAGAGGAAGAGCTTTTGACGTACGTCCTCACTACCTCACCATTCTTCCTACATATAGAGGTGCTACAAAAAACATCACATTTGCATCTTGCTGAATTTGATGCCATGTGTAGCACTATTGGTGGAAATCACTTCACACAAGATGAAGTGAGGCCGCGATTGTTTCGATTTACTTTGAAAGATAGAGCTAAGCAATGGTTCCTGACTTTTCCTGGAAACAATATTCATACTTGGCAAGAGATGCAAAGGGTTTTGCTTGAAGAATATTACTTGTAAGGCCCCGTTCCCGGGCACCTCACAGTTGGTCATTCATCGCACATAAAAACATTTTAAAACACACATTTACTTTGCAGCAGAATTTAAAAACATTCTTTAGTAACTAAAACATGTCATTTTATTACATTGCAACATTCTTTCCTCTCAAAATACCACGACATGTCAAAATATGGATGCCAGCCTCAAAACGCTCCCAGTAGCTTATGCATCCATGCCTGCATCTCCTCAGCATCAACCAAATACCTGCCAGCTATCATGCATACAAAAGTCAGCGACGCTGAGTGAGTTCTAGTTTGTTTATAATAAAATACTTTACTTTCGTTAAAACCGTACTTTACTTTCTTTCAAATCGTACTATACTTTCGTACATGCTCACACATCATACGTACACATAATATCATTATTATTCTTTATTGCGTTCGTTAACTTTCGTTCATTCATCGTACATCTTTGTCATTCATTTCTTATTTAGATCCCGTCAGGCTTTACCTTCTTCATAGCACACAGCTACAATTACTGAGGTCAAATGACAAGGATCCTGTTTCGTTCTTATTATGGTATTTCGTTCGTGAGCATACATCATACATACATACAGATAATAATCGTTATTATTATCTTCATCATCGTTCATTCATTCATTCATTTCTTCGCTCTTTACTTTTCATTACTCATTCGAGTCTGTTGCAACACGAAGTTGCTCACCTCACAATCTCATCTCGTGCAATTCGCACCAATAGAGTTGTCACTAAGACCAACTCTCCCTGTGTGTCATAACTCTGTGGGTTTAGCCATAATCGCACGCCATCTCATGGGTTAGCCAAAATCGCACGCTACATAATCCACATGAGGTAGACTAAAATCGCACGCTACATAGCACACAGTAAATACCACATCGCACGTATCGGAGCAGTTACCAAAACTGAACTCCCACTGTATCTATGTCCCCTTAAAGGTTAGCCAAGATCGCACTCTATAAAACACACACACAGTTGAGCTAACAACTCTCCATGAGTTATGATCCTCCTTTCCTTCTGCTTGCAAGCCAATCTTACTCTCATTCATCTAGATCCCGTCTCCTGCAATACCGTAGTACGCGACACGGACCTCTTTCGAGTCTGTTGCGACACAGAGTCGCTCACCTCATACACTTGCTTGCAAGCCTTTCGTCCATTCATTATTCCATATGTTCGTTCGTTTCGTACTTTATCGTATTCGTTCATTTGTACTTTATCATTATCTTTCCCTTCGTTACATATACTTTACGCTCATTAATCTATTCATTCATTCATCTTATCCCGTAAAGTCATATATTATGTTTTATAAAACATAATACGTACATTTTAAAAACTCTTTAACGAAGAAAGATAACATATCATACGCACACGACATAAACCTCATCACCATCATCATACATAAGCTATCACATCACAACAAGGCCCCTCTCAAACATCTCCCTCCTAAAACCCCTAAGGAAATCCTAGTCCAAAATGAGGCACATGGAACCTTTCAGGCGTATGAGAAATAAAATTCTAAGTATAAACATTCTGGGCGCAGGAGCACTATTTGGGCGCATGACAACTGTTTGGGTGCATAAGAACTGTTGGGACATATCACCTTACACTTAGAAAATTATTCTAGGCGTAAGAGCACTATTTAGGCTCATCACCCTATACTTAGTCATTATTTCAGGCACATGAGCACTGTTTAGGCTCATCACCCTATACTTAGTCATTATTTCAGGCACAAGAGCACTGTTTAGGCTCATCACCCTACACTTAGTCATTATTTCAGGCACAAGAGCACTGTTTAGGCTCATCACCCTACACTTAGTTTTTCTAAGTCAGAATTCAGACATATGAGTACTATTCAGGCATATTACCCTATACTTAGTTTCTAAGTCATATTTTCAGGCATAAGAGCACTATTTGGGCATATTAACTTATAATTTTCCTAAGGCATAAAGTTCAGGCGTATTAGCACTATTCAGACTCATTATGCTGTACTTAGTTTTCTAAGTCCTAAATTCCAGGCACATGAGCACTGTTGGGGAGCATAAGCGCCAACATTTAGATTTCTATCATAATTTTGGGAGTATAAGGACTGTTCAGACTTATGAGCCTTGTATAGGCGTATTAGCAGCCAGTTCACGTATTTTAAACTGTTTTCAGTCCCAAACATACATCACTTAGTTCTAGCATTCACATACCATTCTAAGCATGAACTTAACATATTCATAACCATACATCTTCCCAAAACATACCCGACCCACATACACATGCATATGAACATACGGGTATAATACACAACCTTATAAAAACATACATACACATATTATTTCCGAACATACAGCTATAAACCCACGGTTTCCTTTAAAAATATTTACTTGGTATGCATAATAGCCCCAAACACTTTAAAATCAGTAAAAGAGGGGTTCTAGAAACTCACCTTAAGCAGCCTTTGAGCAACACACTTCAAGTTCGAGACCCTTCTTCCAATTCTGCTCTTAAATCCCGAAAACAAACACTAAACACCAAGAATCTCGGTAAAGGAGCTGTGAATTCAGTTAAAACCGAACTTAGATTAAGAAAACTAACCTTTCACAGCTTCTTCTTCCTTTCTCTCTCTAAAACCGAGAGCTTTCTCTCTCTTCTTTCTTCCTTGGCCGAAAGCGGAAGCAGTTCTCTGCTTTAATTTGGGCGGCCATACCCATTCTAATATAAAATATTAGACTTTTGTACTTTGTACACTTTATCCCCCTCCACTTGTGCCCATTATCTATTCTTTCCATTTAGTTTTCCTTTCCTTTTCTTTAAATAAAATTTTGGGGTGTTACATTACTCTATGAGAAAGATAAGTGACCCAAAAGAGACCATTCGAACTTTTCAACAACAAGTGGGTGAGCAATTTCATTAGGCATTTACAAGATTCAAGGAGTTGATCCACATGTGTCCTCATCATGGTATTGAATGGTGGGAATTGATTAAGGCATTTTAGATGGACAAACACCGGAAGAAAGAAAATACTTGTATTCTACAAGTAATGGAACATTCTTATCTAATTATGAAGATATGGAATGGGAATTTCTAGAACAAATATGCAAGAATTCCAAAGATCAAGCATCGGCTACTAGACGGTCAAAGCCCACTCCGGTAAGGTCAACACCATTAATTATGAGATTAAAAAAAGAATTTCATCTTTAGAAAGACAATTGGCCAAGTTAGGACATGCGGGGACTAAAGATGTAGCGTCAATTGGATTTAATATATACAATGAATATGGTGAACTGGGGCATGCAAGTGCAAAGTGTCCGTTGCTTTTAGGTCAACATGAAGAGCTGAATCAAGTATATGAGAGAAAACAGTTTGTTATGAACTCTAATACTTATCACCTCAGTTTGAAGAAACATTCAAACTTTAAGTATGAAAATGTTTCAAACCAGATGAATCCTAATTTTTAAGGTAGTAATAAAGGTGGTCAAGCATATCAGAACTGACCACAAAAGAATTACAATCAAAATGGTTATTAAAGACCTTATATAGTAAAGGAAACAATCAAGGGAGCTATAATCAGGGGTCAACAAGGTAGTTCATCATAAAACTATCAAAGTAATTCTCAATTTGAAATAGTTGGTGGTGCGGAGTCTACAAATGCAAAGTTTGATGCTTTGATAAACATTATGAATGAGAATATGCAAGAGAGTAAGAGGGAAAATGAAATCAGAGACAAAGCTTATGAAGCTTTGAAGAAACAAGTGGGTCAACTTGCTGAGGATGTGGCTAAGATTGAAAGGAACCCTGGGAAACTACCGAGTGATACCACGATCAATCCTCAACATCAAGGAACCAACACAGAAAACATAAGAAATGTTCACATCAATTCGGCTAGTATCCTTCCTAACTCTGAAATTATTGATAATGACTTTACTTCTTTACCATAACAAGTTGCAGATAAGGAAGAGAAAGCCGATAAAGTTGAAGATATTGACCCAGAGCACCCATCATTCCAATCAAAGTAGGAAAGTTAAAGATGAAAAGAGCACTCTTGGATTATGAAGAAGCTGTTAGTATCTTGCCAGGTATGCTATATGATCAGTATGACTTTGGTTCTCTAGAGGAAGTTAAGACCATTGTGGTGTTAGCTGACTAGACTCAGAAATGTCCTCGAGGGATGGTAAGGAATGTTATAATCAAGTTGAGATAATTTTTCTACCTGGCGGACTTTATGGTGCTTGATTATGCACAAGTGAGGACAAATGAGCAACCGAAGGTCATATTGAGTCGACCATTTTTAGCAACTGCCAATGCTCTAATCAACTGTCGGGATGGAACAATTGACATGACCTACGGAACCAGTAAGTTATGTTTTGATGTACTGTTTAAGCCGGTTAGTTATGTTATTAATGACAAAATTTCTAAGGTAGATGTGACTAACATGTGTGTTTCTCTTTACATTTCACATGCAAGAGCGGGCATCACTTGTGAGAATGGTTTTAAGTGTGACAGGGATAAGCATGTGGACTTGAAGGAAATGGTGGATTTAAAAGAAAAGAATGATCCAATAATTAAGGTGGAAACAAAGAAAAAGAAGCCTAAAAAAAGAAAAAAGTTGGCGATCTACTTGATCCTATAGATGCTCGAGTAGAGGCGTTGATGTTTCGGCCCACATACAATGAACTTAAAGACCTACTAGATCATTATAAGTAAATACATTTGGGATAACACTAGATGAAAGCATCCTACTCGACCACCATGAGTGGTCATAGGTATGGTCTAGCTGAACAGCTAAAACTTAACGCTATTTAGTAGGTAACCAAATATTAATTTTTATGCTTTATGTTTGATGTGTTTGTTTAAGTAGTTTGTATTGTCAACTTGGTGGTGTTATTATTATTATTATTATATTATTATTATTATTATTATTATTATTATTATTATTATTATTATTATTATTATTATTATTATTATTATTATTATTATTATTATGTGTTGGGAGTGGTTATTTTTATGTTAGGTTTGTTTGGGTTGAAAAGTCATTGTGTTGATTGATTGGATTATTGATTTAAAAAAAATCCTATACTTAACCTAAATACCATATATTAGGGACAATTTATTCCAAGTGTGGGGATGAGGGAAAGAAAAAAATTAGTAATTTTTTAAAACTATTGTTTTTAAGCGATCCAATCGGGCATGAAAACAACAATTAAAGCATACAAATTGATTCATCTCTTGTTTGAAGTAAGGGTCCTAAGTCATTGTCTAATTCCAGGATAGCATAAGGAATTGTATTTTGCAAAGTTTTCAAAAAAAGTTAAAAATTGCGTTTTGTTGTTAACAAGCTATTGGTGTAATAAAAGCATGTGCGTATAGACAACCCTATTTTCCAACTTGGTGATACTGAAGCCTACTTATATATATACATATATAGACATATATATATACATACACACACACATTTATACATAAATACACACACATACACACACACAGATATATATATATATATATATATATATATATTTGTGTGTGTGTGTGTGTTTCATTTGCTAAGTTAGGCCATATGACTCTTTTTTAGAACTTGTGTGACTTGATACATGCTAAGACGGTGGACTTGATAAATGCACATGGATGATAGAGGCAATCTAGGATTCCTTTTTCCTTTCAAACCATTTTTGTGCTCTATCAATTCTCCTGAAATTTCCCCTAGTAGCCCCTTTTGAGCCTTAAATCTTTTTGTTAAACCCACATCATTATAACCTAAATCAACTCATTCAACCTTACAAAATACAGTGATAGATAAGTTATTATTTTCACCTGGTGTGATCTAGTTATAACTGTTGAAGACATTTCTAGCAGTTTCAGTATTTGCTTTCTTATAATAGTTAGTGGTTGAAAAAATTAAAAAAAGAAAAGAAGAGAAAAATAAAATGAAAAATAAAATAAAAAATGCAAAATGTTAGTTACAGTTAAATGTGTACCCATAGTTTTTGTTTTGTTTGATTAGTAGTTATAATAATAAGAATGTTAACAGTATATTTACCTTGATTTTTAATTTTAGCCATCTTCACAGCCAAACATTCCTACTTGAAACTAAGCCCAATACCCATAAGTCCTTTTGATGTGTGCATTATTAATGTGTTACTGTGGAAGTTTGATCATCACTCAAGCATATGATAGCAAATTTTCACGCGTGAACCACTTTGAGTGATATATTGGTGCATTTTCTATAGATCCAGAAATAAACGAAGAGGAGTGACCAATGGTGAGGGGTCTGTTGCATGAAATAAAAGTCGAAAGCTTGTTAGGTTTAATTAGGCAGATTTTATTTTAAAATAAATGTAACATCTTTTACTTGCTAACCAAACATGATTATTGTAATTCTAAAATGGGGTATGACTTTGGACCATAGATAAGACATATTAAGGGACTTGGTTTATATATTATTGTTTAGTGTTTTGAACAAATTTGCTTGAGGGCAAGCAATGGTTAAGTGTGGGGATGTGATGTGAGTGTGAATGGTATTTTAAGTGTTTAGTTTGAAGTGATTTTGTAAGTAAATTAATCAAGTTGGAAGCTTACAAGGTGAAACAAGGCATGGGATGGGTCAAGCAACAAATATTCAAAGTGAAGCAGAAAAGCTCACACCATAGCCTACTGTAGCCACCGTAGGCTACGCAGGGTTTGGTTTTAAAACCACTTGTCCCCCGTTCGACCTAGGAGGATTTGAGACGAATTTTGGGAGTTCCTAGGCCTGAAATTCATCATTCCACATCTTTATAACAGTATACAATGATCGGTATGCGAATCAACAACGGTTTTAAAGATCATTCAAGAACAATGAACGACTAATCTTCTCGTGATCTACTTCTGGCAATAGGTTTTGTGTGATTAGGTTTTTGTTGTGTTCAATTTGTTTTGGGATTAAAATTTTAGAACCCGTTAAGTTGTTTTATAAGTTTAACTTGAGTTTTGATTATTTAAACAATTGTTTTGGTTAACCCTTAATTTGAATATCATATGATATTGCACGAATCATATGATTGTATAGTTTTGGTTGTTAATTGGATTGGTATTGTGCATTAAGACTGGTTGAGTATTGATTATCGATATTACTTAATCATTGCATGTATAGAATCCCTGTTAAGGATTTTTCCATCAAGTTGAACTAAACGATTACTAAAAACCAAACCTAGATCCCGGAGTGGATTGCTATTTCTTGTAATTGTCTTCTTAATCAAGTTTGATTATTTCTAATTTGTTTTCTTAGTTAATTTGTTAGTCATTCTAAATATCCAATTTTCACATCCAAGAGCCGATAGTTTATAATTTATTATTAAATCAATCTCTTATAAATCAAAGTACAATACACCAACTACTAATTCCACGAGTATCGACAACCCTACTTATCCTAACTAGGTTAAGGTGAATAGGAAACACATTTGATTTGTACTTCGACATCGATCACCGATCAAGGTTACGTCTTTGGTTAGAGACCCCACCTGGATCGGTTGCCTATACTGCTATCTTTGTAGAAAATGACTCATTTGGCAATGAGTGTTGTCATGGTGCCATATTCATCCTGTATATGTCTTATCGTTTCAAGATTTATTAAATTTACAAAAGTATATCACACCTAATGATCAAAAGAAAAGATTGGTGTAGACGATTTTGTTACTAGCCTACTGGTCGATGTGGGTTCTATTATTGATATATTTCACCATCTATATATATTCAACATAATCGATTATATTTAAACAGAATAGCAAGATATATAATAAATAATATGTTTAAATAAAAAATAGTAAATTGATATTAAAAGTTTCTATACGAAGAATATAGAGAAATTAAAATGTACTTTGCAACCTTAATTATCTAGAATTAATTAATAAAATTTTGCGTAAAACGTTAGACATATAGTAACATAACATGACCATATCTAAATTGTTGATTCAGGCTCGTAGATGTAGTAACATGTCCACATATAAAAAAATACGAATCAAATCTATAAAATTTGGCAAAGCGAATGGCCTGTTCAAAACACTAACATTCAATCGTTATAATAGCGTCGCAGAAGTAGTAAGGCGAAAACAAAGAAAACAGAGGTGTTGCAAGTAAAATTTCTTTGAAAGAAAAGAATGTTGATGTGAAGAAAATGAATTGATTCTCAGATTTCAGTTTTCTACTATATAATTAAGTACTTAAATTGCTACATACATATAAAAGGAGAGTTGTGTATATTTATAGATAAAAAGTGTAATATTATGCTTATTTATTTAACATATATTGGTAATAGATTTTGTCTACTAATTTATATAAAGTAATCAATCCACAATCTAATTTGATGATATTAGAACAATTGACGTCATAACTTAAAATACTAAATTAAAATCATTTCCATAGATTGTTGATAATACATTTCAAGGTATTTCATTTAGACGGGAAAATAAGGAGTCGATGCTCTAGGAAAAAGACAAGCTGTCTTAAAAATCTTTATTTATTAGTATATTAGCTTCAGTAAACCCGTGTATTACACGGGTTAAAAAATAAAATATCAAATAGGAAAAATTTTATTAGTTATAAAATGATATTTTAAGATAAAACATAATTGAAATCATATATAAGTTCGAACTATAAATAATAAAACAGTGATATCAATTTTTTAATTTTTAATTTTTTTTCCAAAATAAAAAAATAATTTTGTTTTAAAGCAAACAATTTAAAAAAATGTAAAATGTGAAAACTTATTATAACTTCCAATTTTATTTATTTTTTGTATATAAATAATTTACTTACAAACATTAATTTTAAAATATTTTACATTTTTAAAAAAATTGATGTTTTATAAGTAAATTTTATTTTATAAAAATTTATTTACTTAGAAAAATAATAAATAAAATATATTTTTTTATTTATTATTAGTAATTAATTAATGAGATTTATAACATCTAATAAAGCAAGGTTTTTATTGTCACTTGGGATTCTCTTAACCTATGTTTTTACCACTTGTCCTTCTTCTCGACATCTACACATTAGTTTTCCCTCCAAAAGGGCATTGTAGTAATTTAAGCACTCATATAAATTTCTCTCTCTTATCAAAAATAAATTTTATTAATTGCTACATTTCTCTCTCTTATCTAAATTTTTTAAAATAAATCATCTTTTTAAAAAGCAGATTTACTAAAAAATTTAAAAAATCACATCATTTGATTATAACCGAAATATTAAAACAACAAAAAAATATATAATATGCAATTTTCTAAAACAATAGACCTTTGTTAAATAAAATATTTTAAATCATTTTGTTTTAAAAAATTATAAAAAAGTTAATTTTAAAAAAAATAGTCTTACTAAAACAACCAAAATAATTACGAACCAAAGTTTTTAAAAAATTGAATTTATATAAATTTTTTTATAAAAGATCTTAAAACGGGTGTTTAAAAATAAACTATTTTGATAAAAGAGTTTAAAATGGTATAATTATTTTATTTCTTCAACTATTACGTATATATAATTTTAATTATATTTTATATTAAAATATTATAATGTAACCATTTGTGTTTATTACTAATAATAATCCGTTTAATAAATGTGTTTTTAGCCTATCGATCGATCTATCTATCTATCTAAAAAAACTAAAATAAACGTGACACAATTGTAAATCTTATCATAGTAATTTTCTCATTTCTCTATATTATTAATAATAATATTGAATACTAATAATAATGTTCATACCATTTTTAAATTAAAAAATATATAACTTAATAAATTAAAAACCTATACTTTTATTAAAAGCACACTTATTAAAAATAACAGTTTTATAAAATACAGAATACAACGAACTATTTTATTTAATTCACTTTCTTAAAATAAAATATTTAAAAATCACAGTTATTTTATAAAACAAAAGTTTAAGAAAAAAGTGCATCATTGTTTGTTTACATAAAGTAGATATTTATACATAATTATAATCATATATTATCTTCAAGCATGATTTTGTAGTGCGTAAATTTTAATTACTAATTATTAAATATTTTTTTATTTTTAGTTAGACTTTTATTAGAGTAGTAAGATAAAATAACATAAGATATATACATAGATTTTATAAAACTTTTGTTTTTAAAAATTATGTTTTTAATAAAAAATAGTTTTTAAATTTATTGAATTATTTATTTTTAAAATTATCAGTATTCAATTTATTATTATTATTATTAGATAAAAATGAAAAAGTTAGTATGATTAGTACCAAAATTATAACAACTTTTATCTTAGTTTTTAATTATTTATTATTGATTGATAGACAGACAAATAGATAAATAGATATGGTAGAAACTATACATTAAATAGATTTTTTGATATTTTAATATAAGATATGCTTTATATATATGTAATAGTTTAAGAAATTAAAAAAATAATATTATTTTGTTAACTCTCTTATCTAAATAGTTTATTTTTAAACATTCATTTAAAGATTTTTTTATAAAAAAAATATTCTTTATAAAATTATTGTTTATTAAAATTAATAATCAGATTATAGTGTGTGAGGTAGCATGTAAAAAAAGGTTAAAACTTAGTTTAAGTTTCATTTATTCCTTTATTTATTTATTTTATTTTCTTTATTGTACAAGTATGTAAATTATTTTACATGCATGCCTTAAACTTATACATAGTTTAATTAATTTATAAAACCATGGTAATTTCCTTTTAGTTCCATTTAACCTTTTTGTTTTCTTGAAGTTATGTATCAATCAAATTGGAAACATAAGTTTTCACAAATTCAATTAATTGCATAACATTTAGCCTTGTAAATGAACCGAACAAACACGAATATTAGTATGTTTATGTTAATTCATATAACTTTAACCAAACACGGACACGAACATATAATCAAATATGATATTTTGTTTATGTCCGTTCGTTAAAAAATATAAATGTTCGTATTCATTCACGTTCGTTTATTAAAATAATAAAAAAGGAAAAAAACAAACGGTTATGTTCAAACGAACACAAACGAAAAAGTAAACGAACATAAATGAACACAAACGAGTTAAATCTAGCACATCATAATTCATAAAGAAAAATACTTGTAAATTAATGGTTCAAATATACATGATTTATCAAAAATATAATTCTATCAAAAATTCGTAATGGTTTATCAAGAAATCATCCATAATGACTCATATAAAAAACTACTCAAAAAATTATTACATGAATTTTTTTTCAATACATAAATGAGCAAATGTAAGCACACGAATATAAACAAATGTAAATAAAAGAATGTAAATAAACGAACACAAACGAACATTCGTAAATGTAAATAAATGAACAAATTATGCGTCCATATTCATTCGTTCAACTAACCGAACAAATGTTTTTGTTCGTGTTCGTTTATTTAATCAAATGAGCAAACATAAATAAACTTCATGCCAAAATGTTAATAAACAATTCTTAAATGTTCGGTTCATTTATAGACTTAATTATATTACGAAGAAAAGTTATTTATTTATAATAAAAGAACATTTAGTTGCTAATATCATTGTTTTATTTTTTATATTTCCCTTAGTTATATTATTATAATTCAAGTTTTAAAAATTCAGGTATTTTATTAGCTGAGCAAACTAACAATATGTTTATTACTATGCTCTTGCTATTAGTTAAGTTATGACATTAAATAATTTGGTGAAGAATTGATTCCACCATCTTTCATTAGTAATTAGCAATTTAATTAACGTGCTGCATAAATGTATATTTTATATATTAAAAAGTTTGATGGCAACAAGCAATGAATTAAATGAGTGTGATTCCAAAGCACGAAACAGTACGAGGTGTGACAAATCATATTCAAACATTCTACATCATCCCATTCACTAAGATAAACATATATCTTGAAGCCGCTCAATTTCCATTCACAAAATCAACTTCTTATTCAAAGGAGATGATAAAAAAATAGAAAAAATAATTTATTTAAGCACGAATTTGAAATAATAAAGAAAAAATATATATTATTTTTAAAATGTTTTATTTGTATTGTTTAGTTAGAATAATCTGTAACGAAATACTATCTTTTGTTCGTGTGAAAGATGGATTTTTTTCCTGATAGAATAATCGCAATTAGATATGACAAAAGAAAACTCTACTCAATGAAATTAAAGCTTGAAATAGAAGATATTCCATTTGGACGATGTGAGTGATCATGTGGCACATATTTAGACCATTATCGGACGTGTACAAGTTTATATTTAATAAATTTTACTGGATTGGAATGAGTTATAAGGTGTAAGATGACAAGAGACCGATTACCCAACGCCATTTAAGCGTATTAAAACCAATTGTATTAATATACTATATAATTTACATTAAGAAAATTTAAGAAGTATAATGTTTAGCTAGGCTTTTAGAAAATTAAAATCATGAATTATACAACTATTACAATGTTAAGTTATTGATTATTTTACATTTTAAATTGGTTTTTAAGATGAGTTTATAATTGGATTTTTGTGGTAGAGATCTAATACAAGTAATAACTACATAAGATAATAAATAAACATACATAATGCATTCCGCGCTTATAAATAGTGGATTAGGATCATTACAGAACCATTTTTTATTTTCAGAACCAAAAGAATCATTGATTTACATAAATGTAAATTATAAACCATTGATTTACATAGATGTAAGTAAAACCTAGTGATATTTAGTTGTTTTTTATAATTTATTGTTACATGTCTGATATACACATATGTAAAACAGCTTAAGTATTACCAGACTTAATATACATTTATGTAAATCAATGGTTCTGTAGTTCTGAAAATAAAAAGTGGTTCTGTAATGATCCTAACCCTATAAATAGTAACATATGATAGGTGCCCGACACAAATGCAACTTGATATGCGATATGGTTCTATAATAAGTATGTGACACAGATTATCAAAACCATTCTCATACTCCACCATTGCAATCTCTAACAACATTATTGAACTGTAACAAAATCAGAGACGATTTCGAGTTTTAGTTTTTTTTTTTTTGTTTATTTCTTTTTTGTAAATAAATAATATTTCTACATAAAGAATAAAATAAAAAATTTATTGTTAAACGATAAATAAATTATACTCGTCAAGCTAGTCCTGTACTTCTATAATTGCTTGCCTTTTAATAAAATTCACCATCTATAGATAATGACCTCCCAACACACTTAGCGATATTATCCCCTCACACTCGAGTACTTACGGCATATTATACTAAAGAGAAGATATCTAATGTTGGACAATAACTTTGAGCAGTTGTAGTGAACATCGACACAAGAAAGAAGTCGCTATTTTGGTTGGGTGTATGAAAGCATCCATAAAAGAATTATGGTGGGTTTAGTGGCCACCAACATCATGATCAATGTGGTAACTTGCTGAAGGCATCTTCTTAATAATAAGTTGGTGGATATCCCACTTATGCATTTATCAGGATTAATTTATTTTCAAGGGGCACGCGTCACATTTAAGAGCTATTATTAGTACATACTATAATAGTTTTGTATCTCATTAGTAAGAATTCGATGATTAATTAGTAGAAATATTATTCGATTAAGATGCTAACTAATGTTAATTAATCACTATAAACAAAGTTGTCATTCCTCATGTGGATAATTATATTGAGTACTTTGCATGTCTTGATAGGACGAATCACATGTAAATGGAATCTCACTTAATTAACTTAACTAAGGAGTGGAGGCATAATTAACACATTTTAAAGAAGGTTGATATCGCCTAAGGAAAGTTCTTTGAGCTGTACAAGGCACATAGGTTCACAGATCACATAAGTTCTACTTTTCAATTAATTATTTATATTCGCGGATCACTATCTCCGTATAGTGAAAATTTTTAATTAAAAAGTGATAAACTTACTTAGCAATCCGCCTAACTACTAATCCATATATGGTTTCGAATCAACTAATAATAAAGTTGGCAAAATGTTACAATTCTTCAATTAAAAAGGGACAAAGTTCCTTTGTTATTTCATATGCATCAAAAGTGTTTATCCTTGGCTAATAGCCTCACCCGCCACTATTGATCTTAGTGTGAGGGCTCGTCTAATGTCTTTTCACTGATGTTCTTTTCCAGCATGCTCAAAATATCAACCTCCAAAAACTCGTCTAGTTGATTCACTAGCATATGGGCAGCGGCGGAGCTTGATCGAAATATTAGGGGGGGGGGGGGGGGGCGCGGGGGCGAAAGTAAAGTATTTTAAGGGGGGCGGACTCTATATTTTTAAAAAAATTTCACTACTGGACCGAAAATTTACACTATCGAGCCGAAAATTTACACTACTGACGAAAAAAAGAGGGGGGGGGGGGGGGGGCGCCCCCCCCGCCCCCTATAAAGCTTCGCCTCTGCATATGGGTCACCACGGCCATTACAGCTATTGGTTCCCTCTCTAGGTGCATTAGAGGGGGGAGTCCTATATCTGATGCTACCTCTTCTACTTCTAACTCTGCATGTATTATCTCTAAATCAAATCAAATTGTCAAAGATAGGTCCACATATAGAATGTATACAATATACATACCAAATAGAATCCTACACATACCAACTATGTTTGATTATATACCAAGTACATATCCCTACACATACCGATAACCAACTTTCTATATGTCACACCTTCAAAATCTACGTGCGGGGTTTTACCGCGAGGCGTGTAATGAAACCATGATTCAAGTCATTAGTTACTCAGAACGACATTATATTCAAATTTAAAACAATTCAGAGGTTAAAACTTTTAAGCATTTACGAAGCGTCTTGTAAATATTTCAAACTCAAAGTATTAAATGTAAATTGCGCAAAACACGCGTCCAAACCAATATACATAAGTATATACTAAATCAAAAGTAAAACAATGTTTGAACCAAGTATGCTTGGCACGTGTGCGCTCCTATAGGACACTGCTAGTAATGATGTAAGGCCCCGTTCCCGGGACGCTTACAGCTATTCAATCATCGCACATAAAACATATAATTGCATTAACTTAAATAAAATATGCAATGGAAACTTTTAAATCAATCATTTCATTTTCTTTAATAAACACTTTTGCAAAATAATACAACATTCATTACAAAACATCGTTTGTTCGCATTACAATGCAAAAGCGTTAAACAAAAGAATGCCATCCAAAAAGAGCTGAGTAACCGTCCCGTGCCATCCTCAGCAACGTTACCTGCCAACTGGAAACACATGAAAAGTCAGCGTTGCTGAGTGAGTTCTAGTTTTATAATAAAACATACTTTTCTTTCGTTAAAACCGTTCTTTACATACATGCTATCGCACATCATACGTACACGTGGATAATGTCATTATTATCTTCATCATTCATTCGTTAACTTTCGTTCATTTAACGTACATCGCTAACATTCACATTCGTTACCTTCGTTCACATTCATTCATAAATTCTTACTTTCATTCGTACATTCCTTACTTTCATTCGAACATTCATTACATTCCTTTGTACGTTCATTACTTTCGATGACATGTACAATACCCCGAACATTATGCACGAAGCTGGTTACTGGGCCTGAGGTCTTTCATAGACCTCGAACATTATGCACGAAGCTGACTCCAGTACCTAGGGCAAGTACATTCACCACTTGTCTTTTCTCTTTCATTCCGGATCAATGTCGTGTGCTATACCCCGAACATTATGCACGAAGCTGGTTACTGGGCCTGAGGTCTTTCATAGACCTCGAACATTATGCATGAAGCTGACTCCAGTACCTAGGGCAAGTTGCAAGGATCCCATGCATATGGTCAATCACAAGGATTGGACCCCAGTGTGCATCCTTCTGGGGTAGCTAACCCGCACACAGTTGAGCTAACACACTTCATTGGGTGTGAACCTCCAAACATTTTCTTGCAAGCCTTTTCTTACTTTCATTCATTCGTTCGTTAATGCATGCATTCTTTCATTTCGTCCCTCTTTTCATTATTTTTCACTTTAAGTTACATAATACATTTCATTCATTCATAAACATAACACGTAAAGCCACGAGAAAGGTAAACATACATCATAACAAAGAACATCATCATACACAAATAGCATCATCATACAGGGCAACATCATACATACATAACATACATCATGCATAATCATGCATCATCATCATTATTGTAAGGCCCCGTTCCCGGGACGCTTACAGCTGGTTGATCATCGCACTAAAACATGCATTTCTATTAACTTTAATCAAATATTTCAGCGGAAACTATGAAATAACTTTTCATTTTACTCTAAATGCTTTTGCAAAGTAATACAACACTCATTACAAAATATCGTCTGTTTGCATTATAATACAAAAGCATTAAACGAAAGAATGCCATCCCAAAAGAGCTGAGTAGCCGCCTCGTGCCATCCTCAGCAACCTTACCTGGCAACTAGAAACACATAAAAAGTCAGCGTTGCTGAGTGAGTCCTAGATTTATAATAAAACATACTTTACTTTCGTTTAAACTGTTTCTTTACTTTTATGCTATCACACATCATACGTACACATAGATAATATCATATTATCTTCATCATTCGTTATCTTTGTTTCTATATTGGTCTTGTCACACTTTACCCTCTTCACGACACGCATCCATGATTACGGAGGTCGAGTGACAAGGATCTCGTTTCATACTTTATCATTATATTTCTTCCGTTCATTACTTTCATTCGTTCATTCTTTATCTTCATTTATTCACTGTACGTCTTTATCTTTCTTACTCTTTCATCTTTATCTCTTTTCTTTCCATCACCCATAAACCTTACCTTTCTGTATCATGGTACTGGACCTAGGCCTATCATAGACCTTCTATAACGGTGCATCGCACCTCCTGGCCACAGTACCTAAGGTAAAGTTTAGGGGTACAATCACTATATATAATACCTTTCTGTTTCGTGGTGCTGGAACTAGGCCTATCATAGACCTTCTATATCGGCGCACCGCACCCTCCTGGTCACAGCACCTAAGGTAGAGTTTAAGTGTACCATAGCCACATGTAATATCCTTCTGTATCATGGTACTATACCTAGGTCTATATCATAGACCTTCTATATCGGCGTACCGCACCATCCTGGCCACAGTACCTAGGATATGCAGCGATGGTTCTATACAATGGTTGATCCCAATGTCAAGATTTTACCCTCTTCGTAGCACACAGCCACAATTACTGGGGTCGCAAGACAGGGATTCCATTTCTAGTCTGTTGCAACAACAAGGTTGCTCACCTCCTATATTTGCTTGCAAGTCTTTATTACTCTCATTCATTATTAGTGCATGCATTCATTCATCATGTTCCTCTTTCATTATCTTTCACTTTATGTTGCGTAGTACTTTCATTTCGTTCATTAACATAACATGTAAAGTCACAGGAAAGATAAATGACAGGATCTCAGCCTCTCGTGTTGATCAATTAGATTATGTTTGCAGCGGATTTAGCACATTAATTAGCAATTAAAGCAAGAACATAAAAGATATTGCGATTAAAGCATAAACATAGAGAGAGAAGAGTTCTGCGAAGCAATAAATGTTCTATTGGTCGCACGTTTCGGCATTTAAAACTGTATGGCTTGCCATCCTTATATAGGCGGCAAGAGCATGGTGGTGATGTCCTTTTCTGACATCACTGAATATTTAAATTACAGTTGTCAAAACATAAAACTACTGAAGATGTCAACAACTGACATCCTCTTACAAAAGTTCCTAAGTGCTGACAAAAGTAAACTACTGAAATCCTACAACGACTGAAGAACAAACTCTTCAGTCGTTTATAACTACTGATACTATAACAACTGAAGAACATGCTCTTCAGTTGTTGTACAACTACTGAAATGAAAAATAAAACTACTGAAAAGGAAAAAACCATCACAACAACTGAAGAAGACTTCTTCAGCTGTTGTGACAAACTCTGAAACTTCAGCACTTGGTCTTCAGACTTTGGTCTTCAGATGTTTCATCAACTGATGACTTCAGTAGTTGTCATCAGCTGATGTCTTCAGTCGTTGTCTTCAGACTTTGTGCATCAGCAGTGTTCATCAGTTCTTCAGTTCTTCAGACTTTGATCTTCAGCACTTGTCTTCAGTACTTGAAGTCTTCAGTACTTGTGTTTATCAGTACTTTAGACTTCAGTACTGTCTTCAGTACTTTGGGATCTTCAGCTGTTGTACTTCAGTTCTTTGAACTTCAGCTGTTGATTCTTCAGACTTGTCAGAACAGCTGATGAGTCTTCAGCTGTTGTTGTGATGTCATGTGGGACTTAGAGGTTTCCTGATCTTGGCTCATTGGTTCTTTTGGTCCAACAAACTCCCCCTGAACCAATGCAGCCAAAACCTCTAATTATTGGATGTCCCACTTATTGGTGGCATAAAGATTGGTATATTTCCTCCTAGATCAGATTAGGAGTTGACCCAGATTAGCACTGGCCGGAGAGGTAGTCTCAAGTGTTTGTTTGGCTAAGTATGGATAGGAGCTCTGTCTGGGGAATTGGACACAGAGCTGTTACCCCATCCATGAGATCTACCTCCCATGTACAAGTCGGTAGGATTCTCGGGTGTAGGCCTGAAGAAAGATCAATTGTTCTTCTTTGGACAGGTCTTCAGGTACACCATCAAATAATCCCTCCCGACCATACAGCTCTGAGATGAACTTGACCTGTTTACCATTATTGAGCTCAATTGTTGTGATTTGCCTATAAGCAAACTCATCAGGATGTTTACCCTCCAACAACAGGTTGAGCTCATTCTCTGGAAATTCTCAAGCTTCTTTAGACCAGACCCTTCCTAACACCCTATTATCTAGCATTGAAAAGGGTGATTGGCCGGCTCTATAAGCTTTCTCGAATTCCTCTACTATTTCCCAGGGTGGTATTACAAGAGCCACAGAGATCTCTTCATCTACAATTCTCTTTAATTGGCTCTTGTACCTCACAGGCATGTCCTTCTTGACTATCCTGTGAGCCACCCTTGGGTCAGGCCAAGTTCTCACCTTATCCTTTTCATATTGAAAAGTTTGTTTCAAGGTGAATAATCTAGAGCCTCTTTCTGCATGTTTATTATAGAGGTCGAAGCAGCATAACGTTTGTCAATGCTTTTCAGCATTTCCTCATCATGTTTCTTTTGCTGCTCCTCCTCTTCTAACTTAACCCTCACAGTGTCCTGCTGTGAGGTGGGAGTGATGGTTTGTGGTTTAGCTTTGGGTAGAGGTATAACTGCTGAAAGTGGCAGACTATCCTCCCATCCTCCTCATCTTCTTCTTCTGCAGCCTCAACACCCTTCTCTTCTTCACCAAGGGTGGATCATTGGCTGTGGGTTTTGATGGTGAAGGGGTTGGTTTTGTGGGTTGTGGTTTGGTTGTTGGTGTGGAATGTTGGCAGGCACTGCTAGTAGCCTAGAGATAAGTGCTGGTTTGGTTAGCTTACTAGCAGTGTCCTGTTCCCAGCACCGGCTTCAGATAGGGCCTCAGCAACCAGTCCTTTGGTAAAATCACCAGCCGAACAGATCTGGTGGTTATTGCCAAGAGTCTGTCCCTGGTCCATGCCTTAACATCAAGGACTGGTCTGCCCAGATACTTCGAAGTGAACCTACTCATAGCCTCAAGTTTTTGTCTTTCTTCTTGGCTATGAGTAGTCCATCGGTATTCAATCTCTTTCCTCTCCATGTTCCTGATCTCTTGATCTAGCAAAGCAGTGTCCCTGTCAAAGCCTTGCCTGAACAGCTGTTCAATGACTTTGTTCATTGAACGGTTATGTTCAGCATCAGCCTCCTTGACAAGGGCTGCTAGATCAAGATCAGCCACCTTCTTTCCCTCTGCCTTATTCTTATCAGTGCTACTGAAATCCTTTTGGATTTCAGCCACTTCTATATGTTCTACTCCCTCACTTTCCTCTTCCCTTCTCCCTCACCCTACTCTTATTAGTGACACTGAAATCCTTTTTTTCAGTCACTGCTTGGCTTACCTCCCTCTTTCCTCTTCCTTTCTCCCTCACCTTCCCAGTCTCCTCAACCAACTCCCTCTAACCACCACCTCTTTCTCTGCCTCTTCTCTTCCTCACCCTCTTCCTCTTATCTTGCACTGATGTCTCCCCCTTTTTGGTTGCATTGGTTGGGGTTTGACTATCAGCAAGAGCCTTATGTATGGCAACCTCCACCATGGGTTGTATATATGTGGGAAGCCTCTCATCAAGGGTCTGAATTACTATGTTTGAAGTATGGGTGTGATGAGAGGTAGGGATTTCTGGAAGATAGCATCCAGCTGCTCAGGGGGTTCTTACCTTAGAGCTAGTGCCAGAAGCAGGGGCTGGTGGCTGAGTTTGTGGGAGTGGCTCAGTGTCTGTGAGACCTTCGGGTGAAGGTGCCATCTGTGGGGGTAGTGGGCAGATGGACTTCTATCCTGAGTCATCTGAGCAAGCAGCTCTTTGAGTCTGCTTATCTCATCCTCAAGGATAGTGTTTTGAGCAACTACATCGTAGAAGAAGCTCAGGTCATCATCAGCATGAGCTGAATCATCTGACCTCCTGACATTGTCAGGATGAACATGTCTGAGTGTGGCTCAGTAAGGACATGTGCCCCTTGTTCTTGGTACTGGGGACTTCTGGCCTCAGGATTGGATCCATCATCGGCCATTGCCTCTGGTGAGGTCTTAGAGATGTTACCAGCTTCACCCTGCTCAGATGTTGATGCAGGGGAAGTGGCAGCCTCACCAGTTGTTCGCTCTCCCTAGCCACACTGGGAGAGTGAACTGATTCTCTGTGCTGTGGGCTCTGATCAGCACTTGTGCCCACCCCCTCTTCGGTTGGAGTCTCCCCAGTGGTAATAGGTTTCTGGGGAGAGGGTGGAGTGCTCAGATCAGTCAGCACTTTGGCTATAACCAATGTTGGGCTTAGTGGGGCGGTCTCCTCTGTATGTGGGCTAGAAGCAGTATGCACATGGGGAGGACTGTGCTCTTCAATGGCAGCCTCCTCAAGTGAGGAAGACCCCAGTAATGTGGTTGCCCCAAAATTGGTTGCATCAGGCTCCTGTTGAGAGGAAGCCTGTGCGGTGTGTGGGGTGGGTCGTGGTACCTGCTGGGAGAATCGAACCAGCAGGCACATCCTGCCTTTGTGTGGCAGGGGCATCCTCAGGGGACTCATCTCCCTGAGTAGCCTTTGTGGGCTTCTTTTTGGCTTTTGGCTTGGTGGGGACTTTGGATTTGGAGGTGGAGGCTGTGGGTCCAGCTGCGTGGGTTTCGCAGCCGGCCAGCCTGTTTGAGTGTGGGGTCAGTGTTGTGCCTGGAGTATACCTCACTTGAACAGCCATGGCAGGGACCCCAGTGCCAACTAGTCCCTCAGCCTGA
Source organism: Flaveria linearis (assembly GCA_024085815.1). Taxonomy (NCBI): domain Eukaryota; kingdom Viridiplantae; phylum Streptophyta; class Magnoliopsida; order Asterales; family Asteraceae; genus Flaveria; species Flaveria linearis. Next base: position 91,906,257 of record CM044001.1, on the reverse strand, counting down.
AGCTGGTATTCGATCATGGCCATTATGAACCGTGGATATAAGTTCCAACGGTTAGAAAAAGGTTTTGTGGCCATGTCCTTGAGTTCCAAAAATAAAAGATCAGTAAAATTTAAAGGTTGTTTCTCAAGGATAGAATACAATACCTGCTGCCACCTTGTGGACATCTGGTCCCACGAAGAGGTCTTGGGAGCCAGACATACATTCACCATGTGGAAGATCAAGCGTTGAGGATCAGGAAAGTGTTTCTTCAACAAGGTAGAGGCGGAGAGGTTACCCTGATAGTCATGAGATGTGAAGGAGAGATCAAGGGTACCTTTGGGGTAGGAAGTTGGGTGAGTGGCATCATCCAACTCTAGGGTTTGGCGTAGAGCAGCTGGAGTGATAACCACGGGTTTGCCGTTGACGGAGGACCGGAGAGAGACCTCGGCATTCTGCTCTCCGGTTTGGACAGTGACATTGGTCCAAAACTCCGTCAAGGAGTCGGTGTATAGTGTGGGGTTCAAGAGAAAAGCCGTTTTGTATGGTGAGTCATGCATAAGATCGACGGCTTGGTGAAATTTGGGCCATAATGGCGATTTTGTAAGGTGGGCGACACAGTTGTGTCAAGGTTTCAGTTGCATGTTCGCCATTAATGGTGTATGGGAATTTCAGAGGTTGTAAGATTAGGGCAAGTGAAGTAAATGCTCTGAAAGTAGGTATTTATAGGGTAGGGCAAAGGCTGAAAGAAAACTACTGAAGGTTTGGTGTTAGTTATCAGTTGTTGTAACAACTGATGACGTGGTTTTAACTTCAGTGGTTGTAACATCTGAGGACTTGGTGTTAGCCTTCAGTAGTTGAAACTACTGAGACCTTGGTTTTGTCCTTCAGATGTTATGAACGTCTGAAGAGTTACTGTCGGTCTTCAGTAGTTATAAACTACTGATGACTAGTATTCTTCTTCAGACGTTGTAACAACTGAAGACTTGGTTTTAGCCTTCAGTAGTTGTGAACTACTGAGATCAGTAGTTGTGAACTACTGAAGACATGGTATTGCTTCAGTGTTGTAAACAACTGAGGACTTGGTGTTAGCCTTCAGTAGTTGTGAACTACTGATGTCAGTAGTTGTGAACTACTGAAGACATGGTTTTGTCCTTCAGTTGTTTGTGTATGAAACATCAGCTGTCGTTATCAGCTGATGAGAAATTACTCATCAGCTGTTTCCGTCAAATCAGTTGTTCATACTAGCCTCCACATTTACTCATCAGCTCTTTGGCTGACTTTCAGATGTTCATTGACCCTTCAGCTCTTGGAATATGCCTCAGCTCTTGGGATCAGATGTTCACAAGTGCTGATGAAATTCTTCAGAGCTGGTGAACAAATTGTCTTCAGTATGTGTAAGATTACACATCAGTACTTGTGAGCAAAATTTGTTCTTCAGTACTTATTTATTGAAAATCATACATCAGTAGTTGTAATCCACTTCACTACACAGTTGTTTTTTCAATAAATAATGTACATCAGTACTTTGAGTCAGTTTAGTCTTCAGTAGTTGTGAAAGAGCTGAAGACTAAATTACTCATCAGTACTTATATTTGACCTTGCTTTTCAGTAGTTGTGAACTAAGAGTACCAGCATAGGTCAAATCATTCAAGCTGCAGCATACCAAGCCTTAGTACCAAATTTTGGAATGTGGCACTATCTAAAGGCTTAGTAAAAATGTCTGCAAGCTCATCAGCACTAGGCACAAACTTAGGATCAATCAGACTTTCTCATAGCAATCCCTGATAAAATGATGTCTGATCTCAATATGCTTGGTCCTAGAGTGCTGGACTGGATTCTTAACAATACAAAGAGCTGAAGCACTATCCATTAATAATGGAGTCTTAGTCTCAGTAATGCCATAATCCAGAAGTTGGTTCTGAAGCCAGAGTATTTGAGAGTACAACTTGCAGCAAGCATATACTCAGCTTCAGCAGTGGATGTAGCAATTGATGTTGTTTCTTACTCTGCCAAGAAACTAAACAATTGCCTAGGAATTGGCAACCACCAGAAGTGGATTTTCTGGTGACTTTGCATCCTGCATAGTCACTATCAGAGAAGCAACTAATTTGCATGAATGCCCAGCTGAATACCAAAGTCCTAGTGATTGGGTACCTGCAGATATCTAAAGATCCTTTTGACTGCAATCAAATGGGATTCTTTAGGTGCAGCCTGAAATCTAGCACAAGCACATGTTGAAAACATGATGTCTGGTCTAGAAGCTGTAAGGTACATCAAGGACCCAATCATACATCTGTAAAGGGTTTCATCAACCGCTTTACCTTTCTGATCAACATCTAGTTGTGTGATGCTGCTCATGGGAGTAGAACAGGGCTTACAGGATTGTAAATCAAACTTATTCAGCAACTCTTTGGTATACTTGGACTGATGGATGAAGATTCCATCATCCAGTTGTTTGATTTGCAAGCCCAGAAAGTACTGTAATTCTCCCATAGCACTCATTTCAAATCTCAGCTTCATAAGCTTTGTAATTCATCACACAACTTTGGATCAGAGGATGCAAAGATGATATCATCAACATAAATCTGAACAGGAGCTTATGTTGTCCCACAGTCTTGATGAATAAGGTTTTATCAATGGTGCCTCTAGTGAACTTGTTCTCTAGAAGAAAGGTTGAGAGTGTCTCATACCAGGCTCTAGGTGCTTGCTTCAGCCCATAAAGAGCCTTATCAAGCTTGTACACCCAATCAGGATGTTTATTGTCCTCAAAGCCTGGTGGTTGACACACATAAACCCTTCTTTGATTTTTCCATATAGGAAGGCACTTTTGACATCCATTTGATAAACCTTGAGACTGTGAAAGGCAGCATAAGCTAAGAACAGTCTAATTGCTTCTAGTCTGGCCACAGGTGCAAAGGTCTCATCATAATCGATTCCTTCCTCCTGTGCAAACCCTTGAACAACCAGTCTGGCCTTGTTCTTGACAATTTGGCCCTTCTCATCTGTTTTGTTCCTGAATACCCACTTGGTGCCTATAGCACACTTACCTTTGGGTAATGGAACAAGCTCCCACTTGCTGTTTCTTGAATTGAAGTAGCTCAAGCTGCATAGCTTCCACCCATCCATTGTCTCTTAAAGCAATATGATAGTTCTTTGGTTCTTGCTGACTGATGAAGAGAGCATAGAAGCAGAAGTTGGACAATTGATTCCTGGTTGAAACTCCAGCATGAATATCACCAATGATTTGTGAAGTGGGGTGATTCTTGAGCTCTTGATAGACTATGATATCTGTGCAAGTGTTTGTAGACCCATCAACAGCAACAGATGGTGATGGAGATTCCTGAAACCATGTAGAGGATGGCAGCTCAAATGAAGTAGAGCAAGCAGAAATCTCATCAGCATTTGTAGTGGATGAAGCTGCTGAGGCTACAGGAGCATCAGGTTCAGTGGAATTAGGCAGGTTGTCACTGAACTTGAAGAGGTGAGTACTGATTTCATCATCTTCAGTACCACCAGGTGGAGATCTGTTGACAGGCTCAACAGATGGAGGTTGATAAGGAACATATTGCAGTATGTCCAGATCAAACAGCTCCACAGGGTTTTGTGGAATCTTGTCCTTTGGAGATTCATTGAACTTAACATGCAAAGTTTCTTCAACCCCTTTAGTTCTACAGTTGAAGACTCTGTATGCTTTGCAAGTTGATGAATAACCAACAAAGTACCCTGCATCCACCTTACTAGCAAACTTATGGGTGGGTTGCTAGTGTTGAGAATGAAACAAGGACACCCAAAGGCTCTAAAGAATGAAATAAGAGGGGCCAAATGATGAAGGACTTCATAGGGAGTCTCATCAACCTCTTATTTACTAAGGCTCTATTCTGTACATAGCAAGCTGTATTGACAGCTTCAGCCCAAAAGGTCAGTGGCAGCCCTGAGTCAGCCAACATTGACCTTGCTGCTTCAATGAGGGTCCTGTTCTTTCTCTCCACCACTCCATTCTGTTCAGGAGTTCTAGGAATGCTAAACTGCCTTCTAATTCCTTGGACAGGTAGAAGTCATCAAGTGTGTGGTTTCTAAATTCTGTTCCATTGTCACTCCTCACACACTTGACCTGTAGGGAATACTGCTTTTCTACTTGTAACACAAAGTTCATTATTGTCTTTGCTGCTTCATCCTTGGAGTGCAAGAAGAAAGTCCATACAAACCTGGAGTAATCATCCCAATTACCAGGCAGTATTTCTTCTTTGCCATGCTCATTACTCTGACAGGACCAAAGAGATCCATGTGCAAAAGTTGTAAGCAGGCAGTGGACTTAGGTTCTTCTATTGAAGGGAATGAAACTTTGTGTTGTTTTCCTTTCAAGCAAGCAGTGCAGTCATCTTCACACTTGAACTCCTTCAGAGGCAGTCCTCTTACTAAACCATGGCTTATAAGCTGATTCATGTTCTTGAAATTAACATGACCCAGCCTTCTATGCCATAGTGTAGACTCTTGAGGAGATGCTTGGAGAATAGGCAAGGATGGCCTTTTAGATCCATCTTTTGGAAAGATCTAAGGCATACACTCTTCCTGTCCTGTTGGCCTTCAGGAGAGTGTGTTCATCCAATGCCTTGTCAATCAAACTCAGAACTTTGGATGACAGAATCCTACAGTTCTGGCTTGTGAAAAGGGCAACATGGCCTTTGTCACACATTTGACTGACACTCAAGAGGTTGTACTTGAGATTCTCCCATGGTTAACATCATCAAACCTTATTTCCCCGTTGGAAACAAAGCCTTTTCCGACGATGTAACCCTTTGCATCATTGCCAAAAGAAACAAATCCCTTCTTTCCTTGAGAGTAGTCATTAGAAGGGAGTTACTCCAGTCATATGCATGGATCCTCCACTGTCTACATACCAGATGCTTCTATGGCATGTTGAAGAACCCTGCAAACACAACCATGTGTTAGTTAGTCTTGGAGACCCAAACCTGCTTGGCTTTGGGTCTGTTCTCAGCTACAGGTGTAGCACTAACAGGTGTGTTGTGAGTGACAGCTTGAGGTGAAGAAGATGGTACAGAAGAGGAACCCTTTGGCTTGGACTTCCTTTTCTGTGGTTTTAACACAGGAGCATCTAAGTGGTTGACTCTTCCACTAGCTGCTGAACCATCATCACCAATTGTGTCTGATTCTGTGATAGGGCTTTCAGCTCTTCAGACATATTGGAGTTTGCTGATGATGAGTTCCTATGTTGTACCATCTTTTTCTGAGCAACCTCAGCTGTTGCCTGAGTAATCCCTACCTTCTTGGATTTAACTTTGGCCCTAGGGATTTCAGGCTTGGATGTTGCCAGTACAAACTTGGTTTCAAACTCATTCTTCATTTATTGATGCTCTCAGTAATTTGCTCCTTCTGTTTGAGTTTAGACCCCTTTTGTACCAGCAATCATCAGTAAGATGATTGAACAAGCCACATATCTCACATGGCTTTTTCTTCATCTTATGCTGATCATCAGCTGAAGAGGATTTAACTGCTGAAGACTTGTTCTTCAGCTGTTTGTCATCAGTACTAGCAGTTTTCTTCCTAGTGTCTGCTTTCCTGGTATCTCTAGCTGTCTTCAAACCTTTCCTACTGTTAGTTTTTTTCTTTAGTGCTAACAGTATTTGAGGTTTGAACTTCAGATGTTGTCACTTGCTCTCCAGTACCTTCAGTACTTCTAGTGACAACTTCTGAGTTGATCAGCCTTTTGGTCATGTGATAGTCTATCTCTGATGATGCTGATTCAGAGGATAGTAAGTCACATGATGAGAAGGATTGGTTATTGCTCTCCCCATCAGATTCAACTTCTGCTCTTGAAATGAAATCTGTGGGAGGAGCAGTGTGATTATAACCAATGCCAAACTTCACATTGGAAGCTGTTTGCTTGCTAAGAAGCATTTCAAAACCTTGCAAGATTGCACCCATCGATCACACTCAACTTGGGTGGTCGCAAGAGTTTCCTTGAGGTCCTTGTACTTCTCTAGAAGTACATCTTCCCTAGCTTTACTATCTTTGATTTGGCAGTTGAGCTTGTAAATCTCATCATTTTTATCTTTTAGAACAACCTCAAAATCAGCTTTTCTTTTGGAAATAGTGTGCTCAAGCTCAAGATTTTTATCTATTAAAGCTACATTTGCTTCTCTAATAGAAGCAAATGCTGCTATGCATGACTTTGAACAAAGCTTGGCTTTGCCTCAGTGGATACCTGAGATGAGGCATTGGATGATGACCCTTCAGCAGATTCAAGGGCCATCAGAGCAAGATTTCCAAAAGGTTGATCACCACCATGTTGACCAGCACCTTGGAGTAGTGGTTCCTGACCAGATAGCTCTTCTGGTAGACTACTCCAGTCAACAGCAGTTGGGGTGAAAAAGCTTTGTTGTTGAGGTTGTGTGTGGTGATGAGATTGGGAAGAATGAGGCTCTGGAAGAGCATGAGGTGGTTGAGCCGGGGGTGCTTGAGGTTGACCAGGCTGAGGCATGTAGTAACAGGGGTAAGGATAAGGCATATGACCCTGTGGCACAAAATAAGCAGGTGGTGCTTGTGCTGAGATGGATGGGGAGAACTGTAGGAAGGTTGCCCTTTGTGCTGTGAGCTATTGCTGGGAAAAGTCACAAAGGGTGCAGATGAGTTAGATCCAGATGATCTACACTCTCTTGCAAAGTGTCCAAGCCTTTGGCACTTGTGACACCTCAACTTGCTCTTGTCAAAACCAACTTTGGTTTTGCCAGAGAGTCCTGGGAATTTCTACCAGTTCTTTGTAGAACTTCTGAGATCGGATATTTATCATTGCCATTTGGTTCAAAATATCCATCTCTTCCAGATCATCATCTGGAATGCCCTTCAAATCCTCCATCAGAAAACACAAGTTGTCACCACCTCCTCCTGAACTACCGATACCAACAAAAGCTTGTTCTGAGTTTGTAGAGAAATCAATATGCTCATCATAAGAACTTTCTGATGAAGCATATTCTGACTCATGACTTATCAAGGCAGCATTACCTTGGACAAAGTCATCAGCAAGTTTGCCAGAAGATGACAACTTCCTCTTTTGCTCTACCTCTCTCTCAAAAGTGAGTAGTTTCCCATGAAGTTGGGTGAGAGATAGAGTGTCAAGGTCAGCACTAGAGCGTAGGACAATGGTATATGTGTCCCATCTCTCAGGCAATGACCTGAGGAACCTGTTGTTCATCTGGCTTTTGGAGTACTTGTTTAACCATCTTCAGCTCAGAGATTAAACAAGAGAACCGCTCAAACTGCTGGGTCAGAGTCTCACCCTTTCTATATGAGAAAGTCTCATATGTTGGGCAAGGATTTCCCTATTGTTTGCTAAGACCGAATCAGTTCCTCCAAATTGTTCCTTTAGAGCAACCCATAGGTCATGAGCAGACTCATGATGCAGGAGCCCTGAATATATCTCGTTTGGAATGGCCATGGCTAAAATTCCATGGGCTCTAGCATCAATTTCAAACAGCTTTAGATCTTCGTCCGAATACTGTTCAGGTTTCTTCGCAACCTGTTCATTAGATTTCGGGACGTTCACCATAGGCTTGTATGGCCCATGCACCACTGACTTCCAACAGCCAGCACTGTTGACAGCCAAGTGGTGCAGCATACGTCTTTGCCATATGTTATACTCGTTCCTAACCAGCATCGGAGGCTTGGTTGCGGAACCAGTATTGTGAGGATCATTAGTTGGTGTTGTCATCTCAGGTTTTAGTCAAAAACAAGTTTAAACCAGACAAAGTGACTCAAAACCACCGAAAGACCTCAAGGTTTTGGCCGGAAACAGCAGAAACTCACTCTCTATGACTAACTCTTGCAAATTGCTAATTCGATCGAACTGAGAGATCAAAAGAGCAGTTTCAAATGATCAATGGTAAGATCGATCAATGATTAACCTGCTCTGATACCATTTGACAGGATCTCAGCCTCTCGTGTTGATCAATTAGATTATGTTTGCAGCGGATTTAGCACATTAATTAGCAATTAAAGCAAGAACATAAAAGATATTGCGATTAAAGCATAAACATAGAGAGAGAAGAGTTCTGCGAAGCAATAAATGTTCTATTGGTCGCACGTTTCGGCATTTAAAACTGTATGGCTTGCCATCCTTATATAGGCGGCAAGAGCATGGTGGTGATGTCCTTTTCTGACATCACTGAATATTTAAATTACAGTTGTCAAAACATAAAACTACTGAAGATGTCAACAACTGACATCCTCTTACAAAAGTTCCTAAGTGCTGACAAAAGTAAACTACTGAAATCCTACAACGACTGAAGAACAAACTCTTCAGTCGTTTATAACTACTGATACTATAACAACTGAAGAACATGCTCTTCAGTTGTTGTACAACTACTGAAATGAAATAAACTACTGAAAAGGAAAAACCATCACAACAACTGAAGAAGACTTCTTCAGCTGTTGTGACAAACTCTGAAACTTCAGCACTTGGTCTTCAGACTTTGGTCTTCAGATGTTTCATCAACTGATGACTTCAGTAGTTGTCATCAGCTGATGTCTTCAGTCGTTGTCTTCAGACTTTGTGCATCAGCAGTTGTTCATCAGTTCTTCAGTTCTTCAGACTTTGATCTTCAGCACTTGTCTTCAGTACTTGAAGTCTTCAGTACTTGTGTTATCAGTACTTAGACTTCAGTACTTGTCTTCAGTACTTTGGATCTTCAGCTGTTGTACTTCAGTTCTTTGAACTTCAGCTGTTGATTCTTCAGACTTTGTCAGAACAGCTGATGGGAGTCTTCAGCTGTTGTTGTGATGTCATGTGGGACTTAGAGTTTTCCTGATCTTGGCTCATTGGTTCTTTTGGTCCAACAATAAACATACCCTATAATAAGGAACATCATCATACACTATAGCATTACTATATAGGGAATAATCATACATACATAACATACATCATGCATAATCATGCAACATCATTATCATGCCCTACGTACCCTCTAAGATCCCAATGATCCTCTTACAGGTACTTACGGGGACTTTCCACGTCAAAACTTACATCTACACTTTCCCTCGAAAGTCAGTACTCTAACTATGTTCGTCCTCGGTTACAACAGCTCTGTTTGGGCGAATGGGCACCCTTCAGTTGCATGGCCTCCATACGACTGAACATCATGCGATTGGACCAATGCAGATGAACACTGTGCGAATGAAGACCCAATCGTGCGAATGGACCCTTAATCAAGCGAATGGACACTATGCGAATGGACCTTATGCGAATGGACCTTATACGAATGAGCACCTATGTGACTGGACACCCAATCCTAGAACTCACACAAACAAGAAGAAGAAGAAGAGCTTCGTGTTGACTCGCTACTCGACGATTTTCATGCTTGGATCCACCCGAACAAACCCCTTTTCTCTCTTTTCTCTCTTCTTTCTCTTCTTCTCTTTTGGCTGGGTTTTCTCAAGAGTTGGGAGGTTGTGGCTACCTCCCCCTCTTAATCCCCCATATTTACAACTTTACCCTTGTTTTGGCAAGTTTGATCCCCCGACTTTGGACTTTATTTCTTGTTCTTCTTTCGTCGGCTTAAAAGTAAATATCCGGGTGTTACAAGTCCACCACCCTTATATAGGTTTCGTCCCCGAAACCTATTATTCCTCGAATAAGCGTGGGTAATGTTGTCTCATTTCCTCTTCAGTCTCCCACATCGACTCGGATCCCTTCCTGTGCTTCCACTGTACACGCACAAGAGGAACCACTTTATTCCTCAGCCTCTTCTCTTTTTGATCGATGATTCCTACCGGTTGCTCCACATAATTGAGTTGTTCATCAACTTCAATATCCTCCAGTGGAACAATCATATTCTCATCTACCAAACACTTCCTTAGATGAGATACGTGGAATGTCAGGTGAATTCCACTCAACTCATCTGGCAACTCCAATCTATAGGCCACCTCTCCTACTCGAGCAATGATCCGGAAAGGGCCTATGTATCTCGGGCTCAATTTGCCCCGCTTTCGGAACCAAATGATGCCCTTCCAAGGTGAGACCTTCAACATAACCCGGTCACCCACCTGGAACTCAATCGGTCTGTGTCATTTATCAGCATACGACTTCTGTCTATCTTTGGCTACCTTCATGAAGGCCTTGATCCTTTCGAGCTTTTCAGTCGTAGCCTCTATCACCTTGACGCTCCCTAACTCTTTATGACCAATATCACCCCAACAAATGGGTGTCCTGCATCTCCTACCGTATAGCATCTCATAGGGTGGCATGCCAATGCTGGCATGATAGCTGTTGTTGTATGAGAATTCAGCTAACGGTAAGTGGTCCTCCCAACTTCCCCCAAAATCAATCACACATGCCCGAAGCATGTCCTCCAATGTCTGAATGGTCCTTTCTGACAGACCATCAGTCTGAGGATGATAAGCCGTGCTAATATGTAACCTCGTCCCCATGGCGTCGTGGAATTTCTTCTAGAATTTAGATGTAAACCGGGTGTCACAATCGGACACAATAGACACTGGCACACCATGACGAGTTACAATTTCCTTGATGAACAGATCAGCCAACCTCTCAGATGAGTATGTCTCGCGGATCGGTAGGAAGTGAGCACTCTTCGTCAAGCGGTCAACAATCACCCATATAGCATCATACCCTTTTTAGGTACGCGGTAGCTTCGTAATGAAATCCATGGTGATGTGTTCCCACTTCAATTCCGGTATATCCAAAGGTTGGATCTTTCCATACGGCTTTTGATGCTCGGCCTTCACTTGTAAACAAGTAAGGCATTTACTCACATACTCCACCACGTCACGCTTCATACCCGGCCACCAATAGTCTTTCTTCATGTCTTGATACATCTTTATAGCACCGGGATGAATAGAGTATCGAGTCTTGTGAGCTTCATCCATAATCTTCACCCGTAGATCCCCAAGACGAGGAATCCACATCCGCCCTAATCGGGTTTTAACACCAAGTGTGTTTTCCCCCAATTCCGCCACCAGACTTCTCATTCTTTCAGAGTTAAGATGATCTTATTTTAATGCCTCATCTTGAAACTCTTTGACTTGCTTCATCACATCAGAGGTCATAATCAACTGGTACGCTTTCACCCGAATCGGCTCGGGCATCTTTATTCGACTAAGGGCATCCGCCACCACGTTGGCTTTGCCCGGATGATAATGGATCTCATAATCATAATCCTTTATGAGCTCCAACCATCTTCTCTGCCTCATATTCAAGTCCTTCTACTCGAAGAAGTACTTCAAGCTTTTGTGGTAAGTGAAGATGGTGCACTTCGTCCCATAGAGATAGTGCCTCCAAATCTTTAGTGCAAAGACCACAGCTGCTAGCTCCAAGTCATGAGTAGGATAGTTAACCTTTAACTGTCAGGATGCATAGGCTATAACCTTCCCCCTCTGCATTAACACGCACCCCAACCCTGAGTAGGAAGCATCATAATAAACCACCAGATCTTCACTTCCATCGGGTAACGACAGAACAAGAGCTTGAGTCAATCTTATCTTCAATTCTTCGAACGCCTTCTCTTGAGCTTGACCCCACACAAACTTTACATCTTTCCGGGTCAACTTGGTTAGGGGAGAAGCGATCTTGGAAAAGTCTTGGATGAATCTTCTGTTGTAGCCCACCAAGCCCAAGAAACTATAGATCTCGGATGGCGTCTTTGGAGACTTCCATTGCATCACCGCTTCCACCTTTGCCGGATCCACCGTAATCCCCTCCGGATTCACCATGTGACCCAAGAATTGAACTTCACGCAACCAGAACGTGCATTTGGAGAACTTGGCATACAACTTCTCCCTTCTCAACATCTCCAACACCTCTCGAATGTGGCCGGCATGCTATATCTCGCTCTTTGAATAGATCAGGATATCATCAATAAACACAATCACTGATTTATCCAACATCGGCCGACACACTCGTTTCATCAGATCCATAAAAGCAGCTGGCGTATTGGTCAAACCAAAGGACATGACAAGGAACTTGTAATGACCGTAACGCGTACGAAAAGCTGTTTTAGGGATATCTTGCTCTTTCACCTTTAGCTGATGGTAGCCAGATCGAAGATCGACCTTTGAAAACCAACTGGCACCTTGAAGATGATCGAACAAATCATCAATCCTGGTAATGGGTACCGATTCTCCACTGTCAAGTTGTTCAGCTCCTGGTAGTCTATACACATCCTCATACTACCGTCTTTCTTATTACAAACAAGACCGGAGCAAGGAGAGATACTCGGTTTAATGAACCCCTTACTACAGCTCTTGCAACTACTTCATCAACTCTTTCATCTCCGTCGGAGCCAATCGATACGGCGCATTGGCAACAGGTTGGGCACTTGGTATCAGATCAATCTGAAACTCAATCTCTCGGTCAGGTGGCACTCCTAACAAGTCTTCGGGAAACACATCTGGAAAGTCACACACAACTGGTACATAAGGCAGTTGTGGTGTGGGCGTCTCCACATCCTTCACATATGCCAAGTAGGCACTACATCCACGCCTCATGCACTTTCCCGCCACCGCCATTGAGATTACTTTTGGGATCGTCGTGACTCGATCCCTGTAAACAGTTACCGAACTCCTATCAGGCCCTATCAACCGAATCATCTTCTTACGACACACTATATTTGCCTTGAAGCCCGCTAACCAATCCATCCCAAGAACCAAGTCAAAAAACCTAAGGTCATCACAAATGGTCTAACCGGAAATTTATGACCCTCTAATTCCACATCATAACCCTCTATCATCTCTGAAATCCTGGTAGACTTACCTATGGCAGTTTCTACATCAAATGGCGCCTCAACACGTTTACTATTAACAGGCAGTTTAGCACATAAAGCAGCAGAAATAAAACTTCTACTGGCACCCGAATCAAACAACATAGAAGCTAAAGTTTGGTTCACCAGAAACGTACCGGACACAACATCAGGGTCCGTCCTAGCCTCCTCTTGTGTCATAGTGAATGCCCTGACGCTCGCCCTCGGTCCTTCACTCCCTGTCTTCTTCACCCTGGAACCCTTAGCCCTAGGCTTCTTACAATCCTTAGTTACGTGGCCCTCCACGCCATAGTTATGGCATCGGATCACACGATAGTCCTTGGCTATATGCCCTGGCTTCCCACATCTGAAGCACACACTCAACCCCAGTCTACATTCCCCACTATGCTCTCTCCCACACTTACCGCACATCTTCATACCCGCACCCGATGTGACTACACGTCGGTCATCCACCCATGCCTTCTTGTTACTCGTCGAGACATTACCCCGACCAAACCTCTTCCCATTCCAGTTCCTATCACCACCACCCTTCCTACTACTTTCAGCCACCGCCACTACAGCCATCTCATCATACAGTCTTCCCGCTAAATCCACCGTCGACCTAAACGTGCTCGGTCGGGCAGCGATCATATGCCTGCAAATATCCACTGGCAACCCCTGAATATACCTCTTGATCTTTTGCGACAGAGGTGTCACCTGATCCGGCACCAGCCGTTCCATTTCGTTGAATTTGGTGGTGTACTGCTGATATGTCATCGTTCCCGCCTCCAGCTACAGGAAATCCCTCTCAACTTTATCCATTTTCCGGTGCGGACAGAACTCCTCAATAACCAACTTCTTTAGTTCGGGCCATCTCATCCTCCCGATTGCCCTGCTCCCCTCGGCTTGGACTATATTGTCCCACCAGCACAGAGCCGAGTCCACGAAAGAGTGGGCAGCAAACTTTACCTTCTGGTCCTCCCGGCACTCGCTGATGTTTAAAATAGTTTCCATTTCTCTCACCCACCGGTGAGCAGTAACAGCAGTGCCATTACCATCAAAAGTAGGGGGCTTGCACCGTTGAAAAGCCCCGTAGTTACAGCCTCGTGCCGCCTCCGACGCAGGCTCCTCTTCCTCCTCTTCTTCATCACTAGAAAGAACCGTTTCAGGCTCCGGTAGTTCCCGACCTCCCGAGGACCGGTTCCTCTCTTGCCTTTCCCCTTCTCGTACTGCCTTAATCACTTCGGTCACCACAGACGGTAAAATTGTCTGCATGACCTGATGCACTTCTTCAACCACCGCATCTTTCACCGAGGCCCTCAAGTTTACACTCTCATCCCCACCCTCCGGGTGAGGGGTCTCGGGTCCCTCAGGAACCACCTTCTCAACTCTAGGTCTGCCTCTTTTGGGCCGTGACGTAGCACCAAGTCCACCACGCGAGGCTTTGGATGATCTACCACCGGCCGTCCCCTATCACACACTGAAAGATTTAAACACTAACATGGTCATTCAAGGGAATAGCTCAGTTTATGTCAAGTATAGTAAGTCCGTAATTACAGTGGCCAGTTATGATTAGCCACTTACTTAACTCTTCGTACCCCGAGCATTACCTGTCCTGACTACATCTGAAAGGATCTCAACCTCTAGTTTGATCAATTAGGTTGTATTCGCAGCGGATTTAGCACAAGAGTTAACAAATTCTACTAAGAACACAAGAGATATATCAATGTAACAGTAGGTTATAGAGAAAGAGAGGAATTCTGCAAAAAGGTGTTTTCTATTAGATCACACGTTTCGGCGAGGATTACAATTAGGTCATCTTCCTTTTATAGGAAGAATGACGTCAGCTGATGTCACTTGATAGTGACATCAAACCGTTATTCTAACAAACTACTGAAACTACCTTAACTACTGAAGATGTCAAACAGCTGATATCGCCTTACAAAATACTAAGTGTTAAACTTATTACAACAGCTAAAGAGAAACTACTGAAAACTACAACGACTGAAGAACAAACTCTTCAGTCGTTTTACAAATTACTGAAATAGAAAAGATAACTACTGAAAAGAAAAAGCTAAAAGGTAAACCATCACAACAACTGAAGAATGCTTCTTCAGCAGTTGTGACAAACTCTGAAGCTTCAGCACTTGTCTTCAGACTTTAACTTCAGATGTTTCATCAGCTGATGACTTCAGTAGATGTCATCAGCTGATGTCTTCAGTCTTTGTACTTCAGCTGTTGATCTTCAGTACTTTGATCTTCAGCTAATAGTCTTCAGTACTTGATTCTTCAGCACTTGAGTCTTCAGTACTTGAGTCTTCAGTACTTGTACTTCAGCACTTGTACTTCAGCTGTTGATCTTCAGTACTTTTGATCTTCAGCTGTTGAGGTCTTCAGACTTTGTCAAACAGTTGATGATACTTTCAGCGGTTGTTGTGATGTCTTGTGGGACTTAGAGATTTTTCTGATTTGGCTCATTGGTTCTTTTGGTCCAACAAACTCCCCCTGAACCAATGCAGCCAAAACCTCTAAGCTTATTGTTGGTCCCACTTATTTTGGCATAATGATTGGTCTATTTCTTTCTGGATCAGTTCAGAAGTTAACCTATATAAGCACTGGCCTGGGAAGAGGTCTCAAGGATTTGATTGGCATAGTATGGATGGGAGCTCTGTATTGGGGAACTGGACACAGAGTTGTTGTCCCATCCATGAGACCTACTTCCCAACTATGAGCCTGTAGGATTCTCTGGTGTAGGCTTCTAAAAACATTACTTGTTCCTCTATGGTAAGATTCTCTGCCTCACCTTCAAAGAATCCTTCAGGCCCATAGAGCTCTGAGACGTATTTGGCCTGTTTACCATTTTTGAGCTCCACAGTTTTTATAGCCCTATAGGCAAATTCATCAGGGTGATTATCCTCTAAGAACAACTGGAGCTCATTTCTCCTAAGATTCTCAAACCTCTTGTAGACTAACCCCTTTTTAACCACCCTATTCTCCAACATCTTTTGTGGTGGGAGGTTAGCCTGATAGGTTTTCTTGAAATCTTCTATGATCTCCCAGGGTGATACTACAATGGCCAAAGAGATCACTTCATCTATAATCTTTTTGATTTGGCCATTGTATCTCAGTGGAATGTCTTTCTTAATGATCCTGTGAGACACCCTGGGATCAGGCCAAATTCTCACTTTGTCCTTTTGATATTGATATGTATGCCTTAAAGTGTATAATCTCAGAGCTTGTTTCCTCATATTCGTGATTGATGAGGAAGCAGCATAAGCTTTATCTACTCTTTTCAACAGCTCATCATCATGTAGCCTATGCTGCTGTTCTTCTTCAATTTTGACCTTCACAACTTCCATCTATGAGGAAGTAGTGATGGGTAAAGATTTGGTTTAGGTAAAGATAGAACTGCAGAGAGAGGCGGCCTATCTTCTTCCTCATCATCCTCTTCTTCTTCTTCTTCTAGCCTCAGCACCCTTCTCTTCCTCTTCAAGGGTGCATCATCGGCTATGGGTTTTGATGGTGAAGGGGTTGGTTTTGTGGGTGGTGGTTTGGTTTTTGGTGTGGGAAATTGGGCAGGCTGAGCTAGCAATTTAGATGTGAGAAAGGACTTGGTTTGTTTGGCTAACTCAGTCCTGTTCCCAGCACTGGCTTCACTAAGGGCTTCTATGATCAGTCCTTTAGTGAATACCTCAGATGAACAGATCTTGGTGGCTATTGCCAAGATGCTGTCCCTGGACCATGATCTAATCTCGAGGACTGATCTCCCTAGATACTTCGAAATGAATCTTGTCATAGCCTCAAGTCTCGTTTTTTCCTCTTGGCTATGACAAGACCATCAGTATTCTATCTCTTTCACCTCCAACTTCCTTATCTCCTGATCTAGCTCAGCAGTGTTAGTGTCAAAGCATTGCCTGAATAGCTGATCAATGATGTTAACCATTGACCTGCTATGTTTAGCATCAGCCTCCTTGATAAGAACAACTAGATCTTTCTCCTTCTCTCCCTTCTTCTCCTTCTTTCCCATCTTTTTTTTGTATGTGACATGAAAGTCTTTTTGACTTTCAGTTACTTTAACCAATTCAGCACACTCCTTCTCCTTCTCCCTCTCAGTCTCCACCACCAACTCCCTCTCATGTACCACCTTACCCTCAACTTCTTTCTCTTTCACTTCCTCCTCCACTCTCTTTCTCTAAGCTTTCACTGAAGTCTCCCCCTTTTTGGTTGCATTGGTTGCAAGGGGTTGACTGTCAGAAAGCTTCCTCAGCACAACAGCTTCCACCAAAGGCTGTATAGTAGAGGGAAGCCTCTCATCAAGGGTTTTGATCATAATACCTGTGATAATGGGTGTGATGAGAGGCAAGGAATTTTGAAAGATAACAACTAATTTCTCAGGGGGGATCTGTCAGGGGGGATCTGTCCCTGAGAACTAGTGCCAGAAGCAGGGGCAGGTGGCTGAGTTTGTGGGAGTGGCTGAGTGTATGTGAGACCTTCAGGTGAAGGTACCATCTGTAGGTGTATGGTGGCAGATGGACTTTGTTCTTGAGTCATTTTGGCGAGTAGCTCTTTGAGTCTACTCACCTCATCCTCAAGAATGGTGTTTTGAGCTACTACATCGTAGAAAAAGCTCAGGTCATCATCAGTCGGAACTGAATCACCTGACCTCCTGATTGAATCAGTATGTACATGTGCTGAGTGTGGCTCAGTGATCACATGTGCCCCTTGTTCTTGGTTCTGGGGATTTCCTGCCTCCGGATTGGATCCATCATCGGTAGTTGCCTCTGGTGAGGACTTAGAGATGGTACCAACTTCTTCCTGTTCATGTGCTGATACAGGGGAAGTGGCAGCCTCACCAGATTGCCCTATCTCCTTTGCCACACTTGGAGATGAGACATTTGATTCTCTGTGTTGTGGGCTCCCATCAACACTTGTATCCACCCTCTCTGTGGTTGGAGTTTTCCCAGTTGTTATTGGTTCCTGGGGAGAGGGTAGAGTGTTAAGATAAGTCAATATTTTGGCAATTATTAATGTAGGGCTTTAAGGGGCGGTTGCAGTAGGAGATGGGGTAGAAGCAGTATGCACATGAGGAGATGTGTGCTTTTCAATGGCAACCTTCTCAAGTGAGAAAGGTTCCAGATGTGTGGCAGCCCTGGAAATGGTTGCATCAGGTTCCTGTAGAGAGGATGCCTGTGCGGTTGTGGTTGGTGGAGTCGTGGTAATTGTTGGGAGAATCGTGCTAGCAATTACTTCCTGCCTTTGTTGTGCAGGGGCATCCTCAGGGGACTCATCTCCCTGAGTAGCCTTTTTGGGTTTCTTGTGTTTAGGTTTTGTGGGGACTTTGGATTTTGAGGAGGAGGCCGTGGGTTCCAGCTGCGTGGGTTTTCGCAGCTTGGCAGCCTTTTTTAATCTTTGGTTAGTGTTGTGCCTGAAGTATACCTCAGGCAATACAGCCATGGCAGGGACTCCAAGGCCAACAAGTCCCTCAGCTTGTAGATGGTTCTCTATTATGGCCATTATGAACCGTGGATATAGTATCCAACGGTTAGCAAAAGATTTTGTGGCCATATCCTTAAGTTCCAAAAAGATTATTTCAGAAAAATTTAAGTTTTGTTTCTCAATGATAGAGAATAATACCTGTTGCCACCTAGTGGACATTTGATCCCATGAGGAGGTCTTTGGGGCTAAGGAAACATTTACCATGTGGAATATAAGGCGCTCGGCATCATGGAAATGTTTCTTGAGCAGGGTGGAGGCATGAAGGTCACCCTGATAGTCATGGTAAGCAAAAGAAAGATCAGTGGTGCCTTTTGGATATTCAGTTGGGAAGGTGGCATCATCTAATTTTAGGGTTTGGCGGATGATTGCCGGATTGATGACCATCTTCTGGTTGTTGACAAACGACTGGAGAGAGACCTCGGCGTCGTTCTCTCCAGTAAGGGTGACGTTCGTCCAGAACTGGGTAAGGGAATCAGCATATATTGTGGGATTGAGGAGGAAGGCCATTTGATAAGGAGAATCGACCATGAGATCTATTGTGTTATGAAACTTGGTCCAAAATGGGGATTTGGTAAGGTAAGCGACACGGTTGTGTCTTGGCTTGAGCTGCATGGTCGCCATTAATGGTGTGAGAGAGGTTCTAGAGTTTTTGAAATATTAGGTTATGAGAGAATGAAAAACTCTGAAGGTAGGGTTAGGTATTTATAGGGTACAGATTGAAACAACTGAAAGAGAACGACTGAAGGTTTTGGTGTTAGGCATCAGTTGTTAAAACGACTGATGACATGGTTTTATCCTTCAGAGGTTATAAACATCTGAGGACTTGGTGTTAGTCATCAGTAGTTGAAACTACTGAGACTGTGGTTTTGTCCTTCAGATGTTGCAAGCGTCTGAAGACTTGTTGGTAGTCATCAGTAGTTATAAACTACTGAAGATGTGTTTTTCATCTTCAGACGTTGTAATCAACTGAAGACTTGGTATTAGTCATCAGTAGTTGTAAACTACTGACATCAGTAATTGTAAACTACTGAAGGCATGGTTTTGTCTTCAGTTGTTGTAAACAACTGAGAACTTGGTGTTAGTCATCAGTAGTTGGAAAACTACTGAGGACATGGTTTTGTCCTTTAGTTGTTTGGGATGAAACAACAGATGAAATCAGCTGAAGAGTAAAATAACTCATCAGCTGTTGTCGTCAATTCAGTTGTTTTATGTTGACCTCAACATTTACTCATCAGCTCTTTGGCTGACTTTCAGATGTTTCATTGGCCGTCAGCTCTTGTAAACATTTATTCTTCAGTTCTATTGAACTAATGTTCATAGGACCTGATGAAATAAATTATTCTTCAGAGCTTCTGAACAAATCTTGTCTTCAGTACTTATGTGTAAGATTACACATCAGTACTTGTGAACAAAATTTGTTCTTCAGTACTTATTTGGTTGAAAACTATACATCAGTAGTTGTAACTAAATCAGTTGTTTTCAACAAATAATGTACTTTAGTACTGTGAAGCATTTTAGTCTTCACTAGTTATGAAAAATGCTGAAGACTAAATTACTCATCAGTACTTATTTCTGACTTTTGCATACTAATGCTCATCAGTACTTATGAGCTGAAAGCATCAGTATTAGTCAAATTATTCTAGCTGCAGCATACCAAGCCTTAGTACCAGATTTTAAAATGTGGCACTATCTAAAGGTTAGTAAATATGTCTGCAAGCTCATCAGCACTAGGCACAAACTTTGGATCAATCAGACCTTTTTTATAGCAATCCCTAATAAAATGATGTCTGATCTCAATATGTTTGGTCCTAGAATGTTGGACTGGATTTTTAACAATACAAAGAGCTGAAGCACTATCCATTAATAATGGAGTCTTAGTCTCTGTAATGTCATAATCCAAGAGTTGATTCTGAAGCTAGAGTACCTGGGATGTACAACTTGCAGCAGCAATGTACTCAGCTTCAGCAGTGGATGTAGCAATTGATGTTTGTTTCTTACTCTGCCAAGAAACTAAACAATTGCCTAGGAATTGGCAACCACCAGAAGTGGATTTTCTGGTGACTTTGCATCCTGCATAGTCACTATCAGAGAAAGCAACTAATTTGCAAGAATGCCCAGTAGAATACCAAAGACCTGGAGATTGGGTACCTTGCAAATATCTAAAGATCCTTTTGACTGCAATCAAATGGGATTCTTTAGGTGCAGCCTGAAATCTAGCACAGGCACATGTTGCAAACATAATGTCTGGTCTAGAAGTTGTAAGGTACATCAAGGACCCAATCATACATCTGTAAAGGGTTTCATTAACCGCTTTACCTTTCTGATCAACATCCAGTTGTGTGGTGCCGCTCATGGGAGTAGAACAGGGCTTACAATTTTGTAAATCGAACTTATTTAACAACTCTGTTGCATATTTGGACTGATGAATGAAGATTCCATCAGCCCTTTATTTGATTTGCAAACTTAGAAAGAACTGTAATTCTCCCATAGCACTCATTTCAAACTTTTGCTTCATTAGCTTAGTGAATTCATCACACAACTGTGGATCAGAGGATGCAAAAATTATATCATCAACATAAATTTGAACAAGTAGCTTATGTTGGCCCACATTCTTAATGAATAAAGTTTTATCAATGGAGCCTCTAGTGAAATTATTCTGTAGAAGAAAATTAGATAATGTTTCATACCAGACTCTAGGAGCTTGTTTCAACCTATAAAGAGCCTTATCAAGCTTATACACCTAATCAGGATGTTTATTATCCTCAAAGCCTGGTGGTTGACACACATAAACCTCTTCTTTTATTTTACCATATAAAAAGGCACTTTTGACATCCATTTGAAAAACTTTAAGATTGTGAAAGGCAGCATAAGCTAAGAACAATCTAATTGCCTCCAGTCTGGCTACAGGGGCAAAGGTTTCATCATAATCAATGCCTTCCTCTTGTGCAAACCCCTGGACAACCAGCCTGGCCTTGTTCTAAACAATTTGGCCCTTTTCATCTGTTTTATTCCTAAACACCCATTTAGTGCCTATTGCACACTTACCTTGGGGTAAAGGAACAAGCTCCCACACTTGTTGCTTTTTGAACTGAAGAAGCTCAGGCTACATTGCTTCAACCCATCCATTGTCTCTTAGTGCAACATGATAATTCTTTGGCTATTGCTGACTGATGAAGAGAGCATAGAAGCAGAAATTGGACAATTGACACCTGGTTGAAACTCCAGCATTGATATCACCAATGATTTGAGACATTGGGTGATTCTTCAGCTCTTGATAGACAATAAGATTAGTGTAGGTGTTTGTTGGACCTTCAGCAGCAACAGATGGTGATGTAGATTCTTGAAACCAAGTAGGAGATGGTAGCTCAAATGAAGTAGAGGATTCAGAGATCTCATCAGCATTTGTTGTGGATGCAGCTGCTGAAACCACAGGAGCATCAGGTTTAGTTGACTTAGGCAGATGGTTACTAAACCTGAAAAGGTGAGTACTGGCTACATCATCATCAGTACCACCAGGTGGAGAACTGTTGACAGGAACAACAGCTGGAGGTTGATAAGGAACATATTGCAATATGTCCAGATCAAATAACTCCATAGGATTTTGTGGAATTTTGTCCTTTGGAGATTCATTAAACTTCACATGCAAAGTCTTTTCAACCATCTTTGTTCTGCAGTTGAAAACTCTGTATGCCTTGCAAGTTGATGAATAACCAACAAAATACCCTGCATCCACCTTTGATGCAAACTTCTGGAGTGGATTGCTTGTGTTGAGAATGAAACAAGGACACCCAAAGGCTCTAAAGAAGGAAATCAAAGGAGCCAAATGATGAAGTACTTCATAAGGAGTCTTCATCATCCTCTGATTTACTAATACTCTATTCTGCACATAGCAAGCTGTGTTGACAGCTTCATCCCAAAAGGTCAGTGGCAATCCTGAGTCAGCCAGCATTGACCTTGCAGCTTCAATGAGGGTCCTGTTCTTTCTCTCAACCACTCCATTTTGTTCAGGAGTTCTTGGAATGCTGAACTGCCTTTTGATTCCCTTTGACATATAGAAGTCATCAAGTGTATGATTTCTAAATTCTGTGCCATTGTCACTCCTCACACACTTGACTGGAAGGGAATACTGCTTCTCCACATATAACACAAAGTTCATTATAGCTTTTGCAGCTTCATCTTTGGAGTGCAAGAAGAAAGTCCATACAAATCTGGAGTAATCATCCACAATTACCAACAGTATTTCTTCTTTGCCATGCTCATTACTCTGACAGGACCAAAAAGATCCATGTGCAAAAGTTGCAAGCAGGCATTGGACTTTGGTTCTTCTATTGGAGGGAATGAGACTTTGTGTTGTTTCCCCTTTAAACAAGCAGTGCATTGTCTTCACATTTGAACTCCTTCATAGGCAACCCTCTTACTAGACCATGGTGTATCAGCTGATTCATGTTTTTGAGATTCACATGACCCAGCCTTCTATGCCATAGAGTAGATTCTTGAGGAGAAGCCTTGGAGAATAGGCAAGGATGGCCTTTTAGATCTATTTTCTTGGAAAGATCTAAGGCAGATACTCTTCCTGTCCTGTTGGCCTTCAGGAAAGTATGATCATCCAACACCTTGTCAATCAAACTTAGAACTTTGGATGACAGAATCTGACAGTTCTGGCTAGTGAAAAGGGCAACATGGCCTTTATCACATATTTGACTGACACTCAAGAGATTGTACTTGAGATTCTCCACATGGTTAACATCATCAAACCTTATTTCCCCATTGGAAACAAAGCCTTTGCCGATGATGTAACCTTTTTCATCATTGCCAAAGGAAACAAACCCCTTCTTTCCTTAAGAGTAGTCATTAAGAAGTGAGCTGCTTCCTGTCATATGCATGGATCCTCCACTGTCTACATACCAGATGCTTCTTTGGCATGTTGAAGAACCCTGCATGCATCACAACAAATTAGTTAGTTTTTGAGACCCAAGCCTTTTTGGTTTTGGGTCTGTTCTCATCAACAGATGTGACACTAACTGGTTTGTTATGTGTGACAGCCTGAGGTGAAGGAGATGGTGTAGAAGACGAATCCTTTGGCTTGGATTTCTTTTTCTGTGGTTTCAGCACAGGAGCATCTAATTGGTTGACTCTTCCCATTAGATGTTGAACCATTATAACAAGCTGTGTCTGAGTTTGTGATAAAGCCTTTAGCTCATCAGACACATTAGTGCTTGCTTGTGATGGATTCCTGTGTTGCACCATCTTCTTTTGAGCAACCTCAGCTGTTGCCTGATTAACCCCATCCTTCTTTTTGGATTTCTTCTTGGACTTAGGGGTTTCAGGTTTTGATGTTGCTAGTACAAACTTGGTCTCAAACTCAGTTTTCATTACATTCAGTTTCTCTTTAATTTTCTCCTTTTGTTTGAGTTTAGAGCCTTTTTGTACCAGCAATCATCAGTAAGATGATTGAACAAGCCACATATTTCACATGGCTTCTTCTTCATCTTTAGTTGATCATCTACTAAAGAAGATGAAACTACTGAAGACTTGTTCTTTAGCAAATTGCTATCAGTACTTGCAGTTTTCTTCCTTGCAGTACTTGCTTTCCTGATATCTTCTTTAGTAGTCTTCAAACCCTTTCTACTTGTAGTTTTCTTCCCTTCAGTACTGGCAGTAGTTGGGGTTTGAACTTCAGGTGTTATCACTTGCTCTCCAGTACTTTCAGTACTTTTAGAGACAACACCCGAGTTTATCAACCTTTTGATCATGTGACAGTCAGCATTTGAACCATCAGCTGTTGTAGCATCAGCTGATTGGTTTTGTGAGGAGTTAATGCTGACTTCAACCACTGATGATGTTGTATCAGATAGTAAGTCACATGATAAGAAGGATTGGTTATTGCTTTTCCTTATCAGATTCTACTTCTGCTCTGGAAGTAAAATCTGTTGGAGGAGTAGTGTGATTATAACCAATGCCAAACTTCACATTGGAAGCTGATTGCTTACTCAGAAGCATTTCAAAACCCTTGTAGGATTGCACCCAGCGATCACACTCTAACTGGGTAGCTGCAAGTGTTTCCTTGAGGTCTCTGTACTTCTCTAGAAGTACCTCTTCCCTAGCCTTACTATCTTTGATTTGGCATTTAAGTTTATAAATCTCATCATTTTTATCATTAAGCACAGACTCAATTTCAGCTTTTCTTTTAGAAAGAGTTTGCTCTAGCTCAAGATTTTTATCAATTAAAGCTACATTTGCTTCTCTAATTGATGCAAATGCAGCTATGCAAGATTCAGAACATAGCTTGGCTTTGGCCTCAGAAGATACCTGTGATGAAGCAATGGAGGATGACCCATCAGCAGACTCTAGGGCCATGAGAGCAACGTTCCCAAAAGGATGATCACCACCATGTTGACCAGCACCAGGAAACAGTTGTTCATGACCAGATAAATCATCTAGTAAACTGCTCCAGTCAACGACTCCTGGGGTGAAGAAGCTGTGTTGTTGAGGTTGGGATTGATGATGAGATTGAGAAGGTTGAGGCTCAGGGAGAGCATGTGGTTGCTGAGCAGTGGGTACTTGAAATTGACTTGACTGAGGCATGTAGTAGCAGGGATATGGGTATGGCATATGACCCTGAGGCACAAAGTATGCAGGTGATGCCTGATCGGGTGATGGATGACCAGAACTGGTGGTATGTTGCCCTTTGTGCTGTGAGCTATTTCTTGGAAAAGTTACAAAAGGTGTAGAGGAGTTAGATCCAGATGATCTACACTCTCTAGCAAAGTGTCCAAGCCTATGACACTTGTGACACCTCAACTTGCTCTTGTCAAAACCAACTTTGGTTTTGCCAGAGAGACCAGGAAATTTCCTGCCAGTTCTCTTGTAGAACTTTTGAGATCTAATATTTATCATTGCCATTTGACTTAAAATATCCATCTCTTCCAGATCATCATCTGGAATGCCCTTCAAGTCCTCCATCAGAAAGCACAGGTTATCACTGCTACCTCCTGAACTACCATCAACACCAACAAAAGCATGTTCAGAATTGGTAGAGAAATCAATATGCTCATCATATGCACTTTCTGATGCAGCATATTCTGACTCCTGACCTATCAGTGCAGTATTGCCTGATATAAAGTCATCAGTGAGCTTACCAGATGATGACAACTTCCTTTTCTGTTCTATCTCTCTTTCAAATGTATGCAGTTTCCCATGAAGTTGGGTGAGAGATAGAGTACTCAGATTTGCACTAGAGCATAGGACAATAGTGTATGTGTCCCATCTCTCAGGCAGTGATCTGAGGAATCGGTTGTTCATCTGGCTGTTTGAATACTCTTGTTTAACCATTTTCAGTTCAGAGATTAAACAAGAAAATCGCTCAAACTGTTGAGTCAGAGCCTCACCCTTCCTATGAGAGAATGTCTTATATTGTTGGGCGAGGATTTCCCTAGTGTTTGATAATACCTCATTGGTTCCTCCGAATTGTTCCTTCAGAGCAACCCAGAGATCATGAGCAGTTTCATGATGCATAAGCCCTGAATAAATTTCATTAGGTTGTGCCATGGCCAGAATTCCATGGGCTTTAACATCAATTTCGAATAGCTTTAGATCTTCATCCGAATATTGATCAGGTTTCTTCAGAACCTGCTCATTTGATTCAGGAATGCTCACCATAGGCTTGTATGGTCCATGTACCACTGACTTCCAACAACCAGCACTGTTGATAGACAAGTGATGGAGCATATGACGTTGCCATATGTTATACTCACTCCTCACAAGCATCGGAGGCTTTGTTGAGGAGCCAGTATTATAATACCCATAAAAATTATAATTATAATAATAGTAATAATATAATAATAGTAATAATAATAAAATTTACTATTAAAAACCTAACCCTAAAGTTTGGGTTAAAAATGTAATAAATGAAAACTTGTTTTGAAAACTTAAAACATAAAATAACAAACCTAATAAACTACAGGGGCCGAATGTGTAACTTCTTTGAAAATCCCAACCCCCACCCGCGTTCCCGTCGACTCTCCCTCTCCGGCGGATCTCCGGCCGTAATCCGGCGAAGACCAAACATCCCGATAATACGGTTTTAACCCAATCAATCATTCCCGACATTTTCACATGGGTGATTCGAACACATGACCCACTTTAATTTAAAAATCCTAGTGCGATTACAACCACCCAACCGACCCACGATTTTCGGCGCTTTACACGCCACAAAATCGCACTAAACACTTAAAATAGTTAAATTAAACATGCACGAACGATGGTATATCTGTCACTAATCGATCCTCAGTTTCAATTGCTCCTAAAACACACCCAAACACCCCATCGATCACCATCTTCATTATCGACCTACAACTGGGTCGAACACCGTCTTCCGGACCTCGAAACCTCGAATTGATTGAGGGCTTCGCTTCGTGCACGTTTATCAAAGCTCCACACGAAGTTAATTGAATTATGATCATCATTTGATCCAAAATCAGAATCCACGTTGACCGCGGCTTGATCATCGAGGTGTTCGACTTTGTTTTATCTTTATTCGGGTAATTAAACATATCTCTAGAATCATTTAAGCATGGGGAATAAAAGCCCCATGATCTTCGGGGTTAACAACAATGATTCGGCCGTCAATTGGATTGAAATCGGTTCTAGGGCTCATATGGGTTTGGGGATCGTTTCTAACATTGGTTAAAAGAATTAAAAAGCAGTTCAGGTCAGGCGCAGGCGCCCTAGCCTGCTGGTTAAAGCGTAAGAGGGACAAGCAAGGGGTCCCGGGTTCGAACCCGAGCCCCTGCCATATTTTTTTAAAGCCTTTTTAACCTTTAAAAATTATGTAAAAATTCCTAAAAATTATAAAAACAAGTTTTATAAACCTTGTTTATTTTAAAAGTTATCCTATTATTTTCTGTAAATTATTTCATTAAAACACCTTAACAATTTTTATATATAATAGTAAAAAAATGTTATAATTAGTTTATTTTATAAAAATAAACTTTAAATAGTGGGAATCACTAAAAATTATTATTCATTACGTTATCCTTGAATCTTAGATATCCTAATTAGTATTTAGTTCATTGCCCTTGATCATATGATGCTCGTTCGCATAAGTACTCGTTTATATTCGGTTTATGTTTTAAACATACTTTCCTTGCTTAACTTAGTAAATTTGATATGAACCCATTTTGATATTGTTTTAGCTACTAGAAATATAAGTATTTTGACCAAATTAAGATTTAGACCTTAACTGAGCATTTTAAACAAGTCACACGTTTAACTAGTTTTCATGAGTATTTTGGGATGTGATTTTATAAATGACAAACGGATTCGTAATATGATTATCCAAATTTTATAGAAGTCAATCATGATTTATACTTAATTATAAAAATAGTTCCAGACCTATAACGGATGTATTTTAACCAGAAATGATTTTACGGTTTACCAAAATACACTTGACTTAGGCGCGTATTTTACAGCCAATTTACAGAGGCCATAACTTTTTCATGACAGATTACAAATCAGTTAAATATTTTGTCCATGACGAAGTTCGTCGGAAGACGAATCCGCTGATATATAAAACATCGAAAAACTCATTTGTTTTGACCTCCAAACAGTCGTTTTCGTAACATCTAGCAGTTCTGTGCAGCTGTAAAGATCCACGTTTTTCTCATATTTCGGTAATCCAAATCAGAAACTTTTCTAAATAAAAGTTGTTCAAAATCACTAATCTGGTAAACTAGAGATTTTCAGAATTTTAAACGCCATTTAGTATTTTTAACGAGTGCGAACAGACAGGGGCAGAACTGGAACTTTTCTAATCTGAAATAAGAAAATCCAAACTATAATTTGAATTACAATATCGTAGGTTCTCACGGCGTTAACCGAGCCTAGACCTTGTTTCTGATTATTATCATTCGTATATAAGGTACGGATTCTTGGTCCTTTTTATTTTAGTATAAATTCTATTCTTCCGTTACTTTGTAGTACGGATATTTGATACCTTTAGTATGTCGTCTTCGCTTCCGTTGATATGTCTTGTTTGGCTTCGGCATTTTACTAGTCGTCTATCATTATCTATTTAGTTATGCTCTGACTCATTCGATTTATTAGTTTTACTTATAGAGACTTATAGCATGCAATATATATTTTATAATTTGTACTCATTATTGCATGTTCCCATAAATAATTTTATTGATATGTCATATGTTGGTAGCTGTACTACCATTTGATTTAGCACTCTGTTACCCGAGCTTGTCCGACATGTTATTGTGGCATCAATGACATGACACCTTTCGTGACGGTGTTTATAAATAGTTCACGGCGTCTCCGTTAACACGTTAGTACTTGAGTAGTACTTTGGCCATAATTATTTGGGAGGCGGATGGATCGATCCTAGTTCAGTTCAGATCAGTTCAGTTCCGGGGGATGGACTCATGTGTGTACGCCCACACAACATCTCATTTGTGCATAGTCTAGCTAGCTATGTACTTATCAGTTCAGTTTCGGCTCTGGGTACTTCTTATATTACACGACTTAATTTGTTTGTATATACGCGTCGTGTAGATCAGTTCAGTTTCAGTATTACATGTTCAGTTCAGTATCAGTATTATATGTTTAGAATCAGATTTCCGTTTCAATACCATATGATCAGTTCAAGATCAGATATCAGTATTTTATGCTTCGAATCACTACTATTTTTCTTTCCGTCACTGAGCAACTTTTGGCTCAGCCATATTTTCTTTCGTTGTGTTTCTTATTTTATTGTAGGTAATCAGGGTAATCCGGGAAACCAGTGAAGAGTGAATTAAAGTCTAAGATTATCTTTTATTTTAATTGATGTATTGAACATCTTAATTAGGTTCTTTCGGATTACTTGGTTTGTTTGAAGTTATTTCTTCTGACCGTCTCATTAATATCATGGATTTGGTTTTTGATTTGATATCTGTAATAGTGACACGTCAGCCTCTCCAGGTTGGGGTGTTACAAGTATTGTGAGGATCATTGGTTGGTGTCGCCATCTCAAACTTCAAGCAAATTCAAGATAAACAAAACAAATCTAGCTCAAAACCAGGAGAACCTCAAGTTTAATGGCCACAAACAGCAGAAACTTAATCTCTATAACCAATTCTTGCAAATTTGCTAATTCGATCAAACGTAGATAGCAAAAGAGCAGTTTCAATGATCAATTTTTAAATCGATCAATGATTAACCAGCACTGATACCATTTGAAAGGATCTCAGCCTCTAGTTTGATCAATTAGGTTGTATTCGCTGCGGATTTAGCACAAGAGTTAACAAATTATACTAAGAACACAAGAGATATATCAATGTAACAGTAGGTTATAGAGAAAGAGAGGAATTCTGCAAAAAGGTGTTTTCTATTAGATCACACGTTTCGGCGAAAATTACAATTAGGTCATCTTCCTTTTATAGGAAGAATGACATCAGCTGATGTCACTTGATAGTGACATCAAACCGTTATTCTAACATACTACTGAAACTACCTTAACTACTGAAGATGTCAAACAGCTGACATCTCCTTACAAAATACTAAGTGTTAAACTTATTACAACAGCTGAAGAGAAACTACTGAAAACTACAACGACTGAAGAACAAACTCTTCAGTCGTTTTACAAACTACTGAGATAGAAAAGATAACTACTGAAAAGAAAAGGCTGAAAGGTAAACCATCACAACAACTGAAGAATGCTTCTTCAGCTGTTGTGACAAACTCTAAAGCTTCAGCACTCGTCTTCAGACTTTAACTTCAGATGTTTCATCAGCTGATGACTTCAGGAGATGTCATCAGCTGATGTCTTCAGTCTTTGTCTTCAGTCTTTGTACTTCAGCTTTTGATCCTCAGTACTTTGATCTTCAGCTGATAGTCTTCAGTACTTGAGTCTTTAGCACTTGAGTCTTCAGTATGAGTCTTCAGTACTTGTACTTCAGCACTTGTACTTCAGCTGTTGATCTTCAGTACTTTTGATCTTCAGCTGTTGAGGTCTTCAGACTTTGTCAAACAGCTGATGATACTTTTAGCAGTTGTTGTGATGTCTTGTGGGACTTAGAGGTTTTTCTGATTTGGCTCATTGGTTCTTTTGGTCCAACAACATCAGTATCTAAATCTACTAGCAACATATAAACCACATAACATACGCACATAATACCAGTTAATCTCTAAGAAAATACCTGATGGCACGCAGCTACTCAGATTGGCATCCCTCCCCTTTCCGTCCTATTCTCAGTTTAAGTTAAGCTTTATTTTGACAATTTATCCATTTCACTTAAACTTTGGCTCTGATACCAACTTGTAAGGCGCCGTTCCCGGGACGCTTACAGCTGGTTGATCATCATACTAAAACATGCATTTCTATTAACCTTAATAAAATATTGCAGCGGAAACTATGAAATAACTTTTCATTTTACTATAAATGCTTTTGCAAAGTAATACAACACTCATTACAAAATATCGTCCGTTTGCATTACAATACAAAAGCATTAAACAAAAGAATGCCATCCCAAAAGAGCTGAGTAGCCGCCTCGTGCCATCCTCAGCAACCTTACCTGCCAACTGGAAACACATAAAAAGTCAGTGTTGCTGAGTGAGTCCTAGTTTTATAATAAAACATACTTTACTTTCGTTTAAACCGTTTCTTTACTTTTATGCTATCACACATCATACGTAACATAGATAATATAATTATTATCTTCATCATTCGTTATCTTTGTTTCTATATTGGTCTTGTCATACTTTACCCTCTTCACGGCACGCAACCATGATTACGGAGGTCGAGGGACAAGGATCCTATTTCATACTTTATCATTACATTTCTTCCGTTCATTACTTTCATTCGTTCATTCTTTATCTTTCATTTATTCACTGTACGTCTTTAACTTTCTTACTCTTTCATCTTTATCTCTTTTCTTTCCATCACCCATAAACCTAACCTTTCTGTATCATGGTACTGGACCTAGACTTATCATAGACCTTCTATAATGGTGCATCGCACCTCCTGGCCACAGTACCTAAGGTAAAGTTTAGGGGTACAATCACTATATACAATACCTTTTTGTTTCGTGGTGCTGGACCTAGGCCTATCATAGACCTTCTATATCAACGCACCGCACCCTCCTGGTCACAGCACCTAAGGTAGAGTTTAAGTGTACCATAGCCACATGTAATATCCTTTTGTATCGTGGTACTGGACCTAGGTCTATATCATAGACCTTCTATATCGGCGCACCGCAGCCTCCTGACCACAGTACCTAGGATATGCAGCGATGGTTCTATACAATGGTTGATCCCAATGTCAGGATTTACCCTCTTCGTAGCACACGGCCACAATTACTGAGGTCGCAAGACAGAGATTCCATTTCAAGACTGTTGCAACAACAAGGTTGCTCACCTCCTACATTTGCTTGCAAGTCTTTATTACTCTCATTCATTATTAATGGATGCATTCATTCATCATGTTCCTCTTTTATTATCTTTCACTTTATGTTGCGTAATACTTTTATTTCGTTCATTAACATACCACGTAAAGTCACAGGAAAGATAAACATACCCTATAATAAGGAACATCATCATACACTATAGCAATACTATATAGGACATTATCATACATACATAACATACATCATGCATAATCATGCAACATCATATCATGCCCTACATACCCTCTAAGATCCTAATGATCCTCTTACATGTACTTACGGGACTTTTCACGTCAAAACTTACATCTGCACTTTCTCCCGAAAGTCAGTACTCTAACTATGTTCGTCCTCGGGTACAACATCCATGTTTGGGCGATTGGGCACCCTTCAGTCGCATGGCCTCCATACGACTGAACATCATGTGATTGACCAATGCAGATGAACCCTGTGCAAATGAGCACCCAATCGTACGAATGGACCCTTAATCGTGTGAATGGACACTATGCGAATGGACCTTATGCAATGGACCTTATACGAATGAGCACCTATGTGACTGGGCTCTCAGTCGCATGACTCCCCATGCGACTGGACCCCCACTCGTGTGACTGAACCTCAATCGTGCGACTGAACTCCAATCGCCCTCCAGTCGGTCGTATGGCCTCCAGTCGGTCGCCTAGCCCTAACTGATGCAGAATGCAGTTCATCCCGAAACCAATCTGCCATTTTCGACCTCCAAGCTCATCCAAACCCATTCTAAGCCCAAATCAACCATCCTAAACCTTAGGAATGTATACTATAACACCATTCAAGCACACACAAGCCTAAAAACATACTCCAAACGCATCACACGTAATCACACCCAAATGGGTCAAACACACACACATACAAAACGGGTTTACTATGTGTTCCAGCCCCAAATCAGTTGAAAACGAGTAAAATAGGGGTCCTAGAACTCACACAAACAAGAAGAAGAAGAGCTTCATGTTGACTCGCTACTCGACGATTTTCGTGCTCGGATCCACCCGAACATACCCATTTTTCTCTCTTTTCTCACTTCTTTCTCTCTTCTTCTCTTTTGGCTGGGTTTTCTCAAGAGTGGGGAGGATGTGGTTGCCGTCCCCCTCTTAATCCCCCATATTTACAACTTTTCCCCTGTTTTGGCAAGTTTGATCCCCCGACTTTGGACTTTATTTCTTTTTCTTCTTTCGTCGGCTTCAAAGTAAATATCCAGGTGTTACAATTATCATGCCCATCATAACTTCTAATGCCTCAACGGCCATATTACATGCACTTACGGGAATTTCCACGTCAAAACTTACATCTGCACCTTCCCCCGAAAGTCAGTAATCAAACTATGCTTCTCCTCGGGTGCACAACCCTATTTGGCGTATGGGCACCCTTTAGTCGCATGGCCTCCATGCGACTGAACATCATGCGAATGGACCACTGCGGATGAACTCCAATGCGGATGAACACCCAATCGTGCGAATGGACCCTCAATCATGCGAGTGAACACTATGCAAATAGACCTCATGCGGTTGAACATTATGCGAATGAGCACCTATGCGAATGAGCACCTATGCGAATGGGCTCTCAGTCATATGACCCCCCATGCGATAGGACCCCCAGTCATGCGACTGAACCTCCGTCATGCGAATGAACTCCAATCGCACCTCAGTCGGCCGAATGGCCTCCAGTCGGTTGCCTAGCCCTAGCTGATGCAGAATGCAGTTTGTCCTGAACCCAATCTGCCATTTTGACCTCCAAGCTCATCCAAACCCATTCTAAGCCCAAATCAACCATCCTAAACCTTATGGATGCATACTACAACACCATTCAAGCACACACCAGCCCGGAAACAAACTCCAAACACATCACACGCAATCACACCCAAATGGGTCAAACACACACACACATACAAAAACGGGTTTACTATGTGTTCCAGCCCCAAATTAGTTGAAAATGAGTAAATAGGGGTCCTTGAACTCATACAAACTACACCAAGAAGAAGATTTTGCACGCTACACGATGATTTTGCACGCTCGAATCCACTCGAACCAACCTTTTTCTCTTCTTTTCTCCCTTTTCTCTTCTCTTTCTCTCTATGGCTGAAATGTGGGTGTGGGGAGAGGGTAAGGGCTGCCCTCTCCCTTCAAATATCCCCATTCACCCAACTTTCTCACGTTGACGAGTTTGGTCCCCCGACTTTGGACTTTATTTCTTTTTCTTCTTTCTTCGGTTTCAAAGAAAATATCCGGGTGTTAAAAGTCCACCCCCCTTATATAGGTTTCATCCCCGAAACATGTTATTCCTCGACCAAATGTGGATAATGCCGTCTCATTTGTTCTTCGGCCTCCCACGTTGACTCGGATCCCTTCCTTGCTTCCACTGTACACGCACAAGATGAACCATTTTATTTCTCAGCCTCTTCTCTTTTCGATCAAGGATTGCCACTGGTTGCTCCACATAATTGAGCCGTTCATTTACTTCGATATCCTCCAGTGGAACAATCATATCTTCATCTGCCAACCACTTCCTTAGATGAGATACGTGGAATGTCGGGTGAATTCCACTTAACTCATCTGGTAACTCCAATTTATAGGCCACCTCTCCTACTTGAGCAATGATTCGGAAAGGGCCTATGTACCTCGGGCTCAACTTGCCCCGCTTTCTGAACCGAATGATACCCTTCCAAGGTGAGACCTTCAACATAACCCGGTCACCCACCTGGAACTCAATCGGTCTGCGTCGTTATCAGCAAACAACTTCTGTCGATCTTTGGCTGCCTTCATGAAGGCCTTGATCCTTTCAAGCTTCTCTGTCGTAGCTTCGATCAACTCGACGCTCGCAAACTCTTTATGACCAATATCACCCTAACAAACGGGTGTTCTGTATCTCCTGCCATATAGCATCTCATAAAGTGGCATACCAATGCTGGCATGATAGCTGTTATTATATGAGAATTCAGCTAACGGTAAGTGGTCATCCCAACTTCCCCCAAAATCAATCACACATGCCCGAATCATGTCCTCCAATATCTGAATGGTCCTTTCTGACTGACCATCAGTCTAGGGATGATAAGCCGTGCTGATATGTAACTTCGTCCCCATGGCGTCGTGGAATTTCTTTCAGAATTTGGATGTAAACCGGTGTCACGATCAGACACAATAGACACCGGCACACCATGACGAGTCACAACCTCCCTAATGAAAAGATCCGCCAACCTCTTGGATGAATATGTCTCGCGAATCGGTAGAAATTGAGCACTCTTCGTCAAGCGGTCAACAACCACCCATATATCACCATACCCTTTTGGAGTACGCGGCAGCTTCGTAATGAAATCCATGGTGATGTGCTCCCACTTCCATTTCGGTATATCCAAAGGTTGGATCTTCCCATACGGCTTTTGATGCTTGGCATTCACTTGCAAGCAAGTAAGGCACTTACTCACATACTCCACCACGTCAAGCTTCATACCCGGCCACCAATAATCTTTCTTCATGTCTGGTACATCTTTGTAGCACCAGGATGAATAGAGTATCGAATCTTGTGAGCTTCATCCATAATCTTCACCCGTAGATCCCCAAAACGAGGAATCCACATCCGCCCGAATCGGGTTTTAACACCAAGTGTGTTTTCACCCAATTCCGCAACCAGACCTCTCATTCTTTCAAAGTTAAGATGATCTTCCTTCAATGCCTCATCTTGAAACTCCTTGACTTGCTTCATCACATCAGAGGTCATAATCAACTGGTACACTTTCACCCAAATCGGCTCGGCTAAGGGCGTCTACCACCACGTTGGCTTTGCCCGGATGATAGTGGATCTCACAATCATAATCTTTTATGAGCTCCAACCATCTCCTCTGCCTCATGTTCAAGTCTTTCTGCTCGAAAAAATAATTCAAGCTCTTGCGGTCAGTGAAAATAGTGCACTTCATCCCGTAGAGATAGTGCCTCCAAATCTTTAGTGCAAAGACCACGACTGCTAGCTCTAAGTCATGAGTATGGTAGTTAACCTCATGAACCTTCAACTGTCGGGATGCATAAGATATAACCTTCTCTCTCTGCATTAACACGCACCCCAATCCCGAATAAGAAGCATTAGAATAAATCACCAGATCATCACTTCTATCGGGTAATGACAATACATGAGCTTGGGTCAACCTTGCCTTCAATTCTTCGAACGCCTTCTCTTGAGCTTGACCCCATACAAATTTCACATCCTTCCGGTTCAACTTGGTTAGTGGAGAAGCGATCTTAGAGAAGTCTTGAATGAATCTTCTGTAATAGCCCGCCAAACCCAAGAAACTACGGATCTCGGATAGCGTCTTGGAGACTTCCATTGCATCATCGCTTCCACCTTTGCCGGATCCACCATAATCCCCTCCGGATTCACCACGTGACCCAAGAATTGAACTTCGCGCAACCAGAACACACATTTGGAGAACTTGGCATACAGTTTCTCCCTTCTCAACGTCTCCAACACCTCTCGAATGTGATCGACATGCCCTATCTCGCTCTTTGAATAAATCAGGATATCATCAATAAACACAATTACTGATTTATCCAACATCGGCTGACACACTCGATTCATCAAGTCCATAAAAGCAGCTGGCGCATTGGTCAGACCAAAAGACATGACAAGAAACTCGTAGTGACCGTAGCACGTGAGAAAAACTATTTTAGGAATATCCTGCTCCTTCACATTTAGCTGATGGTAGCCAGATCGAAGATCTATCCTTGAAAACCAACTGGCACCTTGCAGCTGATCGAACAAATCATCTATCCTCGGTAATGGGTACCGATTCTTCACCGTCAACTTGTTCAACTCACGGTAGTCTATACACATACTCATGCTACCGACTTTCTTTTTCACAAATAAGACCAGAGCACCCCAAGGAGAGATACTCGGTCTAATGAACCCCTTATCAAGCAACTATTTTCAACTGCTCCATCAACTCTTTCATCTCCGTCGGAGCCAACCGATATGGTGCCCTGGCAACGGTTGGGCACCCGGTATTAGATCAATCTAAAACTCGATCTCTCGGTCAGATGGCACTCCTAATAAGTCTTCTGGGAACACGTCTGGAAAGTCACACACAACCGGAACATCGGATAGTTGTAGTGTTGGCGTTTCCACATCCTTTACGTAACACAAGTAGGCGCTACATCCACGCCTCATACACTTTCCCACCACCGCCATTGAGATCACTTTCGGGATCGTCGTGACCCGATCCCCATAAACAGTTACCGAACTCCCGTCAGGCGCTATCAAACAAATCATCTTCTTGCGACACACTATATTCGCCTCGAAGTCCGCCAACCAATCCATCCCAAGAACCAAATCGAAACCACCTAGGATCATCACAAACGGTCTAACAAGAAACTTTTGACCTTCTAATTCCACATCACGGTTCTCTATCATCACAGAAATCCTGGTAGACTTACCTATGGCAGTTTTTACATAAAAGGGCGCATCAACACGTCTACTACTAACCGGCAGCTTAGCACAGAAAGCAGCAGAAATAGAACTCTTACTAACACCCGAATCAAACAACACAGAAGCTAAAGTTTGGTTCACTAGAAACGTACCGGACACAACATCAGGATCCGTCCTAGCTTCCTCTTGTTTCATCGTGAACGTTTTGGCGCTCGCCTTCGGTCTTTCACCCCCAGAACCCTCAGCCCTTGGCTTCTTGCAGTATCTGCTCATGTGGCCCTCCCCACCATAATTAAAAACATTTCCCCGCCTTGCACTTCCATGCCATATAGCCTGGCTTCCACATTTGAAGCACACATTCAATCGCCACCTACACTCGCTGCTGTGCTCCTTCCCACATTCGCCACACTGTTTCGATCCCGTACCCGGTGTGGCTACACGGCGATCATCCATCCGTGCCTTCTTGTTACCCGTCGAGGCAGCACCCCGACCAAACCTCTTCCCACTCTAGTTCCGATCACCACCACCCTTCCTACTACCTTCAGCCATCACCACTACAGCCCTCTCATCGTACAGTCTTCCCGCCAAATCCACCGCCGACCTAAACGTGCTTGGTCGGGCACTAGCGAAACTATAGATTCGCTGGAACTTCTCTTAGTTTCGCTGGGAGAACCACTAGTTTCGCTAATCGGGCTCACAGTTTTGCTGATCGGGTTCACAGTTTCGCTGGACGTATAAAATGACGAACTAGCCCGTTTTTAACTTAAAATCTTAACTTTTTACGTCTAAAACCTTAGTGTTTCATACATGAAACTATTTTACACGATTTCTCACCCCTAGAAATTATTTTTACATAAAAGTATTCAATATAGTATTTGATAATTAATATAAAAACATGTCATATTTTCTAAATAATCCGACTTATGAATATTAGTGAGAGAATAAATAAAAAAAAGTTTAATAACACATACTTAATTGTTGTGATACTAATCAGAGCATGTTATTCACTGTCGGAGCAATTACCATCATATATTGTTATAAAATATGATATTGTTATTAATTTTTTATATAATAATCTTTTCACTCTAATAAAAGTATATCTTGGAGGGATACATGTCAACATTATACTTCTCATCACCAATTTTTTCTCGCTTATCTCTCCCATTTAATAATCACATTAGTTACTAATAATATTATTTAATTTTTTAGATTACATTTTTTAATAAATTAAAAATAAATCTTTTTACTAATGTTATTTATAAGAAAATTTTTTTTATAAAATTAGAACTTTTTATAACATCAAACTTTTTAAGAAATACAAAATATTCTATAATTAGTGTTTTTTAACAATATTTTTACAAAAAAATAATTAAAAATGAGAGTTATAATAAGAATTTGTTTTAAGTATGATATTTTTAAAACATTTTTTTAAAATAAAATTTTATTTTGTTTATTATAAAAAGGCTTTTAATCATATCTTATTATGAAATACTGATTTATAGTTATCAAATTTTCATTCTATTTAATATTTTTTATTCAACCCGTATAACACGAGTTTACTAAAGGTAGTTTATATATATATATATATATATATATATATATATATATATATATATATATATATATATATATATATATATATATTATATATATATATATATATAAATAATAATAATTATACAAATAGTACTTAGGTAATAATTTATAAATCCTTCTTATTAATATTAGTGAAATTGATTAAAATTTACATGATCATCTTCTTATCTATACTAATAAAACAAAATGACTAGAAGACACGTGATATTTTCCAATACTGTCAACTAGCTTTCAAGTACGATTTAAGCACGTATCGTTACTAGAATAAAAATCAATCATTTAAGGATATATTAAATGCTAATGATTATTTATATACTTTCCAAATTATAAAACAGATTTTTCAATAAATTAAAACAAGTTCCTTTTTATTAAATATATATTTTTTAAAAACAAAAGTTTATGAATATGAAGTTTTTTTAATACAAATAATTTTTAAACAATGACCTTGTCTCAAATAAATTATCTTTAAAAAAATTTGGAGTGATTAAAAAATAATATTTTTAAAGCAAAAGGTTTTTTAAAAACGGAAGTTTGGGAAAATGTTATTACTGTCTTATTACCTAAAGTGTAAATTATATGTGATTTCAATAATATTTATCTCATAAAATTATTTTATAATTTTTGAATATTAATAAATAATTATTAATTTTTTCATTTAACCCGTATACTAAATGGTTTCTAAACTAGTCTCATTAATATATGCATTTGATGTAACTCACTTATGAAAACTTAATATGTTTAGACTACTTATATACAAAATCTCACACACTATTGAAATTCTTAAAATTTGAACAAACAATGATGGTAAGATTAAAATCTCAAATTCACTTTTTCTATTTCGTTGCTATTTGAATTTCTGGCTTATGTTGTCATGTGATTAACGAGCAATTCATAGTTCATTTTCTTGCTTTTGCAATTTTATAAGCAAATTCAAAGAATCACTGGTAATCTCCAAGTTTTTGTTCCTTATTAATTTTTCATTATCTGTTAGTGTGAGTAGTTTATGAAGTATTTACATGTATTTTTTGGTGTTTATTGTTGATTTTCCGACCTTTTAAATGATTAGACTTCATACTTTAGTAAATGTTATTGGAGGTTGTTGTCATTAAAAGTTTTGACGATTAGTCGAATGGACACACACCAAGAGTGATAGGTTTCACCGACTTACCTAACGGTCCGATATCTTTTAATTTTCTTTTTCATTTAAAATTTTTATTTTTATAATTTTTTTAATATATTAGACGTGAAAAATATTGATAAAATTACGCTCATGTGAGGGGGCACAGTTAACTGTACATTTAGATAATAGTTAGTGTAAAGGACAATGTGTGTGCAAATTTTTTAATAAAAGGATATCGTATGTAATTATTAAAACTAAAGGCCATACCATGCAATTTCATATATAAATAAAGGACAAAATTTGTAATTTAATCAAATATTTAATATTTATCTAGTTAAGAATTTAAATAAGATAATATAAATTTAAATATTATTTGGTTATAAACAAGTAAATAGTAAATCAACATTGTGAAGTACTATAAACGATATATTTTTTAATTTAGTGAATTAAAAAAATCATATTATTAAGTAATATATTAATAATATGAATTGCATAATGCATTAGTTAGAAGAATTAAGTTTATTAAATAAGGGTAAAATATGAATTATTGTATAAATCACTAGTACCATATGCTTAATAAGTCGTGTTAGGTGTCTTAAAATTTGAATGTGCGTGTTTGTATATGTAGAGAGAGTATAGTTATAGATATAGATAAGACCGCTTAAGTTAATAACATGTCTTTCTAACGTTAAAGACATGTGTGTGACTAATGTTACATTTTGAGATCCTCCATATCTAGTACGTAACATATCTAGATCTTATAGATGAAATATTCGATGTTACGAGATCTTATAAATAAATATAATTATATTTCTAGATCTAATGGAAAATGTTAGCTAACTATAATAGACAAATTTGTGTGAACTAACAAAATCATGCCCACATAAGAAACCCTTTCCGAGTATGAACATGCCTCATATTCCACGAGTTGGGAATCATTCTAATTTATCATTCACTAGTTCTGTTTCAATTAACGAGATATTCTACAAAGCGCTTCATGCTAAGCTATACTGAAAATATTGCTAGTTGACTTTATTTAAAATTCCGAGACCACTAGTTTCAATAGCACATGTTAATAATGTATTAGCAAAAATGATGAATTCAGCGTTCATTTTCTTTTTCAAATTTAACTGCAAAAACAACTATTTATAACAAAAAATATGACATGCACATTATATATATATATATATATAAATAGATATATATATATATATATATATATATATATATATATATATATATATATATATATATATATATATATATATATATATATATATATATATATATATATATATATATATATATATATATATATATACGTGCATATATATATACGTCTAAATATATATATACGTATATATATACACGTATATATATATATATACGATATATATATACACGTATATATATGTATACGTATATATATGTATACGTATATATATACGTATATATATATATATATACGTATATATATATATATACGTCTACATATATATACGTATATATATACGTATATATATACGTATATGTATATATACGTATATCTATGTATATATACGTGTATGTATATGTATACGTATATGTATATGTATACGTATATGTATATACATACGTATATGTATATACATACGTATATGTATATACATACGTATATGTATATGTATAGATATACGTATATGTATATATATGTATATATATCGTATATGTATATATATTTATATATACGTATATATATGTATAGATATACGTATATGTATATATATGTATATATATACGTATATGTATATATATATTTATATATACGTATATATATGTATATATATACACGTATATATATGTATATATACACGTGTGTGTATATATATATATATATAATATATATATATATATGTATGTATGTATATATATACACGTATATATAATATATATGTATACATATACGTATATGTATATATACGTATATATATACGTATATATATCTCTACATATATAGATATATATATATATACATATATATATGTATATATACGTATATATACGTATATATACGTATATATATATATACATATATATATACGTATATATTATTTATACGTATACATATACGTATATATATATACGTATATATATACGAATATATATATACATATATAATGCATATACGTATATATTATATATACGTATATATATACGTATATATATGTACATATACATATACGTATATATATACGTATATATACGTATACATATACATATATATATACGTATAATATATATACGTATATGTACGTATATAAATATCTATACATATATAGATATATATATACGTGTATATATATACGTATATGTATACGTATATATACGTATATATATATATATCTATATATGTATAGATATTTATATACGTATATATATACGTATATATATTATATATGTATATATATACGTATATGTATACGTATATATACGTGTATATATACGTGCATATTATATATACGTATATATACGTATATATACGTATATATACGTGTATATTATATATACGTATATATATACGTATATATTATATATACATATATATATACACGTATATATATGTATATATATGTAAGGCCCCGTTCCCGGGCACACTTCACATCTGGTCATCATCGTACTTAAAACACATCATTATATAATCTTTACTAAAATCATGCAGCGAAAACTATCAAATAACTTTTCATTTTTACTATAAATGCTTTTGGAAAGTAATACAACATCCATTACAAAACATCGATTGTTCGCATTACAATACAAAAGCTTAAACAAAAGAATGTCATCCCAAAAGAGCTGAGTAGCCACCCCATGCCATCCTCAACAACCTTACCTGCCAACTGGAAATACATAAAAAGTCAGCGTTGCTGAGTGAGTTCTAGTTTTATAATAAAACATACTTTTCTTTCGTTAAAACCGTTTCTTTACTTTCATGCGATCATACACCATACGTACATACAGATAATATCATTATTATCTTCATGATTTGTTCGTTACCTTTCGTTCATTTAACGTATATCGTTAACATTCACGTTCGTTACTTTCATTCACATTCATTCATGAATCCTTACTTTCATCCGTACGTTCCATACTTTCGTTCGTACATTCATTACATTCATTCGTGTGTTCATTACTTTCATTCGTACATTCATTACATTCGTTCATACGTTCATTACTTTCGATGACATGTACAATACCCCGAACATTGTGCACGAAGCTGGTTACTGGGCATGAGGTCTTTCATAGACCTCGAACATTGTGCACGAATCTGACTCCAGTACCTAGGGCAAGTACATTCACCACTTATCTTTTCTCTTTCATTACGGATCAATGCCATGTGCTATACCCCGAACATTATGCACGAAACTGGTTACTGGGCCTGAGATCTTTCATAGACCTCGAACATTGTGCACGAAGCTGACTCCAGTACCTAGGGTAAGCGGCAAGGATCCTATACATATGGTCAATCACAAGGATTGGACCCTAGTGTGCATCCTTCTGGGGTAGCTAACCCGCACACAGTTGAGCTAACACCCTTCATTGGGTGTGAACCTCCATACATTTTCTTGCAAGCCTTTTCTTACATTCATCCGTTCATTCATAATGCATGCATTCGTTCATCATGTTCCTCTTTCATCATCTTCCAGTTTACGTTACATAATACTTTAGTTTCATTCATTAACAAAACACGTAAAGTTACGGAAAGATAAACATACGTCATAAATAGGAACATCAACATACACTATAGCATCATCATACAGGGCATCATCATACATACTTAACATACATCATGCATAAACATGCAACATCATCATCATGCCCTACATACCCTCTAAGGCCTCCAAAGGTCATCTTACATGTACCTAAGGGAACTTCCACGTCAAAACTTACCTCTACACTTTCCCCCGAAAGTCAGCACTTTTACTATGGCCCTCTTCAGGTACAACAGCCTTATTTGGGCGTATGGACACCCTTCAGTCGCATGGCCTACATGCGGCTGAACATCATGCGATTGGACCAATGCGGATGAACATTGTGCGAATGAACACCCAATCATACGAATGGACCCTTAATCGTGCGAATGGACACTATGCGAATGGACCTTACGCGAATGGACCTCATACAATGAGCACCTATGCGATTAGGCTCTCAGTCGCATGACTCCCCATCCGACTGGACCCCA
The DNA here is from genome assembly GCA_024085815.1 of Flaveria linearis. Lineage (NCBI taxonomy): Eukaryota > Viridiplantae > Streptophyta > Magnoliopsida > Asterales > Asteraceae > Flaveria > Flaveria linearis. The sequence goes on along the minus strand of CM044001.1, from coordinate 91,862,217 downwards.
GTCATGCGACTGAACCTCAATCGTGCGACTGAACCCCAATCGCCCTCCAGTCGGCCGTATGGCCTCCAGTCGGTCGTCCAGCCCTAACTGATGCAGAATGCAGTTCTCCATAACTTAGTCTGCCATTTTCGACCTCCAAGCTCATCTGTACCCATTCTAAGCCCAAATCAACCATCCTAAACCTTAGGAATGCATAATACAACACCATTCAAGCATACACAAGCCCAAGCACATACTCCAAACGCATCAAGCATAATCATACCCAAATGGGTCAAACACGCATACATTCAAAAACGGGTTTACTATGTGTTCCAGCCCCAAATCAGTTGAAAACAAGTAAAATAGGGGTCCTAGAACTCACACAAACAAGAAGAAGAAGAAGAGCTTCGTGTTGACTAGCTACCCGACGATTTTCGTGCTCGGATCCACCCGAACAACCCTTTTTTCTCTCTTTTCTCTCTTCTTTCTCTCTTCGCTCTTTTGGCTGGGTTTCTTAAAAGTGGGGAGGATGTGGCTACCCTCCCCCTCTTCATCCCCCATATTTACAACTTTTCCCCTTTTTGGCAAGTTTGGTCCCCCGACTTCGGACTTTATTTCTTTTTCTTCTTTCATCGGCTTTAAAGAAAATATCCGAGTGTTACAAGTCCACCCCCCTTATATAGGTTTCGTTCCCGAAACCTGTTATTCCTCGAACAAGCGTGGGCAATGCTGTCTCATTTCCTTTTCAGTCTCCCACGTTGACTCGGATCCCTTCCTGTGCTTCCACTGTACACGCACAAGAGAAACCACTTTATTTCTTAGCCTCTTCTCTTTTCGATCAATGATTGCCACTGGTTGCTCCACATAATTGAGACGTTCGTCTACTTCAATATCTTCCAGTGGAACAATCATATCTTCATCTGCCAAACACTTCCTTAGATGAGATACGTGGAATGTCGGGTGTATTAGATACGTGGAATGTCGGGTGTATTCCACTTAACTCATCCGGTAACTCCAATCTATAGTCCACCTCTCCTACTCGAGCAATGATTCGGAAAGAGCCTATATACCTCGGGCTCAACTTGCCCCGCTTTCTGAACCGAATGATACCCTTCCAAGGTGAGACCTTCAACATAACTCGGTCACTCACCTGGAACTCAATCGGCCTGCGTCGTTTATCAGTATACGATTTCCGTCTATCTTTGACTGCCTTCATGAAGGCCTTGATCCTTTCAAGCTTTTTAGTCATAGCCTCGATCACCTCGACGCTCCTTAACTCCTTATGACCAATATCATCCCAACAGACGGGTGTTCTGCATCTCCTATCATATAGCATCTCATAGGGTGGCATACCAATACTGGCATGATAGCTGTTATTGTATGAGAATTCAGCTAACGGTAAGTGGTCATCCCAACTTCCCCCAAAATCAATAACACATGCCCGAAGCATGTCCTTCAATGTCTGAATGGTCCTTTCTGACTGACCATCAGTCTGGGGATGATAAGCCGTGCTAATATGTAACCTCATCCCCATGGCGTCGTGGAATTTCTTTCAGAATTTGGATGTAAACCGGGTGCACGATCAGACACAATAGACACCGGCACACCATGACGAGCTACAATTTCTTTGATGAACAGATCACCCAGCCTCTCAGATGAATATGTCTCGTGCATCGGTAGGAAGTGAGCACTCTTCATCAAGCGATCAACAATCACCCATATAGCAACATACCCTTTTTGGGTAAGCGGTAGCTTTTTAATGAAATCCATGGTGATGTGCTCCCACTTCCATTCCGGTATATCCAAGGGTTGGATCTTCCCATACGGATTTTGATGCTCGCCCTTCACTTGCAGACAAGTAAGGCACTTACTCATATACTCCACCACATCACGCTTCATACCTGGCCACCAATAATCTTTCTTCATGTCTTGGTACATCTTTGTAGCACCGGGATGAATAGAGTATCGTGTCTTGTGAGCTTCATCCATAATCTTCACTCGTAGATCCCCAAAACGAGGAATCCATATTCGTCCAAACCGGGTTCTAACACCAAATGTGTTTTCACCCAACTCCGTGACCAGACCTCTCATTCTTTCAGAGTTAAGATGTTCTTCCTTTAAGGCTTTATCCTGAAGTTCCTTGACTTGCTTCATCACATCAGAGGTCATGGTCAGCTGGTACGCCTTCACCCAAATCGGCTCGGGCCTCTCTTTTTGACTAAGGGCATCCGCCACCACGTTGGCGTTGCCCGGATGGTAATGGATCTCACAATCATAATCCTTTATGAGCTCCAACCATCGCCTCTGCCTCATATTCAAATCCTTCTGCTCCAAGAAGTACTTCAAGCTCTTGTGGTCGGTGAAGATGGTGCACTTAGTCCCGTATAGATAGTGCCTCCAAATCTTTAATGTAAAGACCATAGCTGCTAGCTCCAATTCATGAGTAAGATAGTTAACCTCATGAACCTTCAATTGTTGGGATGCATAAGCTATAACTTTTCCTCTCCACATTAACACACACCCCAACCCCGAGTAGGAAGCATCAGAATAAACCACCAGATCTTCACTTCCACCGGGTAATGACAGAACAGGAGCTTGAGTCAATCTCATCTTCAGTTCTTCGAACGCCTTCTCTTGAGCTTGACCCCATACAAACTTTACATCCTTACGGGTCAACTTGGTTCGTGGCGAAGCGATCTTTAAGAAGTCTTGAATAAACCTTCTGTAGTCGCCCACTAAACCCAAGAAACTACGGATCTCGGATGGCATCTTTTGAGACTTCCACTGCATCACCGCTTCCACCTTTGCCGGATCCACCGTAATCCCCTCCGGATTCACCATGTGACCCAAGAATTGAACTTCGCGCAACCAGAACACGCACTTGGAGAACTTGGCATACAACTTCTCCCATCTCAACGTCTCCAACACCTCTCGAATGTGACCGGCATGCTCTACCTCGCTCTTCGAATAAATCAGGATATCACCAATGAACACAATCACTGATTTATCCAACATCGGCCGACACACTCGGTTCATGAGATCTATAAAAGCAGCTGGCGCATTGGTCAAACCGAAGGACATGACAAGAAACTCGTAGTGACCGTAGCGCGTGCGAAAAGCTGTTTTAGGAATATCCTGCTCTTTCACATTTAGCTTATGGTAGCCAGATGAAGATCTATCCGTGAAAACCAACTGGCACCTTGAAACTGATCAAACAAATCATCGATCCTCGGCAACGGATACCGATTCTTCACTGTCAACTTGTTCAGTTCACGGTAGTCTATACACATCCTCACACTACCATCTTTCTTCTTTACAAATAAGACCGGAGCACCCCAAGGAGAGATACTCGATCTAATGAACCCCTTATCGAGCAGCTCTTGCAATTGCTCCATCAACTCCTTCATCTCAGTCGGAGCCAACCGATACGGTGCCTTGGCAACAGGTTGGGCACCCGGTATCAGGTCAATCTGAAACTCAATCTCCTGGTCAGGTGGCACTCCTGATACGTCTTCTGGGAACACGTCTGGAAAGTCACACACAACCAGAACATCGGTTAGTTATGGTGTTGGCGTTTCCATATCCTTTACATAACACAAGTAGGCGCTACATCTACGCCTCATACAGTTCCCGCCACCGCCATTGAGATTACTTTCGGGAACGTCGTGACCCGATCCCTATGAACAGTTACCGAACTCCCATCAGGCGCTATCAAACGAATCATCTTCTTGCGACACACTATATTCGCCTCGAAGTCCGCCAACCAATCCATCCCGAGCACCAAATCGAAACCACCTAAGGTCATCAGGAACGGTCGAATAGGAAACCTATGACCTTCTAATTCCAAATCACAGTTCTCTATCATCTCAGAAATCCTAGTAGACTTACCTGTAGTAGTTTCTACATCAAAGGGCGCATCAACAGGTTTACTACTAACAGGCAGTTTAGCACAGAAAGCAATAGAAATAAAACTTCTACTGGCACCCGAATCAAATAACATGGAAGCTAAAGTTTGGTTCACTAGAAACGTACCGGACACAACATCAGGGTCCGTCCTAGCCTCCTCTTGTGTCATAGTGAATGCCCTGGCGCTCGCCATCGGTCCTTCACTCCCCGCCTTCTTCACCCCGGAACCCTCAGCCCTTGTCTTCTTGCAGTCTCTACTCATGTGGCCCTCCCCGCCACAGTTAAAACAATTTCCCGCCTTGCACTCCCGTGCCATATGACCTGGCTTCCCACATTTGAAGCACACATTCAACCCCCACCTACACTCACCAATGTGCTCCTTCCCACATTTGCCACACTTTTTTGATCCCGTACCCGGTGTGGTTACACGGCGGTCATTCACTCATGCCTTCTTGTTACCCGTCGAGGCATCCCCTGACCAAACCTCTTTCCACCCCAGTTTTGATCACCACCACCCTTCTTACTCCCTTCCGCCATCACCACTACAGCTCACTCATCGTACAGTCTCCCCGCCAAATCCACTGCCGACCTAAACTTGCTTGGTCGGGCAGCGATCATGTGCCTGTGAATATCCGCAGGCAAACCCTGAATGTACCTCTTAATCTTCCGGGACAGAGGCGTCACCTGATCCGGCACCAGACGTGCCATCTCTTTGAACTTTGTGGTGTACTGTTGGTGCGTCATGGTTCCCGTCTCGAGTTGCAGAAACTCCCTCTCAACCTTATCCATCTATCTGTGAGGACAGAACTCCTCAATAACCAACTTCTTCAGCTCTGACCATCTCATCCTCCCAATAGCCCTGCTACCCTCGGCTTGGACTATATGTCCCACCAGCACAGAGCCGAGTCCATAAAAGAATAGGCAGTAAACTTTACTTTTTGATCCTCCCGGCACTCACTGATGTTCAGAACGAATTCCATTTCCCTCACCCATCGGTGAGCAGCAGCAGCAGTGCCGTTACCATCAAAAGTAGGGGCTTGCATCATTGAAACGCCCCATGGTTACAGCCTCGTGCCACCTCCGGCGCAGGCTCCTCTTCCTCCTCTTCTTCCTCATCAGAAAGAACTGTTTCAGGCTATGATTGCTTCTGTCTTCCAGAGGACCTATTCCACTCTTGTCTTTCCCCTTCCCGTACTGCCTTAATCACTTTGGTCACCACAGATGGTAAGATCGTCTGCATAACCTGATGCACCTCTTCAACTACCGCGTCTTTCACCGAGGCCCTCAAATTTTCACTCTCATCACCACCCTCCGGATGAGGGGTCTCGGGTCCCTCAATAACCACTTTCTCAACTCTAGGTCTGCCTCTTTTGGGCCACAACGCAGCACCAAGTCCACCACGCGAGGCTTTGGATGATCTACCACCGACCATCCTCTATCACACACTGAAAGATTTAAACACCAATACGGTCATTCAAAGGAATAGCTCAGTTTATGTCAAGTATAGTAAGTCCCTAATTATAGTGGCCAGTTGTGATTAGCCACTTACTTTACTCTTCATACCCCGAGCATCACCTGTCCTGACTACATCAGTATCTAAATCTACCAGCAACACATAAACCACATAACATGCGCATATAATCCCGGTTAACATTAAGAAAATACTTGATGGCACGCAGCTACTCAGATTGGCATTCCATCCCTTTCCGTCCCATTCTCCATTTAAGTTAAGGTTTATTTTGAAAATATTTACCCATTTCACTAAAACTTTGGCTCTGATACCAACTTGTAAGGCCCCGTTCCCGGGCAACTCACAGCTGGTCATCATCGCACTTAAAACACATTATTATATAATCTTTAGTAAAATCATGCAGTGGAAACTATGAAATAACTTTTCATTTTTACTATAAATGCTTTTGCAAAGTAATAAAACATCCATTACAAAACATTGTTTGTTTGCATTATAATACAAAAGCTTAAATAAAAGAATGCCATCCTAAAAGAGCTGAGTAGCCGCCCCATACCATCCTCAGCAACCTTACCTGCAAATTGGAAACACATAAAAAGTCAGCGTTGCTGATGAGTTCTAGTTTTATAATAAAACATACTTTTCTTTCGTTAAAACCGTTTCTTTACTTTCATGCGATCATACACCATACGTAAATACAGATAATATCATTATTATCTTCATGATTTGTTTGTTACCTTTTGTTCATCTAACGTACATCGTTAACATTCACGTTCGCCACTTTCGTTCACACTCATTTATAAATCCTTACTTTCATTTGTTCGTTCCATATGAAACTTTCGTTCGTACATTCATTACATTCATTCGTGTGTTCATTACTTTCATTCGTACGTTCATTACATTCGTTCGTACGTTCATTACTTTCGATGACATGTACAATACCCTGAACATTGTGCACGAAGCTGGTTACTGGCCTGAGGTCTTTCATAGACCTCCAACATTGTGCATGAAGCTGACTCCAGTACCTAGGGAAAGTACATTCACCACTCATCTTTTCTCTTTCATTACGGATCAATGCCATATGCTATACCCCGAACATTGTGCACGAAGCTGGTTACTGGGCCTGAGGTCTTTCATAGACCTCAAACATTGTGCACGAAGCTGACACCAGTACCTAGGGTAAGCGGCAAGGATCCCATACATATGGTCAATCACAAGGATTGGACCCCAGTGTGCATCCTTCTGGGGTAGCTAACCCGCACACAGTTCAGCTAACACCCTTCATTGCGTGTGAACCTTCATACATTTGCTTGCAAGCCTTTTCTTACATTCATTCGTTCATTCATTAATGCATGCATTCGTTCATCATGTTCCTCTTTCATCATCTTCCACTTTACGTTACGTAATACTTTCATTTCATTCATTAACATAACATGTAAAGTTACGGAAAGATAAACATACGTCATAAATAGGAACATCAACATACACTATAGCATCATCATACAGGGCATCATCATACATACTTAACATACATCATACATAAACATGCAACATTATCATCATGCCCTACATACCCTCTAAGGCCTCCAAAGGTCATCTTACATGTACCTAAGGGAACTTCCACGTCAAAACTTACCTCTGCACTTTCCCCCGAAAGTCAGTACTTTTACTATGCCCCTCTTCGGGTATAACAACCCTATTTGGGCGTATGGACACCCTTCAGTCGCATGGCCTCCATGCGGCTGAGCATCATGAGATTGGACCAATACGGATGAACACTGTGCGAATGAACACCCAGTCGTGCGAATGGACCCAAAATCGTGCGAATGGACACTATGCGAATGGACCTTATGCGAATGGACCTCATACGAATGAGCACCTATGCGACTGGGCTCGATCCCCAGTCGTGCGACTGAACCTCAATCGTGAAACTGAACCCCAATCGCCCTCCAGTCGGCCGTATAGCCTCCAGTCGGTCGTCCAGTCCTAACGGACGCAGAATGCAGTTCTCCCGAACCCAATCTGTCATTTTCGACCTCCAAGCTCATCCGTACCCATTCTAAGCCCAAATCAACCATCCTAAACCTTAGGAATGCATACTACAACACCATTCAAGAACACACAAGCCTAAGAACATACTCCAAACGCATCAAACATAATCACACCCAAATGGGTCAAACACACATACATTTAAAAACGGGTTTACTATGTGTTCCAGCCCTAAATCAGTTGAAAACAAGTAAAATAGGGTCCTAGAACTCACACAAACAAGAAGAAGAAGAAGATCTTCGTGTTGACTCGCTACCCGATGATTTTCGTGCTCGGATCCACCCAAACAACCCCTTTTTCTCTCTTTTCTCTCTTCTTTCTCTCTTCTTCTCTTTTGGCTGGGTTTTCTCAAGAGTGGGGAGGATGTGGCTGCCCTCCCCCTCTTAATCCCCTATATTTACAACTTTTCCCCCATTTTGGCAAGTTTGGTCCCCCGACTTCGGACTTTATTTCTTTTTCTTCTTTCGCCGGCTTTAAAGAAAATATCCGGGTGTTACAATATATACGTATATATATACGTATCTATATATACACGTATATATACGTATATATACGTGTATATATAGATACGTATATATATACGTATATATACGTATATATATATATATACGTATATATACGTGTATATATATACGTATATATATACGTATATATACATACATATGTGAGTTGAATGAATAAACAGATGAAGTCAATAAAAAATCGAAGAATTCAAAAAGCGATTCGGGACAAAGAAACAGAAACACTAAAGTTGTATGGATTCACAAATACTTTATCGAGAGAAACTAAAAAAGAACTATCAAAGTCATTTTGATGATTCAAGAATGTTATTACTTGAATTCGAAGTTCGTAGTTACTTCGACTGGATGAATCGTAGCAATGGAATAATTAAGTCATAGTTCATTAGTTGAATGTATCATTAACCATTTTTTTGTACGAGGAACTTATCATGAATCCACTGATTTCTGCCACTTCCGTTATTGCTGCTGGATTGGCTGTAGGGCTTGCTTCTATTGGACCAGGAGTTGGTCAAGGTACTGCTGCGGGTCAAGCTGTAGAAGGTGTTGCGAGACTGCCCGAGGTGGAGGAAAAATACGAGGTACTTTATTGCTTAGTCTAGCTTTTATGGAAGCTTTAACAATTTATGGCCTGGTTGTAGAATTAGCACTTTTATTTGCTAATCCTTTTGTTTAATATTAGAAATATGAAAAATCTTTATTTTTCATATTTTATTGCCCTGGACTTGTGCTTTGTTTTTTCGAATTATATAAAGATTTCATTCCTAGAATTACTTATTTGTTGAGAAAATAACCTAAGGGAAGGGCTGATTTGTAGATGAGGAATTAGCATACCAACTCACTTTCATCTTTCGCGTTATATATATACGTATATATATACGTATATATACGTATATATATACGTATATATACGTGTATACGTACGTATATACGTACGTATATATACGTATATATATATGTATATATATACACGTATATATACGTGTGTATATATATACGTATATATATATATGTGCGTATATATACGTATATAGATGTGTATATATATATACGTATACGCATATATATACGTATATGTATATACGTATATATATACGTATATACACACACGTATATATATACGTATATACACACACGTATATATATACGTATATATATATACGTATATATACGTGTGTGTATATACGTATACATATATACGTATATGTATGTTAAGTATGATGTAGCCCTGTATGATGGTGATGACTGATGACTGGTAAATGTCGATGTTCCTTGTTTCGATACGTGTTTATCTTTCTGTGGCTTTACGTGTTATGATTAATAAATGTAATGAAAGTATTATGTAACGTAAAGTGAAAGATAATGAAAGAGGAACATGATGAATGAATGCATGCATTAATAATGAATGAGAGTAATAAAGCATTGCATGAGACGAGATCGTGAGGTGAGCAACTTTGTGTTGCAACAAACTCGGATAGGGTTCAATCCAGGTGATTGACTCGAACGGGATCTTTGTCACGTATCCCGGTGCTGTGCCAGTCCTCGGACATGAGTCGGGGGTTTGAGTACAGGCCCCAGCACAGCATCAACTTTTGAGCATGAGTCGGGGATATTGCATGAGACAGGATCTAGTTGAATGGATAGAGGATCGCATGCTCCGGTACTGTGTCAGTCTTCGGACATGAGTCGGGGGGTTTGTTTACAGGCCCCGGCACAGTATCAGTCTTCGGACATGAGTCGAGAGTAGTGCGTGAGAATGAGATGAGATGAATGAGAAACAAATCACGTGCTCCGGTACTATGTCAGTCTTCGGACATGAGTCGGGGGTTTGTTTACAGGCCCCGGCACAGTATTAGTCTTCGGACATGAGTCGGGAGTAGTGCGTGAGAATGAGATGAGATGAATGAGAAACGAATATCGTGCTCCGGTACTGTGTCAGTCTTCGGACATGAGTCGGGAGTATTGCGTGAGTTGATAAATGAGGAAAGTAACGATGAAGAAAACGAATGTATGAAATGAACGTTAACAAAGTATCATAGTAAAGACGAAACGGGATCCTTGTCATCGACCTCAGTAATCATGCTTATGTGCCATGAGGAGGGTAAAGCTTGACGGGATCTAGATGAGAAATGAATGATAATGATGTAAGTGAATGAACGAAAGTTAACGAATGTGATTAAAGTTAAGAATGAACGAATAAAAGTGATGAATGGCAGAAACATAATGATAATGTATGAAACGGAATCCTTGTCACTCGACCTCAGTAATCATGGTTGCGTGCCATGAAGAGGGCAAAGTTTGACAGGATCTATATAGAAGCAAAAGATAACAAATAATGAAGATAATAATTATATTATCTGTATTTACGTATGATGTGTGATCATGTACGAAAGTATAGTATGGTTTGAAAGAAAGTAAAGAACGGTTTTTAACGAAAGAAATGTATGTTTTAATATAAAACTAGAACTCACTCAGCAACGCTGACTTTGATGTGTTTCTAGTTGGCAGGTAAGGTTGCTGAGGATGGCACGAGGCGGCTACTCTGCTCTTTTGGGATGGCATTCTTTTGTTTAATGCTTTTGTATTGTAATGCAAACAAATGATATTTTGTAATGAGTGTTGTATTACTTTGCAGAAGCGTTTATAGTAAAATGAAAAGTTATTTCACAGTTTCCGCTGCATTTTTTATTTAAGTTAATGAAATTATATGTTTTAAGAGCGATGAGGATCCAACTGTAAGCGTCCCGGGAACAGGGCCTTACAAAAACTTAGAGAAATCATAATATTTTTAAACTAAAAATAAAAATACATAAACTACCAAAATTTAATTAACTATTTTTTTACTCACTACACGTTGTTGCGGCATCGTACGCGACGTGTTAAGTATAGATTAACAATAGATCTGACTTGTCTCCATACTAAAATAATGTCGAATCATAAATTAAATTGAATATATATTGTTGAACAAATACGTATTATACTTGATCCGTTTGTTTCCGAAACAAAATTTTATCGATATGTCAATCAAATTGAACTGTATGTAAGAAAAGCACATAGATTACAATCGTTTACGAACTAAATTTACATTGAAACGTAGAGTAACTTGACTTTTATATCGTAGGATGAAATACACGAAAACGTTTTATATTTTACCCAACTCGTACCGACACATACATAAAAATATAAATGTAAAAGTAGTACGGAGTAAACCTGCAAATTTATAAACTTAAGGGGTCAAATTGATGACTCAAAACTGACCATTGATATTTGATTTTAATAAATATTAAAAAAATAGATATAATTTAATATATAAGCATTATTATTTAAATATTATTAATACGCAAATATTATTATTACTTAAATATTATTAATAAATAAATATTATAATTATTTAACAATATTATTACTGTTTAATAGTAGATCAGTTAATATAGATGTAATTAAAACATAAACATAAACATATCTAACCATTAAACATTAAATTTTGCTTTTAATTTTTGAAAATTTAGTTTAAAGTTAAACAAACTGAATTTTAGAATTATATGTTTTGAATTTAAAGTTTTTAGACATATGTAAACTTTATAAAATACGTTTTAATAACCCAATTTGTTTTAAATCAATACTTAAGTTATTTGAATAAGAAAATAGATAATGTATTTCAAATTATTTATAAATTTTTTGTTCATGAATAATTATAAATAAAGAATGATCTAAATGTTTTAACCACAATGGACCTATAAAATCCATCCCAAATTTCAAACACTTTTGTGTTATTTTACTATTATTTTTATGTAAGATAACTTATATTTGGGTTAGAAATTACACCAATTAATTAAACATTTATATGAAAACTTATAGTAAAAAATAAACTTAATTAATTAGTAATAGTTAAGATAATATTTATAAAAAAATTGAAAGAAAAAAAGTAAAGTAATAAAAGGAAAAAAGGCAAAAAGAAAACAAGAGATTAATAAAAGCTACATATTTAGTTCTTTAAATGGTAAAGATAAAACTGTCATCTATTAAAAACTAACTGAAGATTTTAACTTTTGTTAGTTGAAATGACAGAATATGATATAAATTTTTAAATAAAAGATACTCTGTGTAATTATCAGTTTAAGAGCAATATCTGTAATTTTAATAATACTTATAAGACAAAAACCATATAATAGGTTTGAATACTAGAGGATAGGTGATATCTATGATAACTTATTGTGATAGGCTGCTGAGTAGTGCAGAACATCGTGTCAGAGCTTGGACTACTAACAACATGACTGAAAAGTAACACCCAAAATTTCAGATTAGACGAAGAAAAATAAAAAAAAATAAGAAAAGAAAAAAAAGAAAGTATCTTGGAAGGAAATGAAAAGGAACAAAAATGGAGGGGGGCTTTGTGTAAAAAGTACAAAGAAAAGATAAATATCTGATACTATGGGGATGGCAGCCCACTCTTCACTTACAACACCCAAATCGTCGAACGCTCTATAGAGAGAAAGAGCATAATATGAAATTTTGAAGGAAGAACAAGAAGAAGAAGTCTGATTCGAGGTACAAGATCTCACGGCAACCGGTTTTGAAGAAGCCATACTCGCAGCAACACAAGGTGAGTTCTAGGACCCCTCATTTACTTATTTTCAAACGATTTTGGGGCTGGAACACATTGAACAACTGTTTTCGAGCATTGGGTGGTAAATCTGTGTATGTATGTATGAGTATGTGTGTATGGTCCGTTCAGGTTGCTATGCCTACTATATATGAGATTTCTAGGGCAGACATATGAATTACAGCATGTTGTTCGATTACGTACTGTAATGTATGTTTTAGAAGTCCTTCCTTTAATGTGTACGAGGTTTAGCCTGTTCTAAGCGTGTATTATGATAGATCTGTGCTAATGTATGTTGAGATGACGATTAAGACCTGTAAAACAGCACAGGTCGAGTTGCAGGGTAAACTGCTCATCCGCATGGACTAATGCGGATGAGCAGGGAAAATGCGGCCAAGGCATTGGGCAACCGCATTAACTAATGCGGGCATTCAACGAAATGCGGATAAGGCATTTGCCTACCCGCATCAACTAATGCGGACGGCTGAAAGATGCGGCTAAGGCATTTCGCAGCTGCATTGACCTAATGCGGGCAAGTCAGGAAAAATGGCCAAGGCATTACTCAGCCGTATTGACCAATGCGGGTAGATCATGAAATGCGGTTAAGGCATTCCTCAGCCGCATTGACTAATGCGGACAGTCTTGAATGCGGCTAAGGTAATTCCTCATCCGCATTGACTAATGCGGACGGCTAAGAAATGCGGATGAACCAAAAAGGGAAATGCGGGTAAACCCTTAGGGAAATTCTGACTTTTGAGAAGATAAGTGATGTAGGCTTTGACCTAGAGTATTCCCGAGGGTTACGTAAAATGACTTTAAGGTCACAGGTAGTATGACAGGCACGTAATGACACGTGTGTGAGGTTTATGTATGATGATGATGATGAGGTTGCATGGTTATACATGATGTATGCTCTATAAGTATGATGCCTTGCATGTTGATGTATGAATGATATATGTATGTTCCTTATGATATTGTATGTTTGTCTTTCCCAAAACTTTACGTATTATGATAATGAATGAACAAAGTATTATGTAACGTAAAGTGAAAGATAACGAAAGAGGAACATGATGACGAATGCATGTATTAATGAATGAATGAAAAAGAAATACGATGACGAATATATGCATTAATGAACGAACGACAGACATCTTGCAAGCATTGGATAAGGAAAACGGGTCCTTCTTTGTGATTGACCATATGTATGGTGCCTCTACCGCTTACCTCTAGTACTGTGGCATACGCTTGTTGTTCATTTAATGACATCGGCCTAGTAGCTAAGACTGATTAGGGTATAGCATATGGTATTAGTACAAAAGATATCCAATGTTTAAGATGAGATGTAAAGAACGAACGAAACGGGATCCTTGTCATTCGACCACAGTAATCGTGGCTATGTGCCATGAAGTGGGTAAAGCCTGATGGGATCCAAGTAAGAACTGAACGATAATGATGTAAAGAACGAATGAAGAACGAACGAAAGAAATGATAAAGATATTATCTATGTGTACGTATGATGTATGATCACGTGAAAGAAAGGAACGGTTATTAATAATAACAAAGTATGATTATTATAACACTAGAACTCACTCAGTAATGCTGACTTTTATGTGTTTCCAGTTGGCAGGTAGTGTTGCTGGGGATGACACGAGGCGACTACTCAGTTCTTTTGGGATGGCATTCTTTTGCTCATAATGCATGCAACACATTATGTTGCATGCAACTGCAAGTGTTCCTTGAGGATCCCGATAAACGGGATTACTTAAGGAATCTTCTTTAAATATAGTTTTAATATTTTTGTATTAGAGGTCACTGTATATGACCAATTTGGATTATTGAGGATTCAAATAAATGGGATTACTTAAGGAATCCTCGGTTTCATATGCTTCCGCAACAATCATTGTAAAGCTATGTAATGAAAAGAAAATATGTATTTTGTATTCGAATGAACGATGTAATGCATTGTAAAAGCTTTTATGATGAAATGAGAATGTACTTTTATCAATTCCGCTGCATTATTTTGCTTAGTAAATGTAAATTATGTGTTTGATGTGCAATGAATGACCAACTGTGAGGTGCCCGGGAACGGGGCTTTACAAGTTGGTATCAGAGCCAAAGTTTAAGTGAAACGGGTAAATTTTCAAAATAAACCTTAACTTAAACTAAGAATGGGACGAAAAGGGAAAGAATGACAATCTGAGTAGCTGCGTGCCATCAGGTATTTTCTTAAAGTTAACCGGTATTACGTGTGCATGTTATGTGATGTATGTGTTACTGTTAGAAATAGATACTAACGTAGTCAGGACAGGTAATGCTCGGGGTACGAATAGTAAAGTAAGTGGCTAATCAGAACTGGCCACTGTAATTAGGGACTTACTGTACTTGACATAAACTGAGCTATTCCCTTGAATGATCGTGTTAGTGTTTGAATCTTTCAGTGAGTATTAGAGGATGGCCGGGGGTAGATCATCCAAAGCTTCACGTGGTGGTGGACGTGATGCTGAACCACGGGCCACAAGAGGAAGACCTAGCGTGGAGAAAGTGGTTCATGAAGAACCCGATACTCCTCATCAGGAGGGTGCTGACGAAAGCGCCAATTTGAGAGCCTCGGTAAAAGAGGCAATGGTGGTGGAAGTACATCAGGTCATGCAGACGATCTTACCGTATGTGGTGACCGAGGTGATAAAGGCAGTCCATGAAGGGGAAAGGAAAGAGAGGAATAGGTCCTCAGGAAGACGGGAGCAACAAGAGCCGGAAACGGTTCATTCTGATGATGAAGAGGAAGAGGAGGAAGAGCCTGTGCATGAGTCAGCACGTGGCTGTAACTACGGGGCGTTTATGAGATGCAAGCCCCCTACTTTTGACGGTAATGGCACTGCTGCTGCTGCTCACCAATGGGTGAGGGAAATGGAGGCTGTCCTCGATATCAGCGAGTGCCGTGAGGACCAAAAGGTGAAGTTCGCTACCCACTCTTTCACGGGTTCGGCTAGATGCTGGTGGGACAACATAGTCCAAGCAGAGGGTAGTAGGGCCATTGGAAGAATGAAGTGGTCCGAGCTGAAAAGATTGGTGATTGAGGAGTTCAGTCCTCGTCGGGAAATGGATAAAGTTGAGAGAGAGTTCCTGCAGTTGGAAGCGGGGATAATGACCCACCAACAGTGCACCACCAAATTTAATAAGATGGCGAGACTGGTGCCGGATCAGGTGACGCCGGTGTCTCGGAAGATTAACCAGTATGTTCAGGGGCTGCCAGCTGACATCCGTTGGCACCTGATTTCTGCTCGACCGAGCACCTTTAGGTCGGCAGTGGATTTGGCCAGGAGGCTGTATGATGAACGGCTGCGGTGGTGGTGGCTGAGGGTGGTAAGAAGAGCGGTGGTGATCGAGATTGGAAGGGGAAGAGGTTTAGCCGGGGTGATTCCTCAACGAGCAACAAGAAGGCCCGGGTGGATGACCGTCGGGTGGTCACGTCAGGTACGGGAACACGTCTGGAAAGTCACCCGGTATCAGGTCAATCTGAAACTCAATCTCCTGGTCAGGTGGCACTCCTGATACGTCTTCTGGGAACACGTCTGGAAAGTCACACACAACCAGAACATCGGTTAGTTATGGTGTTGGCGTTTCCATATCCTTTACATAACACAAGTAGGCGCTACATCTACGCCTCATACAGTTCCCGCCACCGCCATTGAGATTACTTTCGGGAACGTCGTGACCCGATCCCTATGAACAGTTACCGAACTCCCATCAGGCGCTATCAAACGAATCATCTTCTTGCGACACACTATATTCGCCTCGAAGTCCGCCAACCAATCCATCCCGAGCACCAAATCGAAACCACCTAAGGTCATCAGGAACGGTCGAATAGGAAACCTATGACCTTCTAATTCCAAATCACAGTTCTCTATCATCTCAGAAATCCTAGTAGACTTACCTGTAGTAGTTTCTACATCAAAGGGCGCATCAACAGGTTTACTACTACAGGCAGTTTAGCACAGAAAGCAATAGAAATAAAACTTCTACTGGCACCCGAATCAAATAACATGGAAGCTAAAGTTTGGTTCACTAGAAACGTACCGGACACAACATCAGGGTCCGTCCTAGCCTCCTCTTGTGTCATAGTGAATGCCCTGGCGCTCGCCCTCGGTCCTTCACTCCCCGCCTTCTTCACCCCGGAACCCTCAGCCCTTGTCTTCTTGCAGTCTCTACTCATGTGGCCCTCCCCGCCACAGTTAAAACAATTTCCGGCCTTGCACTCCCGTGCCATATGACCTGGCTTCCCACATTTGAAGCACACATTCAACCCCCACCTACACTCACCAATGTGCTCCTTCCCACATTTGCCACACTTTTTTGATCCCGTACCCGGTGTGGTTACACGGCGGTCATTCACTCATGCCTTCTTGTTACCCATCGAGGCATCCCCTGACCAAACCTCTTTCCACCCCAGTTTTGATCACCACCACCCTTCTTACTCCCTTCCGCCATCACCACTACAGCTCACTCATCGTACAGTCTCCCCGCCAAATCCACTGCCGACCTAAACTTGCTTGGTCGGGCAGCGATCATGTGCCTGTGAATATCCGCAGGCAAACCCTGAATGTACCTTTAATCTTCCGGGACAGAGGCGTCACCTGATCCGGCACCAGACGTGCCATCTCTTTGAACTTTGTGGTGTACTGTTGGTGCGTCATGGTTCCCGTCTCGAGTTGCAGAAACTCCCTCTCAACCTTATCCATCTATCTGTGAGGACAGAACTCCTCAATAACCAACTTCTTCAGCTCTGACCATCTCATCCTCCCAATAGCCCTGCTACCCTCGGCTTGGACTATATGTCCCACCAGCACAGAGCCGAGTCCATAAAAGAATAGGCAGTAAACTTTACTTTTTGATCCTCCCGGCACTCACTGATGTTCAGAACGAATTCCATTTCCCTCACCCATCAGTGAGCAGCAGCAGCAGTGCCGTTACCATCAAAAGTAGGGGGCTTGCATCATTGAAACGCCCCATGGTTACAGCCTCGTGCCACCTCCGGCGCAGGCTCCTCTTCCTCCTCTTCTTCCTCATCAGAAAGAACTGTTTCAGGCTATGATTGCTTCTGTCTTCCAGAGGACCTATTCCACTCTTGTCTTTCCCCTTCCCGTACTGCCTTAATCACTTTGGTCACCACAGATGGTAAGATCGTCTGCATAACCTGATGCACCTCTTCAACTACCGCGTCTTTCACCGAGGCCCTCAAATTTTCACTCTCATCACCACCCTCCGGATGAGGGGTCTCGGGTCCCTCAATAACCACTTTCTCAACTCTAGGTCTGCCTCTTTTGGGCCACAACGCAGCACCAAGTCCACCACGCGAGGCTTTGGATGATCTACCACCGACCATCCTCTATCACACACTGAAAGATTTAAACACCAACACGGTCATTCAAAGGAATAGCTCAGTTTATGTCAAGTATAGTAAGTCCCTAATTATAGTGGCCAGTTGTGATTAGCCACTTACTTTACTCTTCATACCCCGAGCATCACCTGTCCTGACTACATCAGTATCTAAATCTACCAGCAACACATAAACACATAACATGCGCATATAATCCCGGTTAACATTAAGAAAATACTTGATGGCACGCAGCTACTCAGATTGGCATTCCATCCCTTTCCGTCCCATTCTCCATTTAAGTTAAGGTTTATTTTGAAAATATTTACCCATTTCACTAAAACTTTGGCTCTGATACCAACTTGTAAGGCCCCGTTCCCGGGCAACTCACAGCTGGTCATCATCGCACTTAAAACACATTATTATATAATCTTTAGTAAAATCATGCAGTGGAAACTATGAAATAACTTTTCATTTTTACTATAAATGCTTTTGCAAAGTAATAAAACATCCATTACAAAACATTGTTTGTTTGCATTATAATACAAAAGCTTAAATAAAAGAATGCCATCCTAAAAGAGCTGAGTAGCCGCCCCATACCATCCTCAGCAACCTTACCTGCAAATTGGAAACACATAAAAAGTCAGCGTTGCTGATGAGTTCTAGTTTTATAATAAAACATACTTTTCTTTCGTTAAAACCGTTTCTTTACTTTCATGCGATCATACACCATACGTAAATACAGATAATATCATTATTATCTTCATGATTTGTTTGTTACCTTTTGTTCATCTAACGTACATCGTTAACATTCACGTTCGCCACTTTCGTTCACACTCATTTATAAATCCTTACTTTCATTTGTTCGTTCCATATGAAACTTTCGTTCGTACATTCATTACATTCATTCGTGTGTTCATTACTTTCATTCGTACGTTCATTACATTCGTTCGTACGTTCATTACTTTCGATGACATGTACAATACCCTGAACATTGTGCACGAAGCTGGTTACTGGGCCTGAGGTCTTTCATAGACCTCCAACATTGTGCATGAAGCTGACTCCAGTACCTAGGGAAAGTACATTCACCACTCATCTTTTCTCTTTCATTACGGATCAATGCCATATGCTATACCCCGAACATTGTGCACGAAGCTGGTTACTGGGCCTGAGGTCTTTCATAGACCTCAAACATTGTGCACGAAGCTGACACCAGTACCTAGGGTAAGCGGCAAGGATCCCATACATATGGTCAATCACAAGGATTGGACCCCAGTGTGCATCCTTCTGGGGTAGCTAACCCGCACACAGTTCAGCTAACACCCTTCATTGCGTGTGAACCTTCATACATTTGCTTGCAAGCCTTTTCTTACATTCATTCGTTCATTCATTAATGCATGCATTCGTTCATCATGTTCCTCTTTCATCATCTTCCACTTTACGTTACATAATACTTTCATTTCATTCATTAACATAACATGTAAAGTTACGGAAAGATAAACATACGTCATAAATAGGAACATCAACATACACTATAGCATCATCATACAGGGCATCATCATACATACTTAACATACATCATACATAAACATGCAACATTATCATCATGCCCTACATACCCTCTAAGGCCTCCAAAGGTCATCTTACATGTACCTAAGGGAACTTCCACGTCAAAACTTACCTCTGCACTTTCCCCCGAAAGTCAGTACTTTTACTATGCCCCTCTTCGGGTATAACAACCCTATTTGGGCGTATGGACACCCTTCAGTCGCATGGCCTCCATGCGGCTGAGCATCATGAGATTGGACCAATACGGATGAACACTGTGCGAATGAACACCCAGTCGTGCGAATGGACCCAAAATCGTGCGAATGGACACTATGCGAATGGACCTTATGCGAATGGACCTCATACGAATGAGCACCTATGCGACTGGGCTCGATCCCCAGTCGTGCGACTGAACCTCAATCGTGAAACTGAACCCCAATCGCCCTCCAGTCGGCGTATAGCCTCCAGTCGGTCGTCCAGTCCTAACGGACGCAGAATGCAGTTCTCCCGAACCCAATCTGTCATTTTCGACCTCCAAGCTCATCCGTACCCATTCTAAGCCCAAATCAACCATCCTAAACCTTAGGAATGCATACTACAACACCATTCAAGAACACAAAGCCTAAGAACATACTCCAAACGCATCAAACATAATCACACCCAAATGGGTCAAACACACATACATTTAAAAACGGGTTTACTATGTGTTCCAGCCCTAAATCAGTTGAAAACAAGTAAAATAGGGTCCTAGAACTCACACAAACAAGAAGAAGAAGAAGATCTTCGTGTTGACTCGCTACCCGATGATTTTCGTGCTCGGATCCACCCAAACAACCCCTTTTTCTCTCTTTTCTCTCTTCTTTCTCTCTTCTTCTCTTTTGGCTGGGTTTTCTCAAGAGTGGGGAGGATGTGGCTGCCCTCCCCCTCTTAATCCCCTATATTTACAACTTTTCCCCCATTTTGGCAAGTTTGGTCCCCCGACTTCGGACTTTATTTCTTTTTCTTCTTTCGCCGGCTTTAAAGAAAATATCCGGGTGTTACAATATATACGTATATATATACGTATCTATATATACACGTATATATACGTATATATACGTGTATATATAGATACGTATATATATATACGTATATATACGTATATATATGTATATATACGTATATATACGTGTATATATATACGTATATATATACGTATATATACATACATATGTGAGTTGAATGAATAAACAGATGAAGTCAATAAAAAATCGAAGAATTCAAAAAGCGATTCGGGACAAAGAAACAGAAACACTAAAGTTGTATGGATTCACAAATACTTTATCGAGAGAAACTAAAAAAGAACTATCAAAGTCATTTTGATGATTCAAGAATGTTATTACTTGAATTCGAAGTTCGTAGTTACTTCGACTGGATGAATCGTAGCAATGGAATAATTAAGTCATAGTTCATTAGTTGAATGTATCATTAACCATTTTTTTGTACGAGGAACTTATCATGAATCCACTGATTTCTGCCACTTCCGTTATTGCTGCTGGATTGGCTGTAGGGCTTGCTTCTATTGGACCAGGAGTTGGTCAAGGTACTGCTGCGGGTCAAGCTGTAGAAGGTGTTGCGAGACTGCCCGAGGTGGAGGAAAAATACGAGGTACTTTATTGCTTAGTCTAGCTTTTATGGAAGCTTTAACAATTTATGGCCTGGTTGTAGAATTAGCACTTTTATTTGCTAATCCTTTTGTTTAATATTAGAAATATGAAAAATCTTTATTTTTCATATTTTATTGCCCTGGACTTGTGCTTTGTTTTTTCGAATTATATAAAGATTTCATTCCTAGAATTACTTATTTGTTGAGAAAATAACCTAAGGGAAGGGCTGATTTGTAGATGAGGAATTAGCATACCAACTCACTTTCATCTTTCGCGTTATATATATACGTATATATATACGTATATATACGTATATATATACGTATATATACGTGTATACGTACGTATATACGTACGTATATATACGTATATATATATGTATATATATACACGTATATATACGTGTGTATATATATACGTATATATATATATGTGCGTATATATACGTATATAGATGTGTATATATATATACGTATATATATATACGTATATGTATATACGTATATATATACGTATATACACACACGTATATATATACGTATATACACACACGTATATATATACGTATATATATATACGTATATACGTGTGTGTATATACGTATACATATATACGTATATGTATGTTAAGTATGATGTAGCCCTGTATGATGGTGATGACTGATGACTGGTAAATGTCGATGTTCCTTGTTTCGATACGTGTTTATCTTTCTGTGGCTTTACGTGTTATGATTAATAAATGTAATGAAAGTATTATGTAACGTAAAGTGAAAGATAATGAAAGAGGAACATGATGAATGAATGCATGCATTAATAATGAATGAGAGTAATAAAGCATTGCATGAGACGAGATCGTGAGGTGAGCAACTTTGTGTTGCAACAAACTCGGATAGGGTTCAATCCAGGTGATTGACTCGAACGGGATCTTTGTCACGTATCCCGGTGCTGTGCCAGTCCTCGGACATGAGTCGGGGGTTTGAGTACAGGCCCCAGCACAGCATCAACTTTTGAGCATGAGTCGGGGATATTGCATGAGACAGGATCTAGTTGAATGGATAGAGGATCGCATGCTCCGGTACTGTGTCAGTCTTCGGACATGAGTCGGGGGTTTGTTTACAGGCCCCGGCACAGTATCAGTCTTCGGACATGAGTCGAGAGTAGTGCGTGAGAATGAGATGAGATGAATGAGAAACAAATCACGTGCTCCGGTACTATGTCAGTCTTCGGACATGAGTCGGGGGTTTGTTTACAGGCCCCGGCACAGTATTAGTCTTCGGACATGAGTCGGGAGTAGTGCGTGAGAATGAGATGAGATGAATGAGAAACGAATATCGTGCTCCGGTACTGTGTCAGTCTTCGGACATGAGTCGGGAGTATTGCGTGAGTTGATAAATGAGGAAAGTAACGATGAAGAAAACGAATGTATGAAATGAACGTTAACAAAGTATCATAGTAAAGACGAAACGGGATCCTTGTCATCGACCTCAGTAATCATGCTTATGTGCCATGAGGAGGGTAAAGCTTGACGGGATCTAGATGAGAAATGAATGATAATGATGTAAGTGAATGAACGAAAGTTAACGAATGTGATTAAAGTTAAGAATGAACGAATAAAAGTGATGAATGGCAGAAACATAATGATAATGTATGAAACGGAATCCTTGTCACTCGACCTCAGTAATCATGGTTGCGTGCCATGAAGAGGGCAAAGTTTGACAGGATCTATATAGAAGCAAAAGATAACAAATAATGAAGATAATAATTATATTATCTGTATTTACGTATGATGTGTGATCATGTACGAAAGTATAGTATGGTTTGAAAGAAAGTAAAGAACGGTTTTTAACGAAAGAAATGTATGTTTTAATATAAAACTAGAACTCACTCAGCAACGCTGACTTTGATGTGTTTCTAGTTGGCAGGTAAGGTTGCTGAGGATGGCACGAGGCGGCTACTCTGCTCTTTTGGGATGGCATTCTTTTGTTTAATGCTTTTGTATTGTAATGCAAACAAATGATATTTTGTAATGAGTGTTGTATTACTTTGCAGAAGCGTTTATAGTAAAATGAAAAGTTATTTCACAGTTTCCGCTGCATTTTTTATTTAAGTTAATGAAATTATATGTTTTAAGAGCGATGAGGATCCAACTGTAAGCGTCCCGGGAACAGGGCCTTACAAAAACTTAGAGAAATCATAATATTTTTTAAACTAAAAATAAAAATACATAAACTACCAAAATTTAATTAACTATTTTTTTACTCACTACACGTTGTTGCGGCATCGTACGCGACGTGTTAAGTATAGATTAACAATAGATCTGACTTGTCTCCATACTAAAATAATGTCGAATCATAAATTAAATTGAATATATATTGTTGAACAAATACGTATTATACTTGATCCGTTTGTTTCCGAAACAAAATTTTATCGATATGTCAATCAAATTGAACTGTATGTAAGAAAAGCACATAGATTACAATCGTTTACGAACTAAATTTACATTGAAACGTAGAGTAACTTGACTTTTATATCGTAGGATGAAATACACGAAAACGTTTTATATTTTACCCAACTCGTACCGACACATACATAAAAATATAAATGTAAAAGTAGTACGGAGTAAACCTGCAAATTTATAAACTTAAGGGGTCAAATTGATGACTCAAAACTGACCATTGATATTTGATTTTAATAAATATTAAAAAAATAGATATAATTTAATATATAAGCATTATTATTTAAATATTATTAATACGCAAATATTATTATTATTTAAATATTATTAATAAATAAATATTATAATTATTTAACAATATTATTACTGTTTAATAGTAGATCAGTTAATATAGATGTAATTAAAACATAAACATAAACATATCTAACCATTAAACATTAAATTTTGCTTTTAATTTTTGAAAATTTAGTTTAAAGTTAAACAAACTGAATTTTAGAATTATATGTTTTGAATTTAAAGTTTTTAGACATATGTAAACTTTATAAAATACGTTTTAATAACCCAATTTTGTTTTAAATCAATACTTAAGTTATTTGAATAAGAAAATAGATAATGTATTTCAAATTATTTATAAATTTTTTGTTCATGAATAATTATAAATAAAGAATGATCTAAATGTTTTAACCACAATGGACCTATAAAATCCATCCCAAATTTCAAACACTTTTGTGTTATTTTACTATTATTTTTATGTAAGATAACTTATATTTGGGTTAGAAATTACACCAATTAATTAAAACATTTATATGAAAACTTATAGTAAAAAATAAACTTAATTAATTAGTAATAGTTAAGATAATATTTATAAAAAAATTGAAAGAAAAAAAGTAAAGTAATAAAAGGAAAAAAGGCAAAAAGAAAACAAGAGATTAATAAAAGCTACATATTTAGTTCTTTAAATGGTAAAGATAAAACTGTCATCTATTAAAAACTAACTGAAGATTTTAACTTTTGTTAGTTGAAATGACAGAATATGATATAAATTTTTAAATAAAAGATACTCTGTGTAATTATCAGTTTAAGAGCAATATCTGTAATTTTAATAATACTTATAAGACAAAAACCATATAATAGGTTTGAATACTAGAGGATAGGTGATATCTATGATAACTTATTGTGATAGGCTGCTGAGTAGTGCAGAACATCGTGTCAGAGCTTGGACTACTAACAACATGACTGAAAAGTAACACCCAAAATTTCAGATTAGACGAAGAAAAATAAAAAAAATAAGAAAAGAAAAAAAAGAAAGTATCTTGGAAGGAAATGAAAAGGAACAAAAATGGAGGGGGGCTTTGTGTAAAAAGTACAAAGAAAAGATAAATATCTGATACTATGGGGATGGCAGCCCACTCTTCACTTACAACACCCAAATCGTCGAACGCTCTATAGAGAGAAAGAGCATAATATGAAATTTTGAAGGAAGAACAAGAAGAAGAAGTCTGATTCGAGGTACAAGATCTCACGGCAACCGGTTTTGAAGAAGCCATACTCGCACAACACAAGGTGAGTTCTAGGACCCCTCATTTACTTATTTTCAAACGATTTTGGGGCTGGAACACATTGAACAACTGTTTTCGAGCATTGGGTGGTAAATCTGTGTATGTATGTATGAGTATGTGTGTATGGTCCGTTCAGGTTGCTATGCCTACTATATATGAGATTTCTAGGGCAGACATATGAATTACAGCATGTTGTTCGATTACGTACTGTTAATGTATGTTTTAGAAGTCCTTCCTTTAATGTGTACGAGGTTTAGCCTGTTCTAAGCGTGTATTATGATAGATCTGTGCTAATGTATGTTGAGATGACGATTAAGACCTGTAAAACAGCACAGGTCGAGTTGCAGGGTAAACTGCTCATCCGCATGGACTAATGCGGATGAGCAGGGAAAATGCGGCCAAGGCATTGGGCAACCGCATTAACTAATGCGGGCATTCAACGAAATGCGGATAAGGCATTTGCCTACCCGCATCAACTAATGCGGACGGCTGAAAGATGCGGCTAAGGCATTTCGCAGCTGCATTGACCTAATGCGGGCAAGTCAGGAAAAATGGCCAAGGCATTACTCAGCCGTATTGACCAATGCGGGTAGATCATGAAATGCGGTTAAGGCATTCCTCAGCCGCATTGACTAATGCGGACAGTCTTGAAATGCGGCTAAGGTAATTCCTCATCCGCATTGACTAATGCGGACGGCTAAGAAATGCGGATGAACCAAAAAGGGAAATGCGGGTAAACCCTTAGGGAAATTCTGACTTTTGAGAAGATAAGTGATGTAGGCTTTGACCTAGAGTATTCCCGAGGGTTACGTAAAATGACTTTAAGGTCACAGGTAGTATGACAGGCACGTAATGACACGTGTGTGAGGTTTATGTATGATGATGATGATGAGGTTGCATGGTTATACATGATGTATGCTCTATAAGTATGATGCCTTGCATGTTGATGTATGAATGATATATGTATGTTCCTTATGATATTGTATGTTTGTCTTTCCCAAAACTTTACGTATTATGATAATGAATGAACAAAGTATTATGTAACGTAAAGTGAAAGATAACGAAAGAGGAACATGATGACGAATGCATGTATTAATGAATGAATGAAAAAGAAATACGATGACGAATATATGCATTAATGAACGAACGACAGACATCTTGCAAGCATTGGATAAGGAAAACGGGTCCTTCTTTGTGATTGACCATATGTATGGTGCCTCTACCGCTTACCTCTAGTACTGTGGCATACGCTTGTTGTTCATTTAATGACATCGGCCTAGTAGCTAAGACTGATTAGGGTATAGCATATGGTATTAGTACAAAAGATATCCAATGTTTAAGATGAGATGTAAAGAACGAACGAAACGGGATCCTTGTCATTCGACCACAGTAATCGTGGCTATGTGCCATGAAGTGGGTAAAGCCTGATGGGATCCAAGTAAGAACTGAACGATAATGATGTAAAGAACGAATGAAGGAACGAACGAAAGAAATGATAAAGATATTATCTATGTGTACGTATGATGTATGATCACGTGAAAGAAAGGAACGGTTATTAATAATAACAAAGTATGATTATTATAACACTAGAACTCACTCAGTAATGCTGACTTTTATGTGTTTCCAGTTGGCAGGTAGTGTTGCTGGGGATGACACGAGGCGACTACTCAGTTCTTTTGGGATGGCATTCTTTTGCTCATAATGCATGCAACACATTATGTTGCATGCAACTGCAAGTGTTCCTTGAGGATCCCGATAAACGGGATTACTTAAGGAATCTTCTTTAAATATAGTTTTAATATTTTTGTATTAGAGGTCACTGTATATGACCAATTTGGATTATTGAGGATTCAAATAAATGGGATTACTTAAGGAATCCTCGGTTTCATATGCTTCCGCAACAATCATTGTAAAGCTATGTAATGAAAAGAAAATATGTATTTTGTATTCGAATCAACGATGTAATGCATTGTAAAAGCTTTTATGATGAAATGAGAATGTACTTTTATCAATTCCGCTGCATTATTTTGCTTAGTAAATGTAAATTATGTGTTTGATGTGCAATGAATGACCAACTGTGAGGTGCCCGGGAACGGGGCTTTACAAGTTGGTATCAGAGCCAAAGTTTAAGTGAAACGGGTAAATTTTCAAAATAAACCTTAACTTAAACTAAGAATGGGACGAAAAGGGAAAGAATGACAATCTGAGTAGCTGCGTGCCATCAGGTATTTTCTTAAAGTTAACCGGTATTACGTGTGCATGTTATGTGATGTATGTGTTACTGTTAGAAATAGATACTAACGTAGTCAGGACAGGTAATGCTCGGGGTACGAATAGTAAAGTAAGTGGCTAATCAGAACTGGCCACTGTAATTAGGGACTTACTGTACTTGACATAAACTGAGCTATTCCCTTGAATGATCGTGTTAGTGTTTGAATCTTTCAGTGAGTATTAGAGGATGGCCGGGGGTAGATCATCCAAAGCTTCACGTGGTGGTGGACGTGATGCTGAACCACGGGCCACAAGAGGAAGACCTAGCGTGGAGAAAGTGGTTCATGAAGAACCCGATACTCCTCATCAGGAGGGTGCTGACGAAAGCGCCAATTTGAGAGCCTCGGTAAAAGAGGCAATGGTGGTGGAAGTACATCAGGTCATGCAGACGATCTTACCGTATGTGGTGACCGAGGTGATAAAGGCAGTCCATGAAGGGGAAAGGAAAGAGAGGAATAGGTCCTCAGGAAGACGGGAGCAACAAGAGCCGGAAACGGTTCATTCTGATGATGAAGAGGAAGAGGAGGAAGAGCCTGTGCATGAGTCAGCACGTGGCTGTAACTACGGGGCGTTTATGAGATGCAAGCCCCCTACTTTTGACGGTAATGGCACTGCTGCTGCTGCTCACCAATGGGTGAGGGAAATGGAGGCTGTCCTCGATATCAGCGAGTGCCGTGAGGACCAAAAGGTGAAGTTCGCTACCCACTCTTTCACGGGTTCGGCTAGATGCTGGTGGGACAACATAGTCCAAGCAGAGGGTAGTAGGGCCATTGGAAGAATGAAGTGGTCCGAGCTGAAAAGATTGGTGATTGAGGAGTTCAGTCCT
The DNA here is from genome assembly GCA_024085815.1 of Flaveria linearis. NCBI lineage: Eukaryota > Viridiplantae > Streptophyta > Magnoliopsida > Asterales > Asteraceae > Flaveria > Flaveria linearis. The sequence goes on along the minus strand of CM044001.1, from coordinate 91,834,016 downwards.
CGTCGGGAAATGGATAAAGTTGAGAGAGAGTTCCTGCAGTTGGAAGCGGGGATAATGACCCACCAACAGTGCACCACCAAATTTAATAAGATGGCGAGACTGGTGCCGGATCAGGTGACGCCGGTGTCTCGGAAGATTAACCAGTATGTTCAGGGCTGCCAGCTGACATCCGTTGGCACCTGATTTCTGCTCGACCGAGCACCTTTAGGTCGGCAGTGGATTTGGCCAGGAGGCTGTATGATGAACGGGCTGCGGTGGTGGTGGCTGAGGGTGGTAAGAAGAGCGGTGGTGATCGAGATTGGAAGGGGAAGAGGTTTAGCCGGGGTGATTCCTCAACGAGCAACAAGAAGGCCCGGGTGGATGACCGTCGGGTGGTCACGTCAGGTACGGGACTGAGGAAGTGTGACAAATGTGGTAGAGAGCACTCGGGGGAGTGCAAGTGGGGATCAAACATCTGCTTCAAGTGTGGGAAGATAGGGCATATGGCCAAACATTGCCGGACAGGCAAATGTTTTAACTGTGGGGAAAGTGGCCATATGAGTAGAGACTGCAAGAAGCCGAGGGCTGAGGGTTCCGGCATGAAGAAGACAGGGAATGAAGGGCAGAGGGCAAGCGCCAGGGCATTCACGATGACGCAGGAGGAGGCTAGGACGGACCCTGATGTTGTGTCCGGTACGTTTCTGGTGAACCAAACTTTAGCCTCTGTATTATTTTATTCGGGTGCCAGTAGGAGTTTTATTTCTGCTGCTTTCTGTGCCAAACTTCCTGTTAGTAGTAGACAAGTTGATGTACCATTCAATGTAGCAACTGCGATAGGTAAGTCCACCAGGATTTTCGAGGTAATAGAGGGTTGTGATGTGGAATTAGAGGGCCACAAATTTCCGGTTAGACCATTCGTGATGACATTGGGTGGATTTGATTTGGTGCTTGGGATGGATTGGTTGGCGGACTTCGAGGCGAACATAGTGTGTCAAAAGAAGATGATTCGTCTGATAGCGCCTGACGAGAGTCCGGTAACTGTTCATGGGGATCGGGTCACGACGATTCCGAAGGTGATCGCAATGGTGGTGGCGGGAAAATGTATGAGGCGTGGATGTAGTGCCTATTTATGTTATGTGAAGGATGTAGAAGCGCCGACACCACAACTGTCCGATGTTCTGGTTGTGTGTGACTTTCCGGATGTGTTTCCCGAAGACTTATCGGGAGTGCCGCCTGACCGAGAGATTGAGTTTCAGATTGATCTGATACCAGGTGCTCAACCTGTTGCCAAAGCACCATATCGATTGGCTCCGACAGAAATGAAAGAGTTGATGGGGCAGTTGCAAGAGCTGCTAGATAAGGGGTTTATTAGACCGAGTATCTCACCTTGGGGTGCTCCGGTCCTGTTTGTGAAGAAGAAAGACGGTAGTATGAGGATGTGCATCGACTACCGTGAGCTGAACAAGTTGACGGTGAAGAACCGATACCCTTTTCCGAGAATCGATGATCTGTTTGACCAACTTCAGGGTGCCAGCTGGTTTTCAAGGATAGATCTTCGATTGGGCTACCATCAACTAAAGGTGAGAGAGCAGGATATCCCTAAAACAGCTTTTCGAACGCGTTACGGTCATTACGAGTTTCTTGTCATGTCTTTTGGTTTGACCAATGCGCCAGCTGCTTTTATGGACCTGATGAACCGGGTGTGTCGGCCAATGTTGGATAAATCAGTGATTGTGTTCATTGATGATATCTTGATTTATTCTAAGAGCGAGACTGAGCATGCCGGTCACATTCGAGGGGTTCTGGAGACGTTGAGAAGGGAGAAGTTGTATGCTAAATTCTCCAAATGCGCATTCTGGTTGGGTGAAGTTTAGTTCTTGGGTCACATGATGAATCCGGAGGGTATTATGGTCGATCCGGCAAAGGTGGAAGCGGTAATGCAATGGAAGTCTCCAAAGACGCCATCCGAACTCCGAAGTTTCTTGGGTTTGGCGGGCTACTACCGAAGGTTTATCTAAGACTTTTCTAAAACCGCTTCTCCACTAACCATGTTGACCCGGAAGGATGTGAAGTTTGTATGCGGTCAAGCTCAGGAAAAGGCGTTCGAAGAATTGAAGGCGAGGTTGACCCAAGCTCCTGTTCTGTCGTTGCCCGAGGGAAGTGAAGATCTGGAAGTTTATTCTGATGTTTCCTACTCAGGGTTGGGGTACGTGTTAATGCAGAGGGGAAAGGTTATAGCCTATGCATCCCGACAGTTGAAAGTCCATGAGGTTAATTACCCTACTCATGACTTGGATCTAGCAGTCGTGGTCTTTGCATTGAAGATTTGGAGGCACTATCTCTACGGGACTAAGTGCACTATCTTCACCGACCAAAGAGCTTGAAGTACTTCTTCGAGCAAAAAGATTTGAATATGAGGTAAAGGCGATGGTTGGAGCTTATAAAAGATTACGATTGTGAGATCCATTACCATCCGGGCAAAGCCAACGTGGTGGCAGATGCCCTTAGCCAAAAGGAGAGGCTCAAGCCGATTCGAGTGAAGGCGTACCAGCTGATTATGACATCGGATGTGATGAAGCAAGTCAAAGAGTTTCAAGATGAGGCACTGAAAGAAGATCATCTTAACTCCGAAAGAATGAGAGGTCTTGTCACGGAATTGGGGGAAAACACATTTGGTGTTAGAACCCGGTTTGGGCGGATGTGGATTCCTCGCTTTGGGGATCTACGGGTAAAGATCATGGATGAAGCCCACAAGACTCGATACTCCATTCATCCCGGTGCCACAAAGATGTACCAAGACATGAAGAAAGACTATTGGTGGCCGGGTATGAAGCGAGATGTGGTGGAGTATGTGAGTAAGTGCCTTACTTGTCTGCAAGTGAAGGCCGAACACCAGAAGCCGTATGGGAGGATTCAACCTTTGGATATACCGGAATGGAAGTAGGAGCACATCACCATGGATTTCATTATGAAGTTGCCGCGTACTCCGAAAGGGTATGATGCTATATGGGTGATCGTTGACCGGTTGACGAAGAGTGCTCACTTTCTACCGATACGCGAGACATATTCATCCGAGAGGTTGGCCGATCTTTTCATCAAAGAGATTATGACTCGTCATGGTGTACCGGTGTCGATTGTGTCTGATCGCGACACCCGGTTTACCTCCAAATTCTGGAAGAAATTCCACGACGCCATGGGGACGAGATTACATATCAGCACGGCTTATCAACCCCAAACTGATGGTCAGTCCGAAAGGACCATTCAGATATTGGAAGACATGCTTCGGGCCTGTGTGATTGACTTTGGGGGAAGTTGGGATGACCACCTACCGTTAGCTGAATTCTCATACAATAACAGTTATCATGCCAGCATTGGCATGCCACCTTACGAGATGCTATACGGTAGGAGGTGCAGGACACCCGCTTGTTGGGGTGACATTGGTCAGAAGGAACTGGGAAGCGTCGAAGTGAGCGAGGCTACGACTAAAAAGCTTGAAAAGATCAAGGCCTACATGAAGGCAGCCAAGGACAGACAGAAGTCGTATGCTGATAAACGACGTAGACCGATTGAATTCCAGGTGGGTGACCGGGTTATGTTGAAGGTCTCACCTTGGAAGGGTATCATTCGGTTCCGGGAGCGGGGTAAGTTGAGTCCGCGGTATATAGGCCCTTTCCGAATCATTGCTCGAGTAGGAGAGGTGCCCTGTAGGTTGGAATTGTCAGATGAGTTGAATAGAATTCACCCGACATTCCACGTATCTCATCTGAGGAAATGTTTGGCAGACGAAGACATGATTGTTCCACTGGAGGATATTGAAGTAGATGAACGATTCAATTATGTGGAGCAACCAGTGACGATCATTGATCGAAAAGAGAAAAAGTTGAGAAACAAAGCGGTTCCCCTTGTGCGTGTACAGTGGAAGCACAGGAAGGGATCCGAGTCTACGTGGGAGACTGAAGAGGAGATGAGACAGCATTACCCACATCTGTTCGAGGAATAACAGGTTTCGGGGACAAAACCTATATAAGGGGGTGGACTTGTAACACCCGAAATTTCAGATTAGACGAAGAAAAATAAAAAAGATAAGAAAAGAAAAAAAAGAAATTATCTTGGAAGGAAATGAAAAGGAACAAAAGTGGAGGGGGGCTTTGTGTAAAAAGTACAAAGAAAAGATAAATATCTGATACTATGGGGATGACTGCCCACTCTTCACTTACAACACCCAAATCATCGAACGCTCTAGAGAGAGAAAGAGCAGAATACGAAATTTTGAAGGAAGAACAAGAAGAAGAAGCATGATTCGAGGTACAAGATCTCACGGCATACTCGCAGCAACACAAGGTGAGTTCTAGGACCCCTCATTTACTTGTTTTCAAATGATTTTGGGGCTGGAACACATTGAACAACTGTTTTCGAGCATTGGGTGCTAAATCTTTGTATGTATGTATAAGTATGTGTGTATGGTCCGTTCAGGTTGCTATGCCTACTATATATGAGATTTCTTGGGCAGACATATGAATTACAGCATGTTGTTCGATTGCGTACTGTTAATGTATGTTTTAGAAGTCCTTCCTTTAATGTGTACGAGGTTTAGCCTATTCTAAGCGTGTATTATGATAGATCTGTGCTAACCTATGTTGAGATGACGATTAAGACCTGTAAAACAGCACAGGTCGAGTTGCAGGGTAAACTGCTCATCCGCATGGACTAATGCGGATGATCAGGGAAAATGCGGCCAAGGCATTGGGCAACCGCATTAACTAATGCGGGCATTCAACGAAATGCGGATAAGGCATTTGCCTACCCGCATCAACTAATGCGGACGGCTGAAAGATGCGGCTAAGGCATTTCGCAGCCGCATTGACATAATGCGGGCAAGTCAGGAAAAATGGCCAAGGCATTACTCAGCCGCATTGACCAATGAGGGTAGATCATGAAATACGGTTAAGGCATTCCTCAGCCGCATTGACTAATGCGGACAGTCTTGAAATGCGGCTAAGGTAATTCCTCATCCGCATTGACTAATGCGGACGGCTAAGAAATGCGGATGAACCAAAAAGGGAAATACGGGTAAACCCTTAGGGAAATTCTGACTTTTGAGAAGATAAGTGATGTAGGCTTTGACCTAGAGTATTCCCGAGGGTTACGTAAGATGACTTTAAGGTCACAGGTAGTATGACATGCACGTAATGACACGTGTGTGAGGTTTATGCATGATGACGATGATGAGGTTGCATGGTTATACATGATGTATGCTCTATAAGTATGATGCCTTGCATGATGATGTATGAATGATATGTGTATGTTCCTTATGATATTGTATGTTTGTCTTTCCCAAAACTTTACGTATTATGATAATGAATGAACAAAGTATTATGTAACGTAAAGTGAAAGATAACGAAAGAGGAACATGATGACGAATGCATGTATTAATGAATGAATGAAAAAGAAATATGATGACGAATACATGCATTAATGAACGAACGAAAGACATCTTGCAAGCATTGGATAAGGAAAACGGGTCCTTCTTTGTGATTGACCATATGTATGGTGCCTCTACCGCTTACCTCTAGTACTGTGGCATACGCTTGCTGTTCATTTAATGACTTCGGCCCAGTAGCTAAGACTGATTGGGGTATAGCATATGGTATTAGTACAAAAGATATCCAATGTGCAAGATGAGATGTAAAGAACGAATGAAACGGGATCCTTGTTATTCGACCACAGTAATCGTGGCTATGTGCCATGAAGTGGGTAAAGCCTGACGGGATCCAGATAAGAACTGAACGATAATGATGTAAAGAACGATTGAATGAACGAACGAAAGAGATAATAAAGATATTATCTATGTGTACGTATGATGTATGATCACGTGAAAGAAAGGAACGGTTATTAATAATAACAAAGTACGATTATTATAAAACTAGAACTCACTCAGCAACGCTGACTTTTATGTGTTTCCAGTTGGCAGGTAGTGTTGCTGGGGATGGCACGAGGCGACTACTCAGTTCTTTTGGGATGACATTCTTTTGCTCATAATGCATGCAACACATTATGTTGCATACAAGTGCAAGTGTTCCTTGAGGATCCCGATAAACGAGATTACTTAAGGAATCATCTTTAAATATAGTTTTAAGATTTTTGTATTAGAGGTCACTGTATATGACCATTTTGGATTGTTGAGGATTCAAATAAACGGGATTACTTAAGGAATCCTAGGTTTCATATGCTTCCGCAACAATCATTGTAAAGCTATGTAATGAAAAGAAAATATGTATTTTGTATTCGAATCAATGATGTAATGCATTGTAAAAGCTTTTATGATGAAATGAGAATGTACTTTTATCAATTCCGCTGCATTATTTTGCTTAGTAAATGTAAATTATGTGTTTGATGTGCAATGAATGACCAACTGTGACGTGCCCGGGAACGGGGCTTTACATACAGTTTAATCACTCACTTTTCATATGTTATTTAAATTAAAAATGTTAACATGTTTTCAGAATATTTTTTGTTTTGTTTATCAATATCAATATCTACACATGCGCGCGCGCACATATACACATATATATATATATATATATATATATATATATATATATTGATATTGATATGGAAATCCTGACCCTTGTATCTTCTTCTCCATTTCTTTCTTGACACAAAAACATACGACGGTGATTCGATTTGATGGTTTTAGTGATCCAATTTAGTCAAAATATGTATGAGTGACCTAAATTGAATGCTTTGAGACTTGAGTATTATTATGTAAAATTTTTCCTGAAATCAAAAGTTAATACTTTTACATCGTTCCATACTATTTTAATTTTTTTTAAAAGATAAAACTATTTTGTAATAGTTTAAAGGGCAATTGCATATATCCACCTTTAAGTTTGTAAAATTACATATATCCTCAAATCATTATTAAAATGCATTGTAATTATGTATTTAAAACTTGTGTTTTAGTGAATATGTAATTTTAAGTGTGGAGAGTGGGATATATATAGTTTTTTCTTATTTAAAATTCATGTTAGGGTTATATAAGGTAGATAATGTTGTAAGAACATTCAGATTCTATTATTTTTAACTTTATGAGTGTAATTCTTATATTATATGAAATGATTATGATTAGAGAAGGGTAAAAATGTTAATTTTCATCTGTATACTTGGTAATGCACTGTTCAAACCCCTATAAATTTTATTTTTGAAAGTAGTTATGAATGAAGTAGAGAGAAAATATAACGACAATGGTATAAAATACTATTTAATTAAAAATAAAAAATAAAAAATAGTGATATTTGGTGTAATTATGAAAATAAAGATGAGAAATGAGATGTGAATGCTCTAACTAGAGTTGTTCACAAGCCGAGTCGTACCGAGCGGACCTTTACTTATGCTTGGCTCGTTTCCAAACCGAACTGAGCCGATCGGCTCGTTTACAACAGAGAAGAAAATCGAATGAGCATTTTTCGAGCGAACTCAAACGAGCGGTGAACGTTGCAATCCAACTATCTTGTGTGTCATACGATTTATATTTCAACGAATAAGATTTCATGGCTCAAATCAGGCACAATGCACATTTCATTACATAGTTTTTTCATGGATGAAAATACGTTGTGGCTGATCATAAAGCTAAGGCTGTAGCCGATAAGTCGGAGAGCATATTGCATATAACGATGACGGTGAGAGTGGGAGATGATCAATAAAATATATTTGTTAACGGCTTAGGGTTTTATTTTTATGTTTAGTGTATAATTTTTCATTAGGTTGATTGATTAAGTATGCATAAATATAATTATATATTTGTAAATAATGGGTAAAATCTACTAGGTGCTACGTATAAAGTATATATACATATTAATTCGAGCCGAACCGAACCGAACGAACCTTTGCTTGTGCTTGGGTCGTTTACAAATTTATCCGAACGAACCGAGCAAAGTTCGAACGATCATTTTTGAGCAAATTCTGAATGAACGTCGAGCGAACGTAGAACGGTTTGAACAACCCTAGCTCTAACAAACTTTACAATGATGCTCTAAAATCTTTATATATAATAAAAGAAAAATTTTTTGGCCACTTATCAACATACTAAATCACCATTTGTCACATGTTAAATTATTAATTACTAGCATCTCATTTATTTTCAATTTTAAAACAAACTAGGTTTATTTCCATGTCACGCAACACTGTTGTTTTTAACGACTCAGAATAGGCAATCCATAGCAGCTGCAACTCAGAATTACTGCCACGCTAAACAACGGATCTTTTTTTGTATCATCGTAGCCTTGATGTAATGTAAATAATATTGTCTCTAATTGTAGCATCTTAATAGGACAATGGAGAGTCACATGAGCAATCACAAACCACATTGTTTCCCATATGTCTCAGACGTGCATACATCCAACATCTCCACCTACTCGATTGTCTTCAATATATGAACAACAACCTATCATCATTGACCTGCCATACGTAATCAGGCACAACAGCAACCATAGAAGCAAATGAAAACCTCAACAATACGAAGCTACCTATAGTGACAACTTGAATATGTCTCAGCTAGCCCATACGCACAACATCATCGACCATATCACGGATTATTAGTACCAAGTAAGTAACCTAACAACATCTAAAATGAGCAATAGCTCAACATCATAGACAAATAAACAAACAAAAATGGCATAAATACTAATCAGAAAGGGCATTAACAGATGGATTCAATAGGACAGAAACCCACATGATCTCATATTAAAAATCATAATCTTAGTAACCAAACAGAAAACCCTTGAATCTAAAACAAACACCATATGTTTCAGTAATAACATCAACAAAAACATGCACGGACGAATCAGCTCATCATCACAAACATAAACCACGACCCTAAAAGTTAGGTGTCAATTACCTTCAACCTGGAGTTATCGGGGTTCAACCAACTACCAAGGCATCAACTCCAAGGTAGCACTCCGATGAATCTGGATTCATCATCATCGAACCACTTCCCAAATTAGGCCATGGCTCAGATGAGTTACGCCTCATCATCACAGCCCTCGAAATTGACAGAGGGCAGGGTTTTGAATTGATAAAGAACTACAATGCCGAAACCGAGATGAACCATGGTCCAATATCAAACATATAAATAGTTGCATTTGATTTCACATATCGGCTCGGATGATTAGTGATCCATCGTCATAGAGATGGGACAAGGTTGTGCAGCCAGGATGTCAGCGAATGTCCAAACGGACGGGTTACGACAACCAAACGTCTCCACGACTCTCTCTATAGATCTAATGAGTGCGTAAACGGAGGTCACCTGTGGCATACAATCACCACACATTAACCTATATGTTATTCTCTGTAAATAATGGTAAATACCAGAGCCTTTTGTGGAGAGGGTAAAATATGATGGTGGCACAACCACCGATAAAGAAAACAAATGCTAGATACCAACTTTAAATATTAGAAAAAAGAAAAAAAAGTAATGAACTGTTGGTTCAATCAGACATATACATGCATGGGAAGGGTCCAATCAGACCAAAGCATCACTCTTTCCTTATAGCTATATAGCACACAGGAAAAGGCACCGATGGAGAAGGTTGAAGACCAACACGTATAACCAAAATGCCAGGCAGAATACTGCGACAACACTGTTCATTCCGTTCTCTTATTAACATTTAGGTTAATGATAGAAATTTTTATTTGTATAACAAATCCACAAGTTGAATCACATTTTAAGTATCAATCATTATCTTTTTAAAATTAAAATAATATTAGAAAATTATAAAACACATATAAGATAGTTATCTGTAGTAGTTTGAAAAGATATAAAAACTTCAAACAATAACTATAATCAGGAAATTCTATTGTATTTTATATTTACAATTATATTTGTGTAACCTGCTAAAAACACAATGTAATTTAACTCGAGATGTTAAGGCGTGCATGAATATGAATAATTATTAAATACATTTTAAATACGAAAAAAGTTTTCAAAACTAAAAATTAAACATAATGTAATTTACAATTTTGATTTAAAAATAAAAATTTGTTTACACTATATGTATATATGTTATTAATATATTATTTGTTCAACATATGTACAAGCTAGTCTAAAAAATACAAAAAGAAAAGAAAAAAAACTAGCTAAATAAGAAAGGGCAAAGCAGCTTATATATGGTGTTATGGAGTCGATAGGTGGCCTTGGACAGAACCAACAACATATGTTTTAGTATAAACTCAGACAACCATTGCACCAATATTAATGACGGAGCTTGATCTATTATATAATGGAGGCGGGGACGAAATTAAACTATTTTAAGTGAGGGAACTCTATAAATATTAATAGATTTATATTATCGGGCCGAAAACATACATTATCGGATCAAAAATTAACATTACCGATGAAAAAAAAGATAGGGGGCGGGGTCCCCTCCGGCCCTCCCTAAGCTTCGTCTATGTTGTTAATAGAAGCTCGGATAATTATTTTAAGGTAAAGTGAGATTGCACAAATCAAAAGTATTTTAAAAGTGTCACATGACACACGTTGACTAGATGTGTTCAAAAAAAAATCTGAATCCGAAACCGAATCTGAATTCAAAATATCTGAAAATCTGAAATTCAGATATTCGAAATTTCGGATTTCGGATTCGGATCCGGATAGTGATTTTGAGAATTTTTAGATATTTTGGATATCCGAAATATCTGAAATATCCAAAAAAATTCTATAAAAATTTAAAAGTATTAAATATTAATTAAATATTTTGGATATTTTTAAATATTTTGAATATTTTAATAAAAACTTCGGATATATGAAAACAATTTCTATAAAAATTAATATATTTTTATAAAATTTATTAAATAATATAATTTTTTTTGAATTCTGATATCCGAATGGATATCCGAATCCTAATCCGAAATTCCAGATTTGAATTCAGATTTTAATAATGAAAAACACTATCTAAAATTTTTTGATATCTGAAATTCGGATATCCAAATTTAATAATCAGTAACGTTGATTGCACCTTTCTTTTCACTGTTTGATGAACATATTGTATTTTGTGAGATGGAGCATCCTTCATAATTGTTATTATATAGAGTAAATTTTACAGTTAGTACTTATGATTTCATATAATTTTTGGATATGTTCCCTGGATTTTTTAAACTTTCATATATAGTCCCAAACTTTAATTTCTTAGTCCCAAACTTTAATTTTTTTATTTTAATTTTTGTTAAATTTAAATGTTAATAAAATGGTACTTTTGTCCTTTTGGTTTTAAAACATTTGATCACAATTTTTATCTAAACTTGTTATATTTATATTAAATCTTCGAATTACAAATAAACCTTTTCATTAGATTTGATCAGGATTCTTTTATAAACCTAACCCTTTTCACCTTCTACCGCCTACACCAATTGCTTAAAAGGTTTTGAGATATGTGATAATGAATCTTCTAAATACGTTCCTCCCGTTCTTCCGCTATTTCTCCATTCGTACCTAATTTCCCTCTCTAGTCATGAGGTTTGCTTGAAATATATATCTCTTTAATCAATCCCTTTTGATTTGTAGATTAATAATAGACCATCAATTCGTTGTCTTTTATCTTCAATGCCTTTGTTTTTCATGGGATCGTCATATCAGATTGCCGAATATTAATTCTTATCGTCATCCCTTTGATCCATCTCTAATCACCGTAAATTCAAGGCATCCAACCCATAAATGTTTTATCAGATCGTTGATGAAACAACACAAGCACGGTTAATACAAAGTAGGATTACAAAACAATCAGTCTTCGTAGAGTCCGTTTATTTTTTTCGTTAAAAGTGATATCCATGGATTTTTGCCAATGAGGATTGATTATGGTTACTCATCTAATGGATCGATTTGGTAAATATCTTTCTATAATCCCGAAGGTGATTTTATATATGAAATAGGAACAATCAATCTTCTAACAAATGTTTTAAATTCAAATGTTAAAAAATATTTTAAAGTTTAATAACAAAAATACCCTCTATTAACATTTTGATTTAACAAAAGTTAAAGTATTTGATTAAAAATGGAAGAGAAGTTGAATATTAGGGACCGTATCTGTAAGTTTTAAAAATCAGGGACCAAAGACAAAATTTAAATAAATGCATAGGGACAGACAGTAAATTTTTCTCTATTATATAAATAAAATAAAGAGTAAAATGCTATTTTCGTGTCCCCGGTGTTTTGTTAAATTTGTCATTTCAATCCAATTTTTTTTTATTTCGGTCACTGTAGTTTATCAAATATTGCTATTTTCATCCATTTCATTAACTCCGTTAAGATTTCCGTTAAATATGAAAAGACTAGTGAGAGTATTTAGTATTTTTAAAACTTTAATTATCCAACTAAAATAAATCAATCAATTAATATCCAATTAAAATTAAAACAACATATGAAGAGACTAGTGAGACCGGACGATTCGATTTAAAATATTCGATTAACTCTAACTCATGTTGTTCGATTGGGTATATTTTTAAAATTCAGTTAATCTTCATATTTTGTTCCAACATGTACATTTATTCGATTGAGATCTATTGTGGTATTGAGGTCTGCTGTTCTCACGCTTTGTTTGATTAAGATATATATTGTCATGTTACGTGACAACAATAGACCTCAATCAAACAAAATGTGACAACAATAGATGTCAATTGAACAACGGTGCACTTTTGAACAAAATATTAAATATCAATTGAAATGTCACAGCAGATCTCAGTTGAACAACATAATTTAGAGTAAATCGAAACTCTTAAATCGAAACGTCTGATCTCACTAGTCGCTTCATATGTTTTTCTGTTTTAATTAAATATTAATAGATTATTTTATTAAAAATTGAATAATTACGACGTTGAAAAAGAATAAATAACCATCATATTTAACTGAGAACTTAACGGAGTTAGTTGAGTGGATGCAAATGACAACATTTGATAAACTATAGTTACTGAAATGGTAAAAAAAAATTTATTGGATTGAGATGACAAATTTAACAAAACACCAGGGACAAAAATGACATTTTACTCTAAAATAAAAGACTAATGAACTACCTATTGCTTTTGTTTTCTAACACACTCAAGATCGTCAATTTGAGATGATTTAAAATTTTAATCCTATATGATAAAGAATCAGGGTCTTATATATCCTAAGATAGATAGATCTACCATGCTAAACCATCGATGACATTGTAATCAATGATTGTAAATTTGTGATGTTGGATTCATGTATGTACGTATGAGATATTGATATATATATGGGTGGTGTATGTGGCATTTGGTTAACATCGTTTTCTAATAAAGCAATATAATGAATGCTCCCCAATAATTAGCAAGAGGTTCATCACTAAATCACTATATATATATATATATATATATATATATATATATATATATATATATATATATATATATATATATATATATATATATATATATATATATAGGGTTACGATCATTACAGAACACTTTTTATTTTCAGAACTACAGAACCATTGATTTACATAAATGTATATTAAGTCTAGTAATACTTGACCTGTTTTACATATGTGTATATCAGACATGAACAATAAACTATAAAAAAACAACTAAATATCACCAGGTTTAACTTACATCTATGTAAACCAATGGTTTATAATTTACATTTATGTAAGTCAATGGTTCTTTTGGTTCTGAAAATAAAAAATGGTTCTGTAATGATCCTGATTCTATATATATATATATATATATATATATATATAAATGTATATTACAGAACCATTGATTTACAGAACCACTTTTTATTTTCAGAACTACAGGACCATTGATTTACATAAATGTATATTAAGTCTGGTAATACTTGACATGTTTTACATATGTGTATATTAGACATGAACAATAAACTATAAAAAACAACTAAATATCACCAGGTTTAACTTACATATTTGTAAATCAATGGTTTATAATTTACATTTACGTAAATCAATGGTTCTTTTGGTTCTGAAAATAAAAAATGGTTCTGTAATGATCCTGATCCTATATATATATATATATATATATATATATATATATATATATATATATATATATATATATATATATATATATATATATATATATATATATTGTAATAAGGTTTACAGCTTTATCAAAAGTTGTGTGGTCATGCATGTAATATATAGAATTCTTCTATTCCATTTACCTAACAAGAATAATTTGTTTATACGTACGGCACCGATGATTTTTATGATTGTATATCATTCAACTGGATAGGGTTTTGGTAATGCTTTAACACGTCAGCTGCGAAAGAGGTTGATGTTTTTGAGTGTACCAAATTCATTATTGATGGTAAAAAAAGATGAACTCAAATAGATAAATAGCAAATATATCAATAGTAAAACCACAAAGCCTTTTAGCCTAGCGGTAGTCATATCATGACTTCCCAAATGAGAGTTCGTGGGTTTGAGTCTCGTTCGTAACAAAAATGATCTGCGTTGAGCCATAGCGTTTTTCTAGTTGGGTGTTTCTTCCTGGGGAGTTGGGGTGCGGTTCCAGTTGGAACAAATGTGTGAGCCCTTTTAAATAACAGTTATAATTCGAAATAGGATCGTATAATTGACATTGAAAAAAATAAATAAATAGTAAAAAAGGAAAAAGATGGACTCAAGAATCGAATTTATATATTGACTCGGATTGAGCACTAACCGAGCCAACCCAGTGACATAACATGATTGATCTTTAAGAAAGCGAAATCATTTCAAAAACGAAAAGGAACGTTAAAATATCTTACAATAATTAATTGGCATGATAACCTAAATTAGAATTTAGTCATTTTACCACAAAAGCCACTTGCTAAAGTTAATTGAGCTACCCATTATATAGGACCCAATCTTGAACCGAAGTTAATAATTCACTGGCTAACAATCATGACAAATGAGCCATAATGGGACACACCTGCGTCTTCAAAGTGGTCTCAGTAGTAAACTGTAAAGGTCATACACAGTACAACACCTTTAAGTGTTTGACCCTACATTTTCATTTTCAAGAGCTGGTTAGTATTAAAATCTTTTATTAACAAAATGAATATTATTTTAAATGGTCATAGATCATCAATGTTTCCATCTATTTATGT
Organism: Flaveria linearis; assembly: GCA_024085815.1. Lineage (NCBI taxonomy): Eukaryota > Viridiplantae > Streptophyta > Magnoliopsida > Asterales > Asteraceae > Flaveria > Flaveria linearis. Next base: position 91,818,922 of record CM044001.1, on the reverse strand, counting down.
TTTCAATTCTCTTGTTTGGGATGAAGCTGAGGCCACATACCTTTGCACCAAATTTCAAATAATATTATTGGTCTTGTCCCTAGCAATACATAGTGATCAACTAACTTGTTGGTGACCAATATCTTGGATGTAGTGTGGACAACAGTAGTGTACACTTGATGGCTATTCGAACGGTCTCCGCTTAATCATTGGTGCCTGAAAAAGTGCGTGCAAATATGCGAAGGCTGGATGTTCTTTTATCCATATTCGTGACGTCGATGCAACTTGTTGCTTTTGAGTTTGTGAATTATAGGGCTGTCAATTCTTACAACGTGATAGCACTTTTCCCTCTTTGTGTAGTATGTGTAGATCCACTAGATAGTGCTTTTTTTATAGACAAAGTCACAAACCTTCAAAGTGTTATGAAATGCCATGCGAATCGAACGGACATGGTAACAAAGAAGGTAAACATAATCGTTCGAATGTGATCCAACGTAGTTTTGAGCCTCCCTCAAAGCGTTCAACTAGATTGAAAATACAAATGTATTAGTTTTCTCTTGACTATGACCGTAGTGAATCTTAGTACCAATATGCTGAAACTGAATCGTGAATTTATTCACCAACTAACACTAAACAACAACGGTTATGAGAAACAAAATTTTGAATTTCTTAACACTTGATCATCAACGATTATCAACTTCTTACTAAGTTAAATGAAAAATGATTGCAGATAAATTGCAAAGGAAAATTAATAAATTTATCTTCAATGGTTATAGACACCTCGATCCCCAACCACCTTAAGGATTTATAACAGAAAAGAGTAATAGAATTCTCTTTGGTAGTAACTACCAATAATAGCGACTTTACTTACGTGAGTACTAACTAATTCCTAGGGAAAGTTATAACCATAGGTAACAATACTTCTATCTATTCTTACTTATTGCCCATCATCGTTTAATTATTTAGGATCAAATTAGGATGAACATGAGAGGAATCTGCACTTGTGAAGGAAGTCGTAGGGAACAAAACAAATTGACACACTAAACACACACCATATTCATTTATACATATACCCAAGGATTTGGCGGTTAACCTACCAATCGACAATGGGCAGTTAAAAAACTAACTAATCATAACTAAACTAACTATAATTGTAAGTGTCCGATAGGTCTGGCTTTCTTCTTTAACTTTCTAATTACATGAATTTCTTGATTACATAATTCCAACAATTTTCCCCTTAATCAAGAAATTCATAAAATATATTGATATCTTGCGTTCATCCTTTGTGCAATTCATCTTCTTGTTCTTGCTTTTGTTGAGATTCCCGTTGCAATTCAACTTGACTTTCTAGATACTATCGATCAAGATTGAAGCAGGCTAACGTAGTTGGCATCGAGTTGAAAATGGTTTTCCCTGAATTAAAATGACTGTCCAATTGCTATTTACATTGTATTCCAACAAGGTTAGCGCTACCATAATTATTCTTGTGTTGTAAATTTATTTATCCCTTGCGTTCATCATCATTGTAAATTTCTACGGTGCCATTAAGATTTAAAACAACTTGAAGTCGGTACATTCTATTTTCTATCTTACTTGTACATTTTTCTTTCGTGAATCATACATTACCTAATATTAATTTACCAAATGTGATTTGACACCATGAATAATACTATTCACCATGAATAGTACTATTCACGATATCTTATTCTTCAACCCCACTCACCATCAGACATCACCACCATCGCCCCCCTGCGACCTCCGCCTCCTCCATCGGACCCAATCGGAGGTTCATGACTCGCCGGAATCGGATCCGCAGTGCAACAAATGGTTTCTAGGGTTTCAGTTTCGGTTTCGGTTTCAGTTTTCGGTTTTCAAATCGTCATCAATCGGATCAAATTGAGGAGTTTTTCCGGTAAGTGATTTGGTTTCGTTGTGTTGAGATGCCCAGGTCACAGCGGTCCACCCGTCGTTCCGGCCGGCAACCCTGCCGGTGCCGGTTCCGACTGCACCTCAATTCTCTCCGATACCGAACCCTAGCTTTCAAACACATGGGATTCAAGGTCAGGTGCCGGTTCAGGTTCAGCCGGCAGGTGTTACGATGCAGCCACCACACCCCCACTCCCACCCCACCGTCTCCGACCACACCCACCTCACATCACCACCCAAATCCCATAATGATTGCGAGCACTCCATGGCTGGTGATCTAGCGGTATTCAGAGCAAGAAGACCGAGAGTGTACTTACTTCAATTCAAAACCCTAACATCTTAATTATAATCATAGAGTTTCTCGGATTTGTAGAACATATCACTAATAAATGCAATTCCTTAAAGAAGCTTCAGTTGATGTCAATATTAATAGAACACTCAAGGTATGTATGTATACAACTTCGGCAGTATTATTCCCCATTTTGACACTTGTAAAGACTATAATTATCTTGTAAGTTATTCAATCATATTTCAGGCAACCGGAATTGGAAAATCTGTTAATGTTCTTCGGAAGCATGCATCAGAGGACATCCGTCAAATGGCAAGATCACTGATTGAGTATGAATTTCTTGCTACAATTAGCTCGATATGCATTTAACTGTTGTTGATCTGTTATGACTTGTGCAGACCAAAAATGTTGTTTTTATTTGGTACATTTATGATATAGGGTATGGAAAGATATGGTAGATGAGTGGGTGAATGCTGCTACAAAGATAAGCGGTAACTAAAAGGAGATACTTTTAAATCGTCTTCTTTTTTTTAGTTTATATAGTTTTATGATTGTTTATGAAACTTTGATGATTATGAAAGTTTCTGAAAACAACCCCGAATCGATAAATCCATCTGTTGTTGATGAAGAAGAAGGTTTACCTTCACCTCCTTTAGACGATTTAGCATTTTTGAACCCTCATTCGATGTCACTGGAATTATCTAAGGTATGCAAAATCTGCTGTTTTTATTCAAACATCATTCTGTTTTAGAGCATTGGTTAAAGGGTCACTTTTGTTTTTATGTATCTATTGATGGCATTCAGAAGTTCTTTGATGGCATGGATGATTATGGAAGTGAGTTGAAATCATACATTTATATAACTTATACATTTGCAATCAGTTTTTTATTGAATTCCAATTTTGGATGTTGCTTTTCAGATCCTCAGAAACATGCGAACTGTAGTAACGGAAAGCCGCCAGTTGAAAAGCAAAAACTTACCAAGTGGAAACCACAAAACCGGTTAAACAGGCCAACCATGGTCTCAAAACCAACCATGATCAAACCATGTAAACCACCGGTTGTTGACTCGACGCCACAGAGAAGAACGAATCTGAATAAGGACAATAAATCGCAAAATCTTGAAAAAAACACTCTTTCTAAGAGGCCAGCGACTCCTCAACGTGTAAGTTTGATGACTTTACTGCGTTAACGTTTGTTTGATAATTGATATATATAGGTGCCAAATGATTCGCATAATTGTTTGATAAGTGTTGTTAGAAGGATACTTTGCATAACACATACCTACTATTTTTGGATAATAAATATTCTTTTCCTAGGTCATTATAAACAGAAACTGATGTCATCGGATGGGGAAACCGTTAAAGACAAGCTTGAAGCCACGAAGAGGAAGCTTCAGGAACGTTATCAGCAGGCGGAAAACGGTTAGTATTAGTGAACTATTATGCATGCTAATGAACTTTAGGGGTTGGCTAACGGGTCAAAACAGACTCGGGCCCTAAAAGAAGGGGTTGAAAATGGGGCTGGGCAGGTTGAGTGATAGATCCACAAACAAACACTTTGTCCTTTTTTTGCACTTGCTTATTAGCGAGTTATAAGTTAACTATTACTATAATAATAATTAGAATCAACGATATAGGATTCCGCATCTATTAAAAAATATAGACTTTAGATTACTTTAAACTTTCTACTTGAATAGTACTATTCATCACCCACCAACACCAATAAGCTCTTCGCCTTCCTCTTCATCATCAACTCCATCACCGTCTCCCTCTTCTTCTCCGGCGACCACCATCTCTTCCGCCGCCGTCAACCAGCACCACACCCCCACTCCCACCCCACCGTCTTTGACCACACCCACCTCACATCACCACCCAAATCCCATAACGATTGCGAGCACTCCATGGCTGGTGATCTAGCGGTATTCAGAGCAAGAGCACCGAGAGTGTAACGTCCGATGTGATTTTACTGGTTTGTGACTGGTAATGGAATGACTGATGATTTCGGAAAAAAAAATTGTTGTCTTGGCATGAATCATGTTTCGTTTGAAGCCATAAAACGAAAGTGGATGTAAGCCAAGGTTGAAGCTACAATTATTAGGATAGATGTGTATGTTATCGATAATTATCGAACAAAATCATTTCAATTACTGTGATTTTATATGATTTAGAAGATTGATATGTATGTTATAGATAATTATCGTACAAAATCGTTTCAACTACTGCGATTTTATATTATTTAGAATACTTGCGCAACGCGCGAGATTGAATCTTCCTAGTTTTACATGAAATTAAAAGAATTGAGGCAGAAATGTAAAAAGATTAAACAATTATCTTATTTTATCAATTAAACTATTCCACGTGATGTTTGTCATAAGGCAAAACAGCATAGAGAATCGTTTCCATCAAGTGACCATAACCCAAAAAACATAGGCGACTTAGTTCACTTGGATGTATGGGGACCTTATCGGGTTCCTAGTCGAGAAGGTTACAAACTCTTTCTAACTTTTGTGGATGATTTTTGTTTGAAATGTTTACGTACGGAGTACTAACGGATTCCGCATGAGACCAGATCAAATAGCACGGAATTCTATTTGATTGGCGATCCAATCAGTGAGAACGACAACCTGATCGATCTAACGATTAAACAAACGTTAAGAACTAGTTAGAATCGATCAGGAACGAACTATGAAGTTGGATGGACGAACTGGGATGCTCTGGACGGCTAAGGTATGATCGTATTTGAAGTGTTATGGCTTTCCACGAATTATGTGGTATTTATAGGTTTTCAGTATCCATTCGTACGACTGAACCATTAGCATGGTTCAGTCGTGCGACTGACTCATGCGTTGGACTCATACGCACGACTGAAGGTTCAGTCGTGCGACTAAGTCAATCTTATATCTCAGTCATACGACTGATCCAGTCACCTGGTTCAGTCATGCGACTGTCCATAAGTATGATTCATTTGTGCGTATGGTCCATTAGCATGAATAACCACCCGACTAAGTTGAACATATTTCTGAATCATAATTGACTCACAATTATGTACAACAACCTCAAACCTATATATAATATTTATAAATATGAGTAATACCAATTACAATAAGAATATTATATAAACAAAGACAATTAAACATCAAAATGCATATCATATTTCATTAAGTATTTGCACTACATACGTGCAAGAAATGAAAGACATTTACATTGAAGTACATAAACTAGGAACAATGTATCAACAAAATCCCCCTTGGACCTAGTTTATCCTATTGTCTAACATTCTTCATATGTTCTTGGAATTTCTTGTACTTCTCCTCTTTGGTGACTCATGCGTGTATCTCAAAAGCAAAGCAGAGTCATATAACATGTTGGAACTGGAGAGCTTGTATAATATCTTGCGTGTCATAGAACAGTGGCCACTTGTACAATGTATAAACATCATCACCAGATAAGTTAGTGAGCCATATTGGGTCAAATACCCTGATCATCTCTATATTACATTCTCTGTTCAAAACTATGACCGCTTCCCCCCTCCTCCAATCGTAATACCACCAATTGAAGTATGGAGTGAAGTCTTGAGGCATCTCCCGTAACAGGATCTTAGATATCATGTGTGGGGGACTCCACTTCAGCACTACCTTAGGCTTCCTCGTGATAGGGTCAACTTCAGTCTTATGAATGAACTTCTTAGGTTGTTGAGGTCTGAAGTTTACCCATCTGATGTGGTATTCTTTCTGAAAAAGCCATCTCAAACCATCCCGATATCTTCTTCGGGTTAGCATACAAAAGATCTAAACAGGCCAATATGTTTAGCTTAAAACCAGGGAGGGTCTTCAGATCATGTGGATATCTGAAGTACTCAATTCCCTTGTCCCGTTTTACAGCATATACTTCTAGATCCTCAAAATAAGCCCAACTTATAATCTTGCCTAACACCTTCTAATGTCTTTTAACCTTGTACAATTTGGTGTAGGCGTTTAGCTTTGGAGGTTCACGTTGTGCTTTCATCTCGGTCAAACAAGCAGCCCATTCAGCCTTCTTTAGATCAACATTATCATCTGTAGCTTGGGCTTTACCTTCATCCTTTTCCTTTTCCTTCTCTTTCTCATCCAGCTTATCAAAAGTATCACTGCGAAATGTTTCACCCAAGTCGTGGATAACATTACCCTCAGGGTCAGTGTACTCAGGATAGTGGTCTGATGTGACATCTTCGATCTCTATTTCATTAACACCTTGTACCTCTTCGTCACTCATAACATCGATTTCAGAAGCATCTTTGACAAGCTTATCAGGTTTTAGTCTGAACATATCTGCGAGCTGCTCGTCTGTCAAGTCGTGGATAATTTCTCCCTCCTCTAGTGTGTAACTCACAGACCGTCTTATGATCCCTTGCAAATCAAGAATCATAGTGAGTTGAGTCTTGATTTGTTGAAGAGGAGCAATATCATAGTCATCGGTCTGTTGAGTTGTATCTGTTCGATTACACAACCAACAATGCATACATTAAGCATTTATCAAGACATTAAACATAAATTTTCATTAATTACATTAATATAATAAACAGTTCAAGTACAAAAGTTTTAAATACATAAACATTTAAGCATTACTTTTCCCTTGATCTTATGACTCTTCAGTTTGAGGAGCTAAGGAAGAAGCTCCTTGATCTTGATTCCTTTTAGTGCGCCTCTCCCTTGTTGATGGAGTCGAGGCTGATGCAGTTGCATCACCAGCTTGATCATCCTCATCATCATCATCATCACCCTTCTTCTCCTTTCCACTCCCTCCGTCTTCCTCCTCATTTCCTTCTTCATCTGATTCATCATCACTTGAATCATCACCATCATCATTTCCAACATCATCTCTATCACCATAAATTTTTAGAGGCTCATTCTTCATTCCCTTCAGCCTCAACATCATTTTCTTGTTCTTCTTCTCCAACTCATCAATCCGTTTGGCAGATGCAAGCACTAGCTCGTTTTGAGCTAGCAGGGCATTGTGAGCTCAAACTAAAGCTCTCTCATAAGCTTTGTTCTTCTCAGTAAGCTGGGTAATCTGCTTGCCCTGCGCTGCATTTACTTCCATCAGTTGATTCAGCTGGTTGGCTCTTAGATCATCAGTTGCCAACAGCTTCAGTACTAATCTGTTTAGGTTGGCCAACTTTTCCTCTAACCCAACCGTGGGTAAAGTAGAGCTCTATGGAGGTGGGAACTAGGAAGCTGTGCCCGCTTGGGGAGTAGAAGGTGCAGTGGTGGATGTGGTGTAGATGGGAGTAGGAGTGGGAATAGATTATGGAGGAATTGTTTTGAGTATGGTGAATGAGGTGGATATGGATATATGTGTGGTGGATGGTATGGTAGTGGTGGATGGTATGGTAGTGGTGGTGGCTGGGATGGAAGTGGTGGTGGCAGTGGCTGTGGTGGTGTCAGTGACAGTGGTGGTGGCAGTTGCTGTGATGGTGGAAGAACTGATAAGTACAAATCTCTGCCTCTTGCCCTTCTTGTTATAGGGTTGGGCTATTCGTTTCCTCTTTGAACCCTTGGAAATCGGGGCTCCCCCCGAGCTCATCGGCTGGTTGGGTGTGTATAATGGATCTGTGACATCAGTGTCACCACCCTCAGTACCAGCTGGGCGTCCACCAACCGTCTCTTTGCCCTTTTCTATAGCAACAACCCTGCTACCTACTCTCTGGGTGAGAGGCTCATCATCAGACTCATCGTCATCATCAATCAGAGAGTCCTGGGGGATGGCAACTTGCTCAGATCCACCAGGTGCTGAAACACCACTCTGCTGAGGTGGTGGAGGAATAGCAGACGTGTAAGTGGCTCGTGACAGGCTCGAGCCCTCCTCTCCACCACCTTGACCACGATCTTGGTCATCATCAGCATCGTCATCGTCGTCGTCTGGGATCATGACCGGCTCAACATCAGAGTCTTTGTCGTCATGGCGCCACTTCTTTCTGGCTTGTGCGACATAATCGATATTGGCCAGATGACCAAACAACCTCCTGACTGGGGGCTTCACCTGCTTACCCCGGTATACCTTCATCCTGCCCAGGGTAGTATCGTCCATGTCACATCCCGGCGGAAGCGTGAACGAGACGGATGGAATGTGACTAGCTTTTATCAGAGTGCAGTGGATTATATTAAATAAACACAGATATAATTGAAACATAATACTGACATGCTTTTTATTACTTAATATTCGAGGTTACATCTTTTTACATAGTATACCAAAATTAGATGTAATTAGTTACAACTAGGTTACATCATGTCTAAAATCTACACAGACCCGTCCTTTGACTTCGCCCCAACCATCATGAATCTCAAAGCTGAAATCAAAGGTGTTACTCATTTCCTGAAAAAGTACACTTAAACCAGTCAACAAAAATGTCGGTGAGAACATAGGTTTAATCCAAACAAATATTTTGTTGATGTGTCAATTATAACCAAACCTGCTCACAACATAATCATACTATCATGAAATAATAAAAATCAGATAATATTACATCCTAACCCCCATTCGGTTAGATGCAGGAAAATAGTAGCAACCCTCATCCAGTTGGTACAAATATCCTCCTAAGTAGCGCTACTAATATTATTGACCGGTTCCTCATTCGAACTAATGGTTGTGTCGCAAATAACAGTGAGCAAACAAAATATTTTCAAAATAACACATCAACTTAAAAGTATACTTTTCCCCCAAAACGTTACGGAATACCAAATGGTTGAAAATGGGGCTATGAACTCACCGTGTCTTCTCACTTGAACCTAACAAGATAGTTCACAGTGTCACACAATACTTCAAATATTTTTCTGGTTTTCATTGACTGTAAAAGAGTAATAGAAACACCTTTGGGTTTCTAAAAATTCTTTAATCCAATATAGTTTGTGATTTATCCCAAAATTCCTTAAAATCACACAACATAGCTATTGATGTCCCAAAAATTACCAAATTTGGTAAAACATAAGTTTGAATAGTTTGTATCTTCCCATAATTTTTATAACTTCAGATACTTAACAAATTATTTTACATAATTCCCACAATATTCTCAATATTCATCATAATACCTTCTGCTGTCCAATAATTCCTCAAAATTTTATAGAATTTTGTCCAAAAAGTCAGTAACATCACATAATTTTTATAGAATCTAACTCTTGACAAATTATTTTCTATAAATTCCATAATATTCTCATAAATAGTTAAAAATAGCTTCTGCTCACGAAAAATACCCAAACTTTTACAGAAGTCTTTTTATGCCAAACCAAAACATCATATAATTTTCCTAAAGTCTAGAAACTAACAGAGCAGTTTCTGTAATTTTTATAATAATTGCTAATTTTAGAAAAAATACTTATACTTATTCAAAAATTATAAAAATTATATATCTGTAGCTTATTATTTAATATTACATCTATGATTTTATCAGAATTTATTATTCCCTTCAAGTATTTATTCTGATTTATTTACTACAGAACATATAAAATTCATATCTTAATCATAATAAGGAATAAAATTTTGAAATAATGTCAGAAGCTTTTATACCTCAAAAAAATCATCCTGTGAATTTATCAGAATTTTCCCGAAATTATTTCTATTTTTGATATTTTCTTCTATTTTTCACTATAAAATAATTCATATAAATTATTTACTTTATCAAAACTTTGTCAAAACTTTTAGTTTAATATTTCAGTAGGTAAGTGAGAATTTCCAATGTTTATTCCCACATTTTCAGTTGTTTAATATTTATTTGATTTTTCTTAAATAATTACAAGATTTAATCCTTGTAAATTCAAAATATATCTTTTTAAAATAAGTTTCTGAGTTTTTATAACTCATTACTTATAATTAATGAAATAATAATTTTCAGAATTAGTTTTGGTGTTTGAATACCAAAACAAATATGTATATATGTGTTTGGTAACATATGTAATATTTATGTTTAAAAATGGTTTATAACCTTAGAGATGTCAATTTGATGATGCTCCTGCAGCTTAGATCCGAGAGGTAGGCCGTAGAGGTGGTGGATGTTGATGGCTGTTGATGATGGTGCGTGGTTGTTGGTGTTGTGGTTGTCGGGTTGTTGTTGTTGATGTTGTTTGTTGTTGTTGTATTGTAACCGAAGGGTGAGGGGAAAGACAAGGTGGTAATGAGGTTAGGACTGCTTACAATCGAGGGAGAGGTGCAGAAAGTAGCTGGGGGTGTGTGTTAGAGGTGGTGATCATCGAATGGAGGTGATGGTTCGGTGTGTGGTTGTGCTTGTTTGTTGTTTGTTGATTGTTATTTCCAGTGAAGCCGAGAGATTATGGGACCGAAGGATGGTGGTGTTGTCATTGGTACTTGATGGAGGAAGGGGTAGTGGGTAGTCTAAAGATGATGGTGGTCGATTGTGGGTGGTGTGTATTGAGATGAAACCGAGAGAGAGACAAGGACAAGATGATGATGGTTTGCTTTTTGTCCAAGAGTTTTAAAGAAGTCTTGTTCACACATGCTCTAGTTAAGAGCTTGACACCTATTCCTTAGTATTGGTACACATGTCCCCAGTTCTAGTCTAGTGAACTTAAATGTAATAGAACTTCTTCTTGTAACACATATGTAATGTTTAATCAATCTAATGAGAATCTCTTGTTTATATTGTTGTTGGTTATTTAATGTTATATCTATTCATATCAATCATTAGTACACGCATATGTGACAATGTTATATAGGTTTACAGTTGTTAGACATAGGTTTGAACCATCAAAGGTTCAAGAATGTGTTTAACTAAGTTATCTGATTCAGTCGCACAACTGGACCATGCGAATGGGCCAGTCACACGATTGAATCAGGAGATTGAGTCAATCATACGATTGAGTCATGAGACTGACTCAGTCGTCCGAATGAACCAATCGTATGACTCAGTCGCATGACTGAGCCAGTCGCCTGGCTCAGTCGTACGAATGATAGCTGTAACCTATAAATACCACTTAATTCGTGGAAAAACGTAACACTTCGAATTCTTGAAACCCTAATCGACCCAGAACGTCAAGTTCGTCCATTCCAAGTTCATAGAACGTCCCAGATCATTCCTAGTCCATTCTTAACGTTTCCTAATCGTTAGGATTGATCTTGATTACGTTCTCCCTGATTGGATCGCCAATCAAATAGGATTCCGCACTATTTGATCCGGTATAATGAAGAATCAGTTAGTACTCCGTACGTACACGGTCCTAACAAGTGGTATCAGAGCTTTGGCTCTTGATTCTTCGTTTGATTCAATCAAGTTTTTTTAAAGTCCACGTTTTTCGCGAAAAGATCCAATCTTTCTGCTCAAAACCGAGTCTTTACGTGTGCATGTTCTGCAAAATCAGTGTTTTTAGACTTACAGCCGTCTAGGGTGTCACAAAACACGTTTTAGGTCAAAAGTGTGAAAAATCTCGATTTCTGCAGTCTCAGTCGCACGATTAGCTCAATCGTACGACTGAAGTCCAGTCGCCCATTCATTTGACCGATTGAGTCAGTCGCTTCGTCTAATCGCCCGATTGAGTCAGTCGCCCAGTTCAGTCGCCCAGTTGAGTCGTTCGGTCTGTTCAGTCGCCCGAGTCTCTCATTCGTCTGTTCAATCGTACGTTCGAGTCCAATCGCATACAGCTAGTGTCGGTCGCATCCCAGTCGCACTCCCCAACCGCATTAGCAGTTTCATTCACAAGTTAAATTAATAACATAATGGACTCAGAAAACTTTGCAATGTCAGCTGGAAAGGACTCAAGGATACAGAACCTGCTTTTACTGGAAAATGAGATAGGGAACCATAACAAGCCACCTAAGCTATTGAGTATAGATGAATTTCCACAATGGAGACAACATTTTGAGATTCATCTTAATGGAGTGGACACTAACTTATGGAACTCTATTGAGACTGGTTATAACATGCCCGTGGGAGCTGATGGTGTTCCTTTGACTTTAAGTGGACTCACTGATACACAGAAGGTTGCCTACAATGCCGAAAAGAAGGCATATGCTATTTTGACCCAGTCCATTCCCAAGGCCATTTTTCACCAATATTCAGATCTCAAGCAAAGTAAAAAGTTGATGGAAGCTCTTGAGAAGAGGTATGCTGGGAATTCTACTCTAAAGTCCCTAAAGGGTAAAGCGTTGAAGAAGGAGTTTGACAACTTCTCTGCTATTGGGAATGAAAGCTTGGGTGAAATTATCGATCGCTTCTATCACTTGATGAGTGAACTTCACACTCATGGTGTAAAGACGTCAATGGAAGACAAAGTTTCAAGCTTGGCAGATGGTCTACCTGAAAAGTGGAATTCATTCATTTCCACTATGCGACACAACTCAGTTTTAGAGACCTTGGATATTAATGACTTTATCCTAAAACTGAGAGAGGAAGAAGTGCGTCACAAGTACAGGACGAAAAGAGGAGCGTATACACAAGACCCATCACTCTACAATGTAACTCCTACTTCCACTCCTGCTGCAAAGTCTTCTGGAGCACCTCTGCAAACAGCATTTGTGTCCAATGCAACGTCATCTACTGATCTAGGCTCATCATCTGCAAATGAGTCTCATGGTGCATCTGGGGGTCTACAAAGTCCAATTGTTACTCAATCTGCTAAGTTGATGACAGAAAATTTGGGAAAAGTAACAGTGGAGGTTGCTAAAGAGCACATGGATCTACTTGCTGCAGTTGTGCACTCTTATGATGGTCTAGTGGCGGGTAAGATTGGAAATTGCCACCTTGTTGATGAAGACTACGAGCAAGTAGATGAAAACGAGCTTGAAAGGATGGATATCATGTGGGCTCTTGCAAGTGCTGTCCGGAGAGCCAAAAAGTTTGTGAAGAAAACAGGGCAGAATCTCGTGGCTACTAAAGATACGACTTTTGGTTTTGACAAGTCTAAAGTCACGTGCTTTAACTGTGGAGAAAAGGGTCACTTCAAAAGAGAATGCGTGAAGCCTAAGAAGACTGGGAACGGGAATCCATTCTCCTCGTTCAATACGCAAGATAAAGACAAGAAGCCAGCATCCACAGGGAATGATTCTAAAGCTATGGTAGCACAAGGAGATGAAGGACAGGACTGGTCCTTTCGGTTCTTATCTGATGGTGAAGCAAACATAGGTTCTGTGGAAGACTTGAACGAAGACTCTACGAGTGAGGGGAGAGCTCAGCTGATGTTGATACTGCTGACTTGGAAGAGACGTTTGATGCCGTGGATGAAATTGTCAAGAATGAGCTGAATTCAGAATCTGAAGCTCAACCTGCGTCTCAAAATGCTTTCATGGCTGGCACGTCCACAGCTGCACAGGTACGTTCTAAGGATGAATTATTCGCTAAACATGCTTGTGTTGCTTGTGATAAATTTAGAGAAAGCATTGACTTAAAATTTGCTAGGTTATTAGAACACAATGATAACTTAGTAAAGGACTTGAAACTGTGCTCAGAAGCTAATCGAGTGTTAAAACAGAATGAGAGCAGTTATAAGGAAAAGATCGATGCTTTAAATAAGCAATTAAAGGAAACTGAAGTTGTTGTGTTTAACCAAGAAAATGACATTAAATTCTACTTAAAGACCATTGAAGAGACTAAAAAAGACAAAGCGGTTTTACAAGTAGAAAATGAGTCTTTGAAACAAAAACTACATAGTTTAGCAAGTTCCTCGCATATTTTGAAAAACTTGGTTAAAGAACGCAACAATGGGGAGGGTATGGGTTACAAGGTAGTTCCACCACCACATGAGATCCTGTTGAATACTAAACAACGTCCAATAAATAATAATCCAATTAAGGATCATGTGGTGACAACTCCTTTGGTTAGTGATCCGGACACAGCAGTTAAACCTACCTCTCCGGATGATGATCAGAAAACCTCAGCATCGACCAATGTCACTGCTGAAAAACGGGTGGAAGAGAATGTCCAAACATCTCTTGGGTTGGATTCAAAGTCTAATAACACACAATCCAAGATGTCTAAAACCACTCAAGCTAAACCAGTGAAGCAAAATAATCACCAGTTTCTAAGACAAAACACAAATAATGTTAAACAAGTTAAATTTGTCAAAGGAGGTGAAAGTCTTAAAAGTGATAATAAAAAGAGAGAACCAGAAGTTTACTCACCGCCCCACAAGAGATCTCCTAGCCCCGATGAATGGAGATCCTGCTATACTTGTGGACAGCGCGGTCATATTTCAACAAATTGTCCTCGCTATCAGACTCCAAGAATTAAGGTGGAGCTGAACAACAAAGTTAATTTAGATTCAAAACAACGATCTAAGACTCCTGTTAGATTGAAAACACCTACTAGGTCTAAAACACCTTCTCGGTCGTTTTCGTCTCCTCCACGCCAAAGGCAACACAAACAAGTTACTGACAAGTCTGTGATGCAAGCGACAAGACCTGTTTCTGAATCTAAACCATATGCTCAAACTGTGAATCAGTCTAAGGTTTACCACAAACAATCCTTTCACAGGGATGGTTTGTGGAAAGCCAAAACAACTTATGTGTCTGAAAGTAAGGACAAGTTGAACATTGAGATTCCATCCACTGATAAAGGCCAGTGGGTCGAATTCATGATGGTTGATTCCTCTGGGAAACCCAAGCAAGTCAAGGCTTGGGTCCCCCTCCTTAACTAATTGTTTTCAATTATGTGCAGGTTGTCCGCTATAGTGCTTCTACAAATACATGGATTGTGGATAGCGGAGCTTCCAGGCACATGACAGGAAACAAGTCTCTTCTTTTAAATGTCAAACAAATTAAAGGGGGACATGTTTCCTTTGCTGGTAACAAAGGAGGATACATTACTGCTCAAGGCAAAGTAGGTAATGAGAAGGTAAGATTTGACAAAGTAAATTTTGTTCAACAACTGGAAAACAATCTGCTTTCAGTGTCTCAGATATGTGACAAGGGCTTCAAAGTTATGTTTGATAATCGCAAATGTTACATACTGAAGAAGGAGATGGAGATTCCAGAGGAGCAGGTTCTGATGTCCGCATCCAGGTACAATGATTTATATGTCTTGGATATGACTAATGCCTCTTCCTCTGAGTCTACAATTCAATGTTTCCTATCAAAAGCAACAGAGAAGGAATCCATCTCATGGCACAGGAGGATGGGACACATCAATCACAGGAAGATGAATCATCTGATTCACAACAACCTCGTTGAAGGAGTTACTGTCAAGAACTTCAAACTTCCTGATTTTTGTGTCTTATGCAAGAAGGGAAAGCAAACTAGGAAATCTCACAAGACCAAGCAAGTTAATTCTATAGAGATGCCCCTCGAGTTGCTACACATGGATCTCTTTGGTCTTGTTAGCACAAAAAGTATCGCAGGAGACTGGTACTGCTTTGTAGTCACAGATGACTACTCAAGATTCACCTGGGTGATGTTTCTGAAAGCTAAATCAGAAACATTTGAATCATTCAAGGTGCTCGTCACGACACTGGAGTCACTCTACAACCTGAAGGTAAGGAAGATTCGTTCTGACAATGGCATAGAGTTCAAGAATCAGTGGATGGATGCTTTCTGCAAGGAAAAGGGGATTGTTCATCAGTTCACTTCAGCATACATGCCACAGATGAATGAAGTTGCAGAACGAAAGAATCGGAGCTTGATCGAGACTGCGCGAACCATGTTAGCTGATTCCAAGCTTCCAGTCTAGTTCTGGAATGAGGCGGTTGCCAATGCTTGCTATACACTTAACCGTGTGTTAGTAGTCAAAAGGCATGGCAAGACTTGCTATGAGTTGCTTCAGAAGCGCAAGCCTAACTTGGAGTATCTGGAACCTTTTGGAGCTCCTTGTACACTGTTGAAGAAGACTCGGGATGGCAAGTTCAGTGAGAAAGCCGATCAAGGAATATTCTTAGGATACAGCATACCAGATAAACGAGTTTACAATAACTCGACAGGTCAGGTAGAAGTGTAGTGCAACGTAGACGTTCAGAGATACACCATCCCCCTGCTGGAAAAGGTCCATCATCATTCTTTGATTATGATGGCTTTTTCAAGTCCTTTAATCTTCCTCAGTTTGATTCAGATGATGAAGTTGCTACCCAGATGATGTACGATGTCCTCAACACACCGAATCTAGATTCAAGCAACATCACACCTGCAAACGGTGCCTCAAGTTCTTCGACTCCTGCTCAAGACGAGAGTGATGACTCTTCAGGTGATGACGAAGCAGCTGAACCGGCATTGGGAAATCCGGAGACTGAACCTGTAGTCATAAATCTTGACTCTGAGGTTGTGGTTCCTTCCACACCATTGACTAGGATCAGTGTGAATCATCCCCCCACATCTATCATTGGGGATATTCAATCCGGTGTGCAGACATGAAATCAGCTGTACTCTGCTGATTATGCTGCAGTCATGGAGAAGGGTTATGTCAATGACGGGGCTTTCTCATGTTTTGTTTCACAAATCGAGCCTAAGTACGTCAGTGACGCCCTGAAAGATGAGGCCTGGGTCAATGCTATGCAAGAAGAGCTACTCCAGTTCAAGAAACTTGGAGTCTGGACCTTCATTGATAGGCCAAAAGGAGTTAAAGTGATTGGTACCAAATGGGTACTAAAGTGCAAGAAGGATGACCAAGGTGTTGTTATCCGAAACAAGGCACGCTTGGTTGTTCAGGGATTTAGACAAGTCGAGGGGATCGACTACAATGAAGTGTTTGCACCAGTGGCAGGAATGGAAGCCATTCTGATCTTCCTTGCCTATGCATCATTTATGAAGATCAAAGTCTATCAGTTGGATATGAAGAGTGCATTCCTTCATGGGGAAATCCGTGAAGAAGTCTATGTCAGTCAACCCGAAGGATTTGAGGATCCGTATCATCGGGACAGAGTCTACAAGCTGGATAAGGCTCTGTGTGGGCTACATCAAGCTCCTCGAGCTTGGTATGAGAAGCTCTCCACCCATTTGTTGAAACACGGTTTTCGCAGGGGTGTAATTGACTGTACATTGTTCATCAAGGAAAAGGATGGTGATTTGCTTATGGTGCAGATCTACGTGGATGACATCATCTTTGGGTCTAGGAATGAAGCATTGTGCAAAGAGTTCGAATCTGTGATGAAGGCAGAGTTCAAAATGAGTGCCATGGGAGAAATGAAGTTCTTCCTAGGATTACAGGTGAATCAAACACCAACCGGTATTTTCCTACATCAGACCAAGTATGTTGGCCATATTCTGAGTCGGTTTGATATGGAGAATGTTTCTACAGCCGGTACCCCTCTCGCCACAAATCATGATGTGGCTCCTAATGAGAATGGGGATTTGGTGGATGCCACTATGTATCGTGGGATGATCGGATCTCTTATGTACCTCAGTGCCTCGCGTCCAGATATTATGTATGCCACATGTCTATGTTCTAGATATCAAGCGAAGCCAAAAGTGAATCACCTGATTGGGGTGAAAAGGATTTTCCGTTATCTGAAGGGTACTCCAACACTGGGGTTGTGGTATCCTCATGATGATGACTTTGAGCTTATTGCGTATAGCGATTCAGACTATGGTGGAAAAGGTACATCATCATTCTTCGATTATGATGGCTTTTTCAAGTCCTTTAATCTTCCTCAGTTTGATTCAGATGATGAAGTTGCTACCCAGATGATGTACGATGTCCTCAACACACCGAATCTGGATTCAAGCAACATCACACCTGCAAACGGTGCCTCAAGTTCTTCGACTCCTGCTCAAGACAAGAGTGATGACTCTTCAGGTGATGACGAAGCAGCTGAACCGGTATTGGGAAATCCGGAGACTGAACCTGTAGTCATAAATCTTGACTCTGAGGTTGTGGTTCCTTCCACACCATTGACTAGGATCAGTGTGAATCATCCCCCCACATCTATCATTGGGGATATTCAATCCGGTGTGTAGACGTGAAATCAGCTGTACTCTGCTGATTATGCTGCAGTCATGGAGAAGGGTTATGTCAATGACGGGGCTTTCTCATGTTTTGTTTCACAAATCGAGCCTAAGTACGTCAGTGACGCCCTGAAAGATGAGGCCTGGGTCAATGCTATGCAAGAAGAGCTACTCCAGTTCAAGAAACTTGGAGTCTAGACCCTCATTGATAGGCCAAAAGGAGTTAAAGTGATTGGTACCAAATGGGTACTAAACTGCAAGAAGGATGACCAAGGTGTTGTTATCCGAAACAAGGCACGCTTGGTTGTTCAGGGATTTAGACAAGTCGAGGGGATCGACTACAATGAAGTGTTTGCACCAGTGGCAAGAATGGAAGCCATTCTGATCTTCCTTGCCTATGCATCATTTATGAAGATCAAAGTCTATCAGTTGGATGTGAAGAGTGCATTCCTTCATGGGGAAATCCGTGAAGAAGTCTATGTCAGTCAACCCGAAGGATTTGAGGATCCGTATCATCGGGACAGAGTCTACAAGCTAGATAAGGCTCTGTGTGGGCTACATCAAGCTCCTCGAGCTTGGTATGAGAAGCTCTCCACCCATTTGTTGAAACACGGTTTTCGCAGGGGTGTAATTGACTGTACATTGTTCATCAAGGAAAAGGATGGTGATTTGCTTATGGTGCAGATCTACGTGGATGACATCATCTTTGGGTCTAGGAATGAAGCATTGTGCAAAGAGTTCGAATCTGTGATGAAGGCAGAGTTCAAAATGAGTGCCATGGGAGAAATGAAGTTCTTCCTAGGATTACAGGTGGACCAAACACCAACCGGTATTTTCCTACATCAGACCAAGTATGTTGGCGATATTCTGAGTCGGTTTGATATGGAGAATGTTTCTACAGCCGGTACCCCTCTCGCCACAAATCATGATGTGGCTCCGAATGAGAATGGGGATTTGGTGGATGCCACTATGTATCGTGGGATGATCGGATCTCTTATATACCTCAGTGCCTCGCGTCCAGATATTATGTATGCCACATGTCTATGTTCTAGATATCAAGCGAAGCCAAAAGTGAATCACCTGATTGGGGTGAAAAGGATTTTCCGTTATCTAAAGGGTACTCCAACACTGGGGTTGTGGTATCCTCATGATGATGACTTTGAGCTTATTGCGTATAGCGATTCAGACTATGGTGGAAAAGGTACATCATCATTCTTCGATTATGATGGCTTTTTCAAGTCCTTTAATCTTCCTCAGTTTGATTCAGATGATGAAGTTGCCACCCAGATGATGTACGATGTCCTCAACACACCGAATCTGGATTCAAGCAACATCACACCTGTAAACGGTGCCTCAAGTTCTTCGACTCCTGCTCAAGACGAGAGTGATGACTCTTCAGGTGATGACGAAGCAGCTGAACCGGCATTGGGAAATCCGGAGACTGAACCTGTAGTCATAAATCTTGACTCTGAGGTTGTGGTTCCTTCCACACCATTGACTAGGATCAGTGTGAATCATCCCCCCACATCTATCATTGGGGATATTCAATCCGGTGTGCAGACGTGAAATCAGCTGTACTCTGCTGATTATGCTGCAGTCATGGAGAAGGGTTATGTCAATGACGGGGCTTTCTCATGTTTTGTTTCACAAATCGAGCCTAAGTACGTCAGTGACGCCCTGAAAGGTGAGGCCTGGGTCAATGCTATGCAAGAAAAGCTACTCCAGTTCAAGAAACTTGGAGTCTAGACCCTCATTGATAGGCCAAAAGGAGTTAAAGTGATTGGTACCAAATGGGTACTAAACTGCAAGAAGGATGACCAAGGTGTTGTTATCCGAAACAAGGCATGCTTGGTTGTTCAGGGATTTAGACAAGTCGAGGGGATCGACTACAATGAAGTGTTTGCACCAGTGGCAAGAATGGAAGCCATTCTGATCTTCCTTGCCTATGCATCATTTATGAAGATCAAAGTCTATCAGTTGGATGTGAAGAGTGCATTCCTTCATGGGGAAATCCGTGAAGAAGTCTATGTCAGTCAACCCGAAGGATTTGAGGATCCGTATCATCGGGACAGAGTCTACAAGCTGGATAAGGCTCTGTGTGGGCTACATCAAGCTCCTCGAGCTTGGTATGAGAAGCTCTCCACCCATTTGTTGAAACACGGTTTTCGCAGGGGTGTAATTGACTGTACATTGTTCATCAAGGAAAAGGATGGTGATTTGCTTATGGTGCATATCTACGTGGATGACATCATCTTTGGGTCTAGGAATGAAGCATTGTGCAAAGAGTTCGAATCTGTGATGAAGGCAGAGTTCAAAATGAGTGCCATGGGAGAAATGAAGTTCTTCCTAGGATTACAGGTGGATCAAACACCAACCGGTATTTTCCTACATTAGACCAAGTATGTTGGCGATATTCTGAGTCGGTTTGATATGGAGAATGTTTCTACAGCCGGTACCCCTCTCGCCACAAATCATGATGTGGCTCCTGATGAGAATGGGGATTTGGTGGATGCCACTATGTATCGTGGGATGATCGGATCTCTTATGTACCTCAGTGCCTCGCGTCCAGATATTATGTATGCCACATGTCTATGTTCTAGATATCAAGCGAAGCCAAAAGTGAATCACCTGATTGGGGTGCAAAGGATTTTCTGTTATCTGAAGGGTACTCCAACACTGGGGTTGTGGTATCCTCATGATGATGACTTTGAGCTTATTGCGTATAGCGATTCAGACTATGGTGGAAAAGGTCCATCATCATTCTTCGATTATGATGGCTTTTTCAAGTCCTTTAATCTTCCTCAGTTTGATTCAGATGATGAAGTTCCTACCCAGATGATGTACGATGTCCTCAACACACCGAATCTGGATTCAAGCAACATCACACCTGCAAACGGTGCCTCAAGTTCTTCGACTCCTGCTCAAGACGAGAGTGATGACTCTTCAGGTGATGACGAAGCAGCTGAACCGGCATTGGGAAATCCGGAGACTGAACCTGTAGTCATAAATCTTGACTCTGAGGTTGTGGTTCCTTCCACACCATTGACTAGGATCAGTGTGAATCATCCCCCCACATCTATCAATGGGGATATTCAATCCGGTGTGCAGATATGAAATCAGCTGTACTCTGCTGATTATGCTGCAGTCATGGAGAAGGGTTATGTCAATGACGGGGCTTTCTCATGTTTTGTTTCACAAATCGAGCCTAAGTACGTCAGTGACGCCCTGAAAGATGAGGCCTGGGTCAATGCTATGCAAGAAGAGCTACTCCAGTTCAAGAAACTTGGAGTCTGGACCCTCATTGATAGGCCAAAAGGAGTTAAAGTGATTGGTACCAAATGGGTACTAAAGTGCAAGAAGGATGACCAAGGTGTTGTTATCCGAAACAAGGCACGCTTGGTTGTTCAGGGATTTAGACAAGTCGAGGGGATCGACTACAATGAAGTGTTTGCACCAGTGGCAAGAATGGAAGCCATTCTGATCTTCCTTGCCTATGCATCATTTATGAATATCAAAGTCTATCAGTTGGATGTGAAGAGTGCATTCCTTCATGGGGAAATCCGTGAAGAAGTCTATGTCAGTCAACCCGAAGGATTTGAGGATCCGTATCATCGGGACAGAGTCTACAAGCTGGATAAGGCTCTGTGTGGGCTACATCAAGCTCCTCGAGCTTGGTATGAGAAGCTCTCCACCCATTTGTTGAAACACGGTTTTCGCAGGGGTGTAATTGACTGTACATTGTTCATCAAGGAAAAGGATGGTGATTTGCTTATGGTGCAGATCTACGTGGATGACATCATCTTTGGGTCTAGGAATGAAGCATTGTGCAAAGAGTTCGAATCTGTGATGAAGGCAGAGTTCAAAATGAGTGCCATGGGAGAAATGAAGTTCTTCCTAGGATTACAGGTGGATCAAACACCAACCGGTATTTTCCTACATCAGACCAAGTATGTTGGCGATATTCTGAGTCGGTTTGATATGGAGAATGTTTCTACAGCCGGTACCCCTCTCGCCACAAATCATGATGTGGCTCCTGATGAGAATGGGGATTTGGTGGATGCCACTATGTATCGTGGGATGATCGGATCTCTTATGTACCTCACTGCCTCGCGTCCAGATATTATGTATGCCACATGTCTATGTTCTAGATATCAAGCAAAGCCAAAAGTGAATCACCTGATTGGGGTGAAAAGGATTTTCCGTTATCTGAAGGGTACTCCAACACTGGGGTTGTGGTATCCTCATGATGATGACTTTGAGCTTATTGCGTATAGCGATTCAGACTATGGTGGAAAAGGTCCATCATCATTCTTCGATTATGATGGCTTTTTCAAGTCCTTTAATATTCCTCAGTTTGATTCAGATGATGAAGTTGCTACCTAGATGATGTACGATGTCCTCAACACACCGAATCTGGATTCAAGCAACATCACACCTGCAAACGGTGCCTCAAGTTCTTCGACTCCTGCTCAAGACGAGAGTGATGACTCTTCAGGTGATGACGAAGCAACTGAACCGGCATTGTGAAATCCGGAGACTGAACCTGTAGTCATAAATCTTGACTCTGAGGTTGTGGTTCCTTCCACACCATTGACTAGGATCAGTGTGAATCATCCCCCACATCTATCATTGGGGATATTCAATCCGGTGTGCAGACGTGAAATCAGCTGTACTCTGCTGATTATGCTGCAGTCATGGAGAAGGGTTATGTCAATGACGGGGCTTTCTCATGTTTTGTTTCACAAATCGAGCCTAAGTACGTCAGTGACGCCCTAAAAGATGAGGCCTGGGTCAATGCTATGCAAGAAGAGCTACTCCAGTTCAAGAAACTTGAATTCTGGACCCTCATTGATAGGCCAAAAGGAGTTAAAGTGATTGGTACCAAATGGGTACTAAAGTGCAAGAAGGATGACCAAGGTGTTGTTATCCGAAACAAGGCACGCTTGGTTGTTCAGGGATTTAGACAAGTCAAGGGGATCGACTACAATGAAGTGTTTGCACCAGTGGCAAGAATGGAAGCCATTCTGATCTTCCTTGCCTATGCATCATTTATGAAGATCAAAGTCTATCAGTTGGATGTGAAGAGTGCATTCCTTCATGGGGAAATCCGTGAAGAAGTCTATGTCAGTCAACCTGAAGGATTTGAGGATCCGTATCATCAGGACAGAGTCTATAAGCTGGATAAGGCTCTGTGTGGGCTACATCAAGCTCCTCGAGCTTGGTATGAGAAGCTCTCCACCCATTTGTTGAAACACAGTTTTCGTAGGGGTGTAATTGACTGTACATTGTTCATCAAGGAAAAGGATGGTGATTTGCTTATGGTGCAGATCTACGTGGATGACATCATCTTTGGGTCTAGGAATGAAGCATTGTGCAAAGAGTTCGAATCTGTGATGAAGGCAGAGTTCAAAATGAGTGCCATGGGAGAAATGAAGTTCTTCCTAGGATTACAGGTGGATCAAACACCAACAGGTATTTTCCTACATCAGACCAAGTATGTTGGCGATATTCTGAGTCGGTTTGATATGGAGAATGTTTCTACAGCCGGTACCCCTCTCGCCACAAATCATGATGTGGCTCCTGATGAGAATGGGGATTTGGTGGATGCCACTATGTATCGTGGGATGATCGGATCTCTTATGTACCTCAGTGCCTCGCGTCCAGATATTATGTATGCCACATGTCTATGTTCTAGATATCAAGCGAAGCCAAAAGTGAATCACCTGATTGGGGTGAAAAGGATTTTCCGTTATCTGAAGGGTACTCCAACACTGGGGTTGTGGTATCCTCATGATGATGACTTTGAGCTTATTGCGTATAGCGATTCAGACTATGGTGGAAAAGGTACATCATCATTCTTCGATTATGATGGCTTTTTCAAGTCCTTTAATCTTCCTCAGTTTGATTCAGATGATGAAGTTGCTACCCAGATGATGTACGATGTCCTCAACACACCGAATCTGGATTCAAGCAACATCACACCTGCAAACGGTGCCTCAAGTTCTTCGACTCCTGCTCAAGACGAGAGTGATGACTCTTCAGGTGATGACGAAGCAGCTGAACCGGCATTGTGAAATCCGGAGACTGAACCTGTAGTCATAAATCTTGACTCTGAGGTTGTGGTTCCTTCCACACCATTGACTAGGATCAGTGTGAATCATCCCCCCACATCTATCATTGGGGATATTCAATCCGGTGTGCAG
Source organism: Flaveria linearis (assembly GCA_024085815.1). NCBI lineage: Eukaryota > Viridiplantae > Streptophyta > Magnoliopsida > Asterales > Asteraceae > Flaveria > Flaveria linearis. The sequence goes on along the minus strand of CM044001.1, from coordinate 91,794,678 downwards.
ACGTGAAATCAGCTGTACTCTGCTGATTATGCTGCAGTCATGGAGAAGGGTTATGTCAATGACGGGGCTTTCTCATGTTTTGTTTCACAAATCGAGCCTAAGTACGTCAGTGACGCCCTGAAAGATGAGGCCTAGGTCAATGCTATGCAAGAAGAGCTACTCCAGTTCAAGAAACTTGGAGTCTAGACCCTCATTGATAGGCCAAAAGGAGTTAAAGTGATTGGTACCAAATGGGTACTAAACTGCAAGAAGGATGACCAAGGTGTTGTTATCCGAAACAAGGCACGCTTGGTTGTTCAGGGATTTAGACAAGTCGAGGGGATCGACTACAATGAAGTGTTTGCACCAGTGGCAAGAATGGAAGCCATTCTGATCTTCCTTGCCTATGCATCATTTATGAAGATCAAAGTCTATCAGTTGGATGTGAAGAGTGCATTCCTTCATGGGGAAATCCGTGAAGAAGTCTATGTCAGTCAACCCGAAGGATTTGAGGATCCGTATCATCGGGACAGAGTCTACAAGCTAGATAAGGCTCTGTGTGGGCTACATCAAGCTCCTCGAGCTTGGTATGAGAAGCTCTCCACCCATTTGTTGAAACACGGTTTTCGCAGGGGTGTAATTGACTGTACATTGTTCATCAAGGAAAAGGATGGTGATTTGCTTATGGTGCAGATCTACGTGGATGACATCATCTTTGGGTCTAGGAATGAAGCATTGTGCAAAGCGTTCGAATCTGTGATGAAGGCAGAGTTCAAAATGAGTGCCATGGGAGAAATGAAGTTCTTCCTAGGATTACAGGTGGACCAAACACCAACCGGTATTTTCCTACATCAGACCAAGTATATTGGCGATATTCTGAGTCGGTTTGATATGGAGAATGTTTCTACAGCCGGTACCCCTCTCGCCACAAATCATGATGTGGCTCCGAATGAGAATGGGGATTTGGTGGATGCCACTATGTATCGTGGGATGATCGGATCTCTTATGTACCTCACTGCCTCGCGTCCAGATATTATGTATGCCACATGTCTATGTTCTAGATATCAAGCGAAGCCAAAAGTGAATCACCTGATTGGGGTGAAAAGGATTTTCCGTTATCTGAAGGGTACTCCAACACTGGGGTTGTGGTATCCTCATGATGATGACTTTGAGCTTATTGCGTATAGCGATTCAGACTATGGTGGAAAAGGTACATCATCATTCTTCGATTATGATGGCTTTTTCAAGTCCTTTAATCTTCCTCAGTTTGATTCAGATGATGAAGTTGCTATCCAGATGATGTATGATGTCCTCAACACACCGAATCTGGATTCAAGCAACATCACACCTGCAAACGGTGCCTCAAGTTCTTCGACTCCTGCTCAAGACGAGAGTGATGACTCTTCAGGTGATGACGAAGCAGCTGAACCGGCATTGGGAAATCCGGAGACTGAACCTGTAGTCATAAATCTTGACTCTGAGGTTGTGGTTCCTTCCACACCATTGACTAGGATCAGTGTGAATCATCCCCCCACATCTATCATTGGGGATATTCAATCCGGTGTGCAGACGTGAAATCAGCTGTACTCTGCTGATTATGCTGCAGTCATGGAGAAGGGTTATGTCAATGACGGGGCTTTCTCATGTTTTGTTTCACAAATCGAGCCTAAGTACGTCAGTGACGCCCTGAAAGATGAGGCCTGGGTCAATGCTATGGAAGAAGAGCTACTCCAGTTCAAGAAACTTGGAGTCTAGACCCTCATTGATAGGCCAAAAGGAGTTAAAGTGATTGGTACCAAATGGGTACTAAACTGCAAGAAGGATGACCAAGGTGTTGTTATCCGAAACAAGGCATGCTTGGTTGTTCAGGGATTTAGACAAGTCGAGGGGATCGACTACAATGAAGTGTTTGCACCAGTAGCAAGAATGGAAGCCATTCTGATCTTCCTTGCCTATGCATCATTTATGAAGATCAAAGTCTATCAGTTGGATGTGAAGAGTGCATTCCTTCATGGGGAAATCCGTGAAGAAGTCTATGTCAGTCAACCTGAAGGATTTGAGGATCCGTATCATCAGGACAGAGTCTATAAGCTGGATAAGGCTCTGTGTGGGCTACATCAAGCTCCTCGAGCTTGGTATGAGAAGCTCTCCACCCATTTGTTGAAACACAGTTTTCGCAGGGGTGTAATTGACTGTACATTGTTCATCAAGGAAAAGGATGGTGATTTGCTTATGGTGCAGATCTACGTGGATGACATCATCTTTGGGTCTAGGAATGAAGCATTGTGCAAAGAGTTCGAATCTGTGATGAAGGCAGAGTTCAAAATGAGTGCCATGGGAGAAATGAAGTTCTTCCTAGGATTACAGGTGGATCAAACACCAACAGGTATTTTCCTACATCAGACCAAGTATGTTGGCGATATTCTGAGTCGGTTTGATATGGAGAATGTTTCTACAGCCGGTACCCCTCTCGCCACAAATCATGATGTGGCTCCGAATGAGAATGGAGATTTGGTGGATGCCACTATGTATCGTGGGATGATTGGATCTCTTATGTACCTCAGTGCCTCGCGTCCAGATATTATGTATGCCACATGTCTATGTTCTAGATATCAAGCGAAGCCAAAAGTGAATCACCTGATTGGGGTGAAAAGGATTTTCCGTTATCTGAAGGGTACTCCAACACTGGGGTTGTGGTATCCTCATGATGATGACTTTGAGCTTATTGCGTATAGCGATTCAGACTATGGTGGAAAAGGTACATCATCATTCTTCGATTATGATGGCTTTTTCAAGTCCTTTAATCTTCCTCAGTTTGATTCAGATGATGAAGTTGCTACCCAGATGATGTACGATGTCCTCAACACACCGAATCTGGATTCAAGCAACATCACACCTGCAAACGGTGCCTCAAGTTCTTCAACTCCTGCTCAAGACGAGAGTGATGACTCTTCAGGTGATGACGAAGCAGCTGAACCGGCATTGGGAAATCCGGAGACTGAACCTGTAGTCATAAATCTTGACTCTGAGGTTGTGGTTCCTTCCACACCATTGACTAGGATCAGTGTGAATCATCCCCCCACATCTATCATTGGGGATATTCAATCCGGTGTGCAGACGTGAAATCAGCTGTACTCTGCTGATTATGCTGTAGTCATGGAGAAGGGTTATGTCAATGACGGGGCTTTCTCATGTTTTGTTTCACAAATCGAGCCTAAGTACGTCAGTGACGCCCTGAAAGATGAGGCCTGGGTCAATGCTATGCAAGAAGAGCTACTCCAGTTCAAGAAACTTGGAGTCTAGACCCTCATTGATAGGCCAAAAGGAGTTAAAGTGATTGGTACCAAATGGGTACTAAACTGCAAGAAGGATGACCAAGGTGTTGTTATCCGAAACAAGGCACGCTTGGTTGTTCAGGGATTTAGACAAGTCGAGGGGATCGACTACAATGAAGTGTTTGCACCAGTGGCAAGAATGGAAGCCATTCTGATCTTCCTTGCCTATGCATCATTTATGAAGATCAAAGTCTATCAGTTGGATGTGAAGAGTGCATTCCTTCATGGGGAAATCCGTGAAGAAGTCTATGTCAGTCAACCCGAAGGATTTGAGGATCCGTATCATCGGGACAGAGTCTACAAGCTAGATAAGGCTTTGTGTGGGCTACATCAAGCTCCTCGAGCTTGGTATGAGAAGCTCTCCACCCATTTGTTGAAACACGGTTTTCGCAGGGGTGTAATTGACTGTACATTGTTCATCAAGGAAAAGGATGGTGATTTGCTTATGGTGCAGATCTACGTGGATGACATCATCTTTGGGTCTAGGAATGAAGCATTGTGCAAAGAGTTCGAATCTGTGATGAAGGCAGAGTTCAAAATGAGTGCCATGGGAGAAATGAAGTTCTTCCTAGGATTACAGGTGGACCAAACACCAACCGGTATTTTCCTACATCAGACCAAGTATGTTGGCGATATTCTGAGTCGGTTTGATATGGAGAATGTTTCTACAGCCGGTACCCCTCTCGCCACAAATCATGATGTGGCTCCGAATGAGAATGGGGATTTGGTGGATGCCACTATGTATCGTGGGATGATCGGATCTCTTATGTACCTCAGTGCCTCGCGTCCAGATATTATGTATGCCACATGTCTATGTTCTAGATATCAAGCGAAGCCAAAAGTGAATCACCTGATTGGGGTGAAAAGATTTTCCGTTATCTAAAGGGTACTCCAACACTGGGGTTGTGGTATCCTCATGATGATGACTTTGAGCTTATTGCGTATAGCGATTCAGACTATGGTGGAAAAGGTACATCATCATTCTTCGATTATGATGGCTTTTTCAAGTCCTTTAATCTTCCTCAGTTTGATTCAGATGATGAAGTTGCTACCCAGATGATAGTACGCTTGATTGGTATTGTAACTACACGGAGAAATTTGGAAAGTGACTCGATAAATTTGGAAAGTGATAGTACACAGGCATCGAGTTACTTGGAACACCAAAAGGATTTTCGGTTCTACAAAGTTAATTAAATCACCGAAAATTATAAATCCGAGAAGTCTAAGTCTAACAAAATGGGAAGATGATAGTACGCTTGATTGGTATTGTAACTACACGGAGAAAGTTGATCTAGGGAGGTGCTAGTTCACTATACGATGTGTCGGTAGATTCAACACAATAGACGAATAGACGTCATTGGTAAACTTAATCTAAACTAAACGGTTCAATCAACTGTGGGTTCCCATCTTATCACTGGTTAACACAATCATCCATTTCCGATAAGGGATAACGAGCAAATAAACGCCACCAAAGGTGTGCGTATGACTACAAAAAGAGCAAAAGAAAAAATCGAATACAAGCGCAATCATGCTAATAACAAACTGTTGTTGGTGCGTTATGTGAAAAAGAAAAATAAGAATTGCTCTAACAAGGAGATAGGTTGTGTGCCTCTCTGTTGTGCGATGGCACTGACCTGAGGATAAGCATAACCTACATATTCTAGAATTCATTATTGTTTGCCACCTCTCTGCTGTGCGATGGCACTGACCTGAGGCTTGGCTTCTCTTTGAAAGCTCTAAGAATAGTTTCTTCTTGTCAAAATACCTATAGACCGTTCGAAAGCCCTATAAGGAATACTGATTACCATATAAGCTTGGGATCCACAAATGTTGGTTGAAATAATATAACTTAATTCGTTACCAATGCGTGTCAAAAGTGTGTGTATGGATTTAAGTAGACAAATATACTGACAATCATCGTGTTTGCACTGACTGAAGTTGATAATCAAAGTATGTTACGTATCGTATCAAGCATGATTCCCAGTTAGATCTTAGAAATCTTAGATAAGTGAGAAAGCTGTGATATGCAAGTGTTTAAAGTTAAATACTAATCAAAGGTTCCAAGTAATGGTGTATATGCCTGTCTGATTCCAAATGAGTCTGTTCCTGATATAATGTCAATGCTAATTGACTACACAAACCTGCCCTAACAAAAATCACAAAAACATGTTCATTCTATTCGTAATTTTAAGATTTTTCAATTTTTTTTGTATAATGTGTCAATGTCGGACTGTGTATATTGTTCTCTGTTAACATCACCAAATGTGCTTAACGTTTACTTAAACAAGTTGTTTCTGAAAGGTTAAAAGGATCACGTCTGAGGTGATCGGGTGGATAAATGGATCACATCTGAGGTGATCGGGTGGATAAATGGATCACGTCTGAGGTGATCGGGTGGATAAATGGATCACATCTGAGGTGATCAGTGAATGTGTTGTTTTAAAAGTGATCATGTCTGAGATGATCAAAAGATTATAATGTTTTATCAATTCGTTAAGAAAACTAAGGGTCGGTCCATAACTTGACAAAAATGGCTCAAGTATAGCCCAATCGCACAACTGAATCTGATATGACCCAGTCGTACGAATGGGGTATACGATTGAACACAATCGTAAGATTGAGACATGCGAATGAGCTTAATCGGCCGATTGAATGTGACCGAATAGGCCAATCATGAGAATAGACTCAATCGTACGACTGAGTTTGAGTCGGGCGAATGAGTGGAGCGAATAGGTCCAGTCGGCCGACTGAACTGAGTTCTAGTATAAATAGAACCCTCAGTCGATCGCAGACCTCATTCGCCCTAAATTCAAAATTCGCACTGTTACGCTGCCCAAATTTCATTTGAAATCAAACCTCTGTCTACTCGATTACTGACATTGTGACATTGTTATACAGGTAAAATGCGACCGAAAGATGATCAAAAATTGACAAAAATGGTTCGAAATACACGGATATTTGACCTAAATATCAAACCGAAACAAAGTTGCACAATAAACTACCTTAAACACGTAATGTTAAAATCACTGATTTAGGTAGTTTAGACACATGATTGCGAGTCTAATAAACATGAATTTAATGTTTAATTTAGCCATTTGATAAATCTGAGTTTGAAATGGAACAGTTTTGTCTACGATGCGACTAGCCACCCAGGATGAACTTCAATCGCATGATTGAATGAGGCGACTCATTAAATCATACGAATGAAGAATATGAATGGGTGGATTGTGTCATACGAATGGACTCCAGAATGAACTTCAATCGCATGATTGAAAGGGACGATTCATTCAATCGGCCGAATGAATCATGCGAATGAGTCATTCGGTCGACTGACCCAATCGCAGGTTCAGTCTCCCAACTGAACTCAGTCGCACAGTTACATCGCACGATTGAACTGAAGTGTCTTTATGAATTGGTCAACCTCTGTTTTTTTTATTCTAACGTGTGTTTACTAATGGTTACAGGAATATGGCTAATCGTTGGACCATAAATCCAAAGCACAACATTTGTGCTCATTTGGATTCTACTTCGAGGAATGGTGGTGAGTTTTCAGGGATCATCGATTTCTTGAGGAGATATCGGATATACAGAGCGATATCTACTCCCTGTACTCCCTATCAGTCTATTCATCAGTCATTTTGGGAGGGAGCTACGGTAGACTGATCAAGGGAACCCTACCGCATCCGAAGCAATATCTTCGGTAGGGAGATTGAGATTACAACTGCTGATATAAGGAGGGTATTAGGTTTTGGAGACGACGAGGAACACCCACTTAAGCTGCACCCTCTTACTTTTCGTGGATGTTTCCTGAGGATTGGGTACTGCGGGGACATACACTCGGGTGTGCTGAACAAGAGCAACCTGAGCCCCCAGTATAAGTACTTAGCGCACGTCATACTTAAGTGTATTGCATCCAGGAGGGGTGGGTTTGATGATCTGTCTGATCAAATCCAAAATGCCTATGTGGCCTTGGTCTTAAACCACCCTTTCAGCTTCTCCAACTTGATCTTCATGTATCTGATAGAGAACCTAGAGGCTAAGGGGAAGGAAGGTTTTTACATGTACCCCCGATTTCTACAGCTTATATTCAATGAGAAGCTGCCCGATCTTCCCAAGGAAAAGAGTGATGCAGTGGCATTGGAGATTATGGATGACACCACTCTTGGGAGGATGAAGGTTTACAGAGGCAAGCAGGTGAAGCCGGTGATGAAGAGGTTGATTGGGCATCTGGCCCGGGCTGATTATGTTGCCCCAGGGAGACGCAAGTGGCGTCATGATGATAGTGAATCAGATACGGAAATGATAGCTATACCATCAGATGATTCTGATGATGATGACAGTGGTGATGGTGGAGATACAGGCCCCATTCCATCTAGGGCCACTACCACTGATATACCATCTCCACTATCCACCCATGATAGAACTGAGTCTGCTGGGTTCCATCAGGATTTTGTTCCTGGTGAGGAGGAAGAGGAGTCTGAAGAGGAGCCCTTGACACGTACTATGGGAAGCAAGGTTGTTCCCACAGAACATGGGCTAAGGGCGGTTGGTGAATGCCCACGAGACTCAGGAGAGATAGCCACTGATCCGAGTTATGCACCGGAGTCAGCTAGCAGGGTTGTAGGGGGAGCATCCACTTCAATGGGAACGAGGAAGAAAAGGATGGCTCAACCCCATGGTCAAAAGAAGAAGAAAAGACGTCTCACCTTCGTTACAACCACCTCCACAGCCACACCATCCACCACCATAGCCACCACACCATCCACCACCACAGCCACCACATCAACCACCACCACTACTAAACCTCCACCTCATACTCACATATCTACTACCACCACCACTGTGCCCCCCACTACAGCCTTCCCATCTTCTCCCATCTATACCACAGCTACCACAACAACCACCACTCACCAAACCCAACCCTTATCTGCACCTTCGAGCTCAGTTATACCACCTGTCTCTGTGGTTGAGCAACTTGCTGCACTGAACAGCATGGTGCTCTAGCTGCTAGCCTCCGACAAGGCCAAGACTGCTCAGATTCAGCAGTTAACAGAGCAGTGTTCCTCCCAGACAGCTGAGATTCATCAGTTAAGGGAGTTAACTTCATCTCAAGCTCAGCTGATCGCTGCACAGACTGATCAGATCACTGGTCTATTAGAGCATGAGATTGAGACTGACAGGAAGTTGGAGAAGTTACAGACTGAAAACAAGTCTATCTTGCTTAAGCTGAAAGCAACTCAGAGTGAGCCTCTCAAGATAGGAGAAGGTGAAGATGATGATGATGAGGACGATGATGAGGATGATGATAGTGATGATGATGACGAGGAAGGTGATGATGAAGAAAAAGAGAAAGATGATGATGATGATGAAGGGGACGCAGATACATCTACCTCTGCCTCTGGTCAGGAGCAACGATCCAAGAAAAGACAAGACTAGGGAGCATCAACTGCTACCCCACCTACCTCCCCTTCTGCCGGAGATCCAGCGATGATTCAAGACAAAAGTACTGATTAGATGTTTTATTTCTAAAGCTTTTGTACTTGATTTATCTTTTGATGTATATGAAACTCTTGTAAATATTTAATGATTAATGCTTAATTAACTTGAGTTTATACTAATGATTGCTACTCTTCATGTTGATATTAAACAGATAAGGGATTTCAGCAAGATGAGCATGATGTTGCTCCCCTCCAACAGGTCAAGTCTCAACTCACAATGATTCTTGATCTGCAGGGGATTGTCAGAAGGTCAGTGAGTTATACTCCTGAAGAAGGAGAAATTATTCACGACCTTACTGATGAGCAGCTTGCTGAAATATTTCGTCTGAATCCTAACGAAATTGTTAAGGATGCTCCAATTTTTGATGATGCTGATGATGACGAGCTCAACGATGTTGAAGAAATCGAAATTGAAGACATCACAGATCAGCACTATCCAGAATACACTGATCAAGAGGGAAACATGTTTCCAGATTTAGTAAACAACCTTGACAGTGATATTCTGGATAAACTTATTGATAAAGAGAAAGGAGCAGAAGCCTCAACAAGTCAAGCCCAAGCCTCTGACGCCGAAGTCGATATTCGAAAGGCTGAATGGGCGGCTTGCTTCGCCGAGGTCCGAGCCCAACGTGCTACAGCAACTCAGAGTACCTACACCAAGCTATACAAAGTAAAGAAGAATATGAAGGTGTCAGGGAAGATCATTGCTTGGGCTCATTTTGATGACCTTGGCGTGTATGAAGTGAAAGGGAGAGGGGAATCGAGTACTTCAGATTTTCTCATGATCTGAAGACTTTCCCAGGTTTTGAGCTCAACCAGTTGGCCCGATTAAAGCTTCTTTATACTGATCCTAAGAAGATGTCTGGCTGGTTTGAGGCTGCCTTGAAAAAGGAGTACTGGACTAGATGGGTAAACTTCAAACCTCAGCAGGCTACGAGGTACCTCAGAAGGTCTGAGGTGAGTCCCATCACTGGTCAGCCGAAGATAGTCCTGAAGTGGCGACCTCCGCGCACAATGTCCCGAATTCCACTGAGGGAGATGCCACAGGACTTTACCCCACACTTTAAGTGGTGGTACTATGACTGGCGCTCGGGAGAGGCATTCATCGTTTTGGAGAAGGACGGGTCGATGGACACAATAAGGGTGTTTGACCCTATGTGGCTAATAAAGTTGTCAGCATCAGATGTTTATACGCTGTATAAGTGGCCACTGTTTTTTGACACGCAGGATATAGTGCAAGCACTACAGTTTCAGCATATCATACGTCTATGCTTTGCACTTAATATCCATGCTGGTGTTTCTAAAAAGGAGAGACTGAAGAGATTTGAAGAGTTCAAGAAAGAAGTCAAAGTCTAGATAGAACTAGGTCCAAGGGGGAGTTTGTTGGTACACATGTCCTCAGTTCTATTCTAGTGAACTTAAATGTAATAGAACTTCTTTTTGTAACACATATGTAATGTTTAATCAATCTAATGAGAATCTCTTGTTGATATTGTTGTTGGTTATTTAATGTTATATCTATTCATATCAATCATTAGTACACGCATATGTGACAATGTTATATAGGTTTACAGTTGTTAGACATAGGTTTGAACCATCAAAGGTTCAAGAATGTGTTTAACTAAGTTATCTGATTCAGTCGCACGACTGGACCATGCGAATGGGCCAGTCACACGATTAAATCAGGAGATTGAGTCAATCGTACGATTGAGTCAAGAGACTGACTCAGTCATCCGAATGAACCAATCGTATGACTCAGTCGCATGACTGAGCCAGTAGCCTGGCTCAGTCGTACGAATGATAGCTGTAACCTATAAATACCACTTAATTCGTTGAAAAACGTAACACTTCGAATTCTTGAAACCCTAATCGACCCAGAACGTCAAGTTCGTTCATTCCAAGTTCATAGAACGTCCCAGATCATTCCTAGTCCATTCTTAACGTTTCCTAATCGTTAGGATTGATCTTGATTACGTTCTCCCTGATTGGATCGCCAATCAAATAGGATTCCGCACTATTTGATCCGGTATAACGAAGAATCAGTTAGTACTCCGTACGTACACGGTCCTAACACTTAGTAATAATGACTCTTGGATGAGGTGTTACCTATAGGTATGGGCTTAGTGTTCATGGAGATGTTAGTACATTGCAAGAAAACGATGTGCATGAATGTGTTTTCAAAAGTTGTCCACCTAATACTTCTAATATTGATTATGGTGGAAATGGTGTGTGAACACAAGAAAAACCCGATGTATGGGTGTGAAAGTAAGAAATATAGGTACATGGTGGCGATTTTGGTGAGATGCATGCATATGTTCTTAGGATGTCCACCTAATCATCTAGTAATGATGATAGGTTGACTTAGGATCATAAGGTGGCACTTTGAGAATCAACCGAGAGGTAATGTCCAAGAAACAAATGTGGTGGTGGTAATGTCCAAGAAATGAAGATTCATGTATCTTAATAGTGTTTTTAGTTTTAGATTTTTAAGTTTTGTTTAAGTTGAGTTGTGTTTGATGTGTAAATATGTATATATATCTGAAACATATATATATAGTGAGGTTATATGCATAGATATATATATTGGTTTTCCAAGCATTATTTATGTACATATATATGTATACGTCAAATCTTGTATATATGTTCCCGTATGTATGAATTTGGTGTACCTTACATACAAGCATACGTAACTAATTAATTTATGTGTATGCATGCAAACATGCATACGTCTAAATTTGTTGATATATATACATATGTGTGAGTTTTGGGTACACATACCCTTTCATATATTCGTAACTTATTAATGTATAAGCATGCATGTAACATGCATACGTACAGTCATATATATATTCAAACATATATCACATTAACGACATAATTCATATATATTTTCATAAGGTTTATGCATATATACATAGATAAACAATATAATTATATGTACTTTAATAATTAATTTGTAGGTATGAAATCACGAATATATATTTTCATACTAAAAATAATATTACTGTGGCTTATGAAATCAAACAAATTTTAGGGTTGTCACATTCTCCCTCGTTAAAAAGAATTTCGTCCCGAAATTCAGTGGAGTGTGCTTTAGAAACTTAAACAAGTATTACCTCTGAACAGGTGAGGGTATTTCTTCTTGATTTCATCTTCCCTTTCCCAGGTGTATTCTGGTCCTCTTTTTGCATTCCACTTAATTTTTACTATGGGAATTTTACTTCTTCTTAACTTCTTTATTTCTTTTCCCACAATGGCTATTGGTTCTTCTACAAAATGCTAACTTCTTATCAACTTGTATTTCTTGAATTGGCACAACCAGAGTTTCGTTGGTTAGGCATTTCTTGAGGTTGGATATGTGAAAAAGTGTTGTGTACTTCACTTAATTCCTGTGATAATTCCAACTTATATGCTACAGGACAAATTTTATCAATAACTTTAAATGGACCAATGTACCTAGGGTTCAACTTATTGGATTTCCTAAACCGAAAGATTCCTTTAGAGGGAGATATTTTTAGATAGGTTTTGTCTCCAAAATTTTCAATGCAGGGAGCAGGGATTTAGTCTTCACATGAGGGATTATGATCCAGAACATAATAGTATTAATAGACAAGAAATAACAGTGGCCAGGTGTCATTGCTTATCTATTGCAATTATAATGTTCTAGCCATTATCCTCCATGATTCACCAAAACCCATTACCCAATACCTATGCAATTAATCAAATTATCTGAATATTAGTTAACCCAAATGGCATTACAAGAAACTCGTAATGTCCGTACCTAGTTCTGAATGCAGTCTTAGAAATGTTATCCTCTTGTACCCTTAATTGATGATATACAGATCTTAAGTCTATTTTTGAAAAATAACTGGATCCTTGTAATTGGTCAAATAGATCATCAATTCTAGGGAGTGGATACCTATTCTTTATAGTAACCTTATTAAGTTCCCTATAATCAATACACATTCTAATGGTTCCATCCTTCTTTTTAACAAATAAGACTGGTGCTCCCCAAGGGGGTACACTAGGACGTATGAATCCTTTGTCTAATAGTTCTTGTAACTGAGTCCTAAGTTCTTTCATTTCAGTTGGTGCTAAACGATAAGGTACTTTGGCAATAGGGGTTGTTCCTTGTATCAATTCAATTTTAAACTCTACCTGACGAGGGGGTGGTAATCCAGGTAGTTCATCAGGAAACACATCAGCATATTTATTTATAACAGGAACACTTTTCCAAATTTTTCTTATCAAGTTGTGTATCAATAATATGAGCCAAGAATGCTAAACAATTCTTGTTAAGATACTTTCATGCTTTTTCACAAGTAATCAGTTTCACAGTATTACATGGCCTATCACTATAAATGTAGAGAATTTTATTTTCCCTAGTCAAAGGAATCTTAATCATTTTCTTATCACAAATGATTTCAACATGATTTGCACTTAACCAATCCATTCCTACTATGATATCAAATCCTCCTAACTGAATAGGTATCAGATTAATATCAAAATAGTACTCATCTAAATTTAAGATGCAATTAGGAATGATTTCATCAGCTTCAATTATTTTACCATCAACTAACTCTATCACATAAATGTCACGTAATTTTTCAGATGTTAGATTAATTGATGGTCTAAAAGTATGTGGGACAAAACTGCGGGTTGCTCCTGTATCAAATAATACTTTAGCGTACTGGTTATTGATAAGGAACGTACCCGTAACTACTTCTGGTTCATGGGAGAGCTTCGTCAGCTTGTATCACAAAAGCTCTTCCACGAGGGTGGTTTTGGTTAGTTGGAGCCTTACCCTTCCGTTGTGGACATTCGTTCCGGAAATGATTTTCACTTCCACATTGAAAGCAGACGGTTTGTTGCTAGTATGGTTTCTACAGTCTCGGGAAACGTGTCCCTTCCTTTTACAGTTATAGCACACCACTGTCATACAGTTTCCTGTATGATATCTCTGACAGATATTGCACTGTGGTGGTTTTTCTAATTTTTTTTCTTGAGTTGTTCCTAAAAAGTTTCTTAGTGGAGATCGGGTTATTCTTTTCTGAGAACATTCACCAAATCTCTTTCCAGAATGGTTTTCAGTCCATTTCCTCTTTTCTCCTACCTGTTGGTGACTTAATGATCCGTTCCTGATCATTTCGTCTGTCATACTTCCTGACAGGATTACTGCTTCCTGAAAGGTTTTGGTTCTAGCAGATTTCACTAATCCTCTTATTTGTGGCACTAATCCCCAAATATACCTTCCTATTCTTTTGGATTCCGGGGTTATCAGGTGTGGCACTAACCTGGATAGTTCATTATACCTATCAGTGTACTCCCGGTGTGTAGATCCATTCATCTCTAATGCTAGGAATTCAGCTTCCAGTTTTTCTATCTCATTGTACGGGCAGTATTTTTCTATCACTAGGTTTCTGAATTCTTCCCAGCTTAGCTTATTCATAATATTTCTACCTCTAGTATGTATTTCCATTTTCCACCAGGATTGTGCTTCTTCTTTTAAGGAATGTGAAGCAAACAGTGTTTTGAGATTTTCAGCACAGTTGCTGATTTCCAGAACTCCTTCCATGTCATCTAGCCATCTCAAAGCTTGTACTGCTCCACCTTTGCCATCAAATTCCCGGGGTCTACAGGACATGAAGGTTTTGTAGGAACATCCTTTTGACATTCTATTTAGGATTTCTTCTTCCTGTTGTTCTTCCATGTTTATGTTTTCAGTCCCTGCTGATGGGTTTGAGGTAGTTCTAATATTCAAGTTTTGCTGAAGTTGGTTAATTAGGGCAGGTAAAGTAGCTTCTAGTTGTTGGGCTACTATCTGGGATATCCTATCATTTTTATTGATATTCGGGTTCACGGGTGTTTCTTCCCCAAGTCTGGTTCTGGGTCGCCCCATTCGAGCTGTTCTCCGGATAGGCTGAGTGTTTCTTTTTGGCGGCATGATTTACTATAGTGAATTTCAATGTTAGTATTGCAAATAAATATTTTAACACAAAATTATTTAACATAGATCAAATAAACATGTTAACACAAAATACATATATCAGTTAAGTTTTTATTTCTCTTTATTCTAACAAGTTAAACTATAACTATTAGTTTCTACCGAACCATTTCCACATCCTGGTAAAAAGACTTTGCTTGGGTGTCTTAAGCTTCTTAATATCCTTTTGGATTTTCCAGATTCCTAGCTGTATTTTCTTAAGTTTCCTAAGAGTCTGTCGGGCTATTTTCACCTGATCCAACTCTGGTTTAATAACTTTATCTTCATTCAGGGGAGAAACAGGAGGTTGTATTTCTATTTCTTCAGTTGGTATAGTTCTAAACCTGTTTCCACGTTTCACCTTTTTCCTAGGAGTTATAATTGTATATCCTCCTCTTTGCACAGATGCACGTCTAACATAAAACCTTGATGTATTTTTCATTCCAGTTGGGGAAACATTTATAGCCTGCTGAGGTTCTGATTCAGGTACTATTTCTTTAGGGCTGCTCTGGTATGGTTCTTCTGAAGGGCCGGTTTCATAATAATAACTATCTGGATTCATACTGCAAAATTTCTTAACAAGGTTTCACAAAAAGAGTTAGTCAAATAGTTATGAAGGTTTTGTTAAAACCTTAAACATAAAATCATGAAATTTCACATAATTCACATAAAATCACATAAAATCATAAAGTATCTTTTGAGCTTATGGTTATAGTCTAGTTATTTACTTAAAATAACTAATTCTCTATAACCAATGGCTCTGATACCAACCTGTCACATCCCGGCGGAAGCGTGAACGAGACGGATGGAATGTGACTAGCTTTTTTCAGAGTGCAGTGGTTTATATTAAATAAACACAGATATAATTGAAACATAATACTGACATGCTTTTTATTACTTAATATTCGAGGTTACATCTTTTTACATAGTATACCAAAATTAGATGTAATTAGTTACAACTAGGTTACAGCATGTCTAAAATCTACACAAACCCGTCCTTTGACTTCGCCCCTACCATCATGAATCTCAAAGCTGAAATCAAAGGTGTTACTCATTTCCTGAAAAAGCACACTTAAACCAGTCAACAAAAATGTCGGTGAGAACATAGGTTTAATCCAAACAAATATTTTGTTGATGTGTCAATTACAACCAAACCTGCTCACAACATAATCATACTGTCACGAAATAATAAAAATCAGATAATATTAAATCCTAACCCCCATTCGGTTAGATGCAGGAAAATAGCAGCAACCCTCATCCGGTTGGTACAAATATCCTCCTAAGTAGCGCTACTAATATTATTGACCGGTTCCTCATTCGAACTAATGGTTGTGTCGTAAATGACAGTAAGCAAACAAAATATTTTCAAAATAACACATCAACTCAAAAGTATACTTTTCCCCCAAAACGTTACGGAATACCAAATGGTTGAAAATGAGGCTATGAACTCACCGTGTCTTCTCACTTGAACCTAACAAGATAGTTCACAGTGTCAGACAATACTTCAAATATTTTTCTGGTTTTCATTGACAGTAAAAGAGTAATAGAAACACCTTTGGATTTCTAAAAATTCTTTAATCCAATATAGTTTGTGATTTATCCCAAAATTCCTTAAAATCACACAACATAGCTATTGATGTCCTAAAATTAACCGAATTTGGTAAAACATAAGTTTGAATAGTTTGTATCTTCCCATAATTTTTATAACTTCAGATACTTAACAAATTATTTTACATAATTCTCACAATATTCTCAATATTCATCATAATACCTTCTGCTGTCTAATAATTCCTCAAAATTTCATAGAATTTTTTCCAAAAAGTCAGTAACATCACATAATTTTTATAGAATCTAACTCTTGACATATTATTTTTTGTAAATTCCATAATATTCTCATAAATAGTTAAAAATAGCTTTTGCTCATGAAAATTCCCAAAATTTTACAGAAGACTTTTTATGCCAAATCAAAACATTATATAATTTTCTCAAAGTCCAAAAACTAATAGAGCAGTTTCTGTAATTTTTACAATAATTGCTAATTTTATAAAAAATATTTATACTGATAGAAAAATTATAAAAATTATATATTCTGTATAATAATATTTAATATTACATCTATGATTTTATCAGAATTTATTATTCACTTCAAGTATTTTTTCTGATTTATTTACTACAGAACATATAAAAATTCATATCTTAATCATAATAATGAATAAAATTCTGAAATAATTCCAGAGGCTTTTATACCTCAAAAGAATAATCCTGTGAATTTATCAGAATTTTCCTGAAATTATTTCTATTTTTGATATTTTCTTCTATTTTTCACTATAAAATAATTCATGTAAATTATTTACTTTATCAAAACTTTGTCAAAACTTTCAGTTTAATATTTCAGTAGGTAAGTGAGAATTTTCAATGTTTATTTCCACAATTGCAGTTGTTTAATATTTATTTGATTTTTCTTAAATAATTACAAGATTTAATCCTTGTAAATTCAAAATATATCTTTTTAACATAAGTTTCTGAGTTTTTATAACTCATTACTTATAATTAATGAAATAATAATTTTCAGAATTAGTTTTGGTGTTTGAATACCAAAACAAATATGTATATATGTGTTTGGTAACATATGCAATATTTATGTTTAAAAATGGTTTATAACCTTAGAGATGTCAATTTGATGATGCTCCTGCAGCTTAGATCCGAGAGGTAGGCCGTAGAGGTGGTGGATGTTGATGGCTGTTGATGATGGTGCGTGGTTGTTGGTGTTGTGGTTGTCGGGTTGTTGTTGTTGATGTCGTTTGTTGTTGTTGTATTGTAACCGAAGGGTGAGGGGAAAGACAAGGTGATGATGAGGTTAGGACTGCTTACAACCGAGGGAGAGGTGCAAAAAGTAGCTGGGGTGTGTGTTAAAGGTGGTGATGATCGAATGGAGGTGATGGTTCGGTGTGTGGTTGTGCTTGTTTGTTGTTTGTTGATTGTTATTTCCAGTGAAGCATAGAGATTATAGGACCGAAGGGTGGTGGTGTTGTCGTTGGTACTTGATGGAGGAAGGGGTAGTGGGTAGTCTAAAGATGATGGTGGTCGATTGTGGGTGGTGTGTATTGAGATGAAACCGAGAGAGAGACAAGGACAAGATGATGATGGTTTGCTTTTTGTCCAAGAGTTTTAAAGAAGTCTTGTTCACACATGCTCTAGTTAAGAGCTTGACACCTATTCCTTAGTAATGATGACTCTTGGATGAGGTGTTACCTATAGGTATGGGCTTAGTGTCCACGGAGATGTTAGTACATTGCAAGAAAACGATGTGCATGAATGTGTTTTCAAAAGTTGTCCACCTAATACTTCTAGTAATGATTATGATGGAAATGGTGTGTGAACACAAGAAAAACCCGATGCATGGGTGTGAAAGTAAGAAATATAGGTACATGGTGGCGATTTTGGTGAGATGCATGCATATGTTCTTAGAATGTCCACCTAATCATCTAGTAATGATGATATGTTGACTTAGGATCATAAGGTGGCACTTTGAGAATCAACCGAGAGGTAATGTCCAAGAAACAAATGTGGTGGTGGTAATGTCCAAGAAATGAAGATTCATGTATCTTAATAGTGTTTTTAGTTTTAGATTTTTAAGTTTTGTTTAAGTTGAGTTGTGTTTGATGTGTAAATATGTATATATATCCGAAACATATATATATATATAGTGAGGTTATATGCATAGATATATATATTGGTTTTCCAAGCATTATTTATATACATATAAATGTATACGTCAAATCTTGTATATATGTTCCCGTATGTATGAATTTGGTGTACCTTACATACAAGCATACATAACTAATTAATTTATGTGTATGCATGCAAACATGCATACGTCCAAATTTGTAGATATATATACATATGTGTGAGTTTTGGGTACACATACCCTTTCATATGTTCGTAACTTATTAATGTATAAGCATGCATGTAACATGCATACGTACAGTCATATATATATATATATATATTCAAACATATATCACACTAAGGACATAATTCATGTATATTTTCATAAGGTTTATGCATATATACATAGATAAACAATATAATTATATGTACTTTAATAATTAATTTGTAGGTATGAAATCATGAATATATATTTTCATACTAAAAATAATATTACTGTGGCTTATGAAATCAAACAAATTTTAGGGTTGTCACAGTCCATAACCTCTAGAACTACCTCATCATCCTTATTCTTGGGCACTGAGAGGAGCTTCTCATCTATAATCATTAGTAGGAACCTAGGGTACATACAAAAACCCTCCTTCCCCTTTGCCTCTATGTTCTCCCACAAGTACCCGAAGAACATCCTCGAAAAACTGAACGGGTGGTTCAGTACCAGTGCAACGAATGCATTCTAGATTTGGTCACTCATCTCGTCAAATCCTCCTCTCCTTGACGTGATGCACTTGAGGATCACATGTGCCAAGTACTTGAACTGCGGGCACATGTTGCTCTTGTTAAGCACGCCGACATTTATGTCGTCGGCGTACTTGATCCTCAAAAAGCAACCCCTAACTGTCAGGGGATGTAGCTTGGTTGGGTAGTCTCCATCCTCACCCAAATCCAAGACTCTCCTAAAGTCTTCTTCCCCTATGTCAATATCTAGTCCGAAGATAGAACTTCGGATCCTGTATGGTTCGACTGAGCGATCGACCACAACATTCTCCCAGAATGCCTGCTATATGGATCTGTACGGTGTGCAGGGAGCTGAAACTGCTTGATATATCCTCGACCGTCATAGAAAGTCTATGATCCCGACAAACTCTAAAGCGTTCCTAGAAGTAGGGTCGAGATAAGCACATATATTGTGCTTAGTGCTCATCGTCCATCTGTCAGCCATTTTGCTACAACACATGTAACAAACATGTTAGATCCATTCACAAGAGAAAACATTTGAGTTAGAACAGATTTTATCCAACTGGTTCAATCGTACGATTGAACCATACGACTAAACTCAGTTGTACGATTAAGCCTCCGACTGAACTTAGTCGTATACCATGACATGCGGTTGAGTCAGTCGTGCGACTGAGTCACCGATTGATTCAATCGTACGATTGAATCATGCATCTGGCTCTATCGTGCGATTGAAGTTCATCCGTATGTCCTTTCGCATACCTACTGTGGGAGTCCAAAATTTGAATTTTTGTCAAGACAATTATTTACACATCAAGTTTAGATTCATTAGATGCGCATGGACTCGATATTACACTTATTGTCTTTTAAATACACGTTTAGGTCCATCTAAGTGTTCTATTTTAGGGTTCTTTTGTCTCGGTTCTTGTTTTAAGTGATTCAGACATTTTCGATTGATTTAATGTTCTTATTTGGCATGTTTTTCAGTCTCACTATACTTGTAGATGGATAGTAATCGGTTAGTAATGCACAATCAGTGACAGTCAACAAGAAAAAATTAAAAAGGGTGGTTGGGCAGTCGGCGGTTTTTGAGAGCTTTTTGAAATCAAGTGTAGGGCTACGACCCACTGAGCCCTTTTCATACTGATTTGTGTTTCAGTCGTGCGACTGGACCCATACGCATGATTCATTCGTGTGACTAAGGTTCAGTCGTACGACTGACTTAGACTTCTTCAGCCAGTCGTACGATTGGTTCATACTTGTGATCCAATCATATACTTGACCCACACTCATGGTCCAATCGTGTGATTGGTCCCATACGTATGATCCAATCGTGCGATTGGTCCATACTTATGATTTTGACTTTGCTTTTCCCAACCTTTCAAAAAGTTGAATTTGATATATGATATTATGACCATTGATCATCTCATACATGATCCTTTTAACTGAAAACTTTTTGATCACCTCAGACGTGATCCTTTTGATTGAAACCGTTTGATTATCTCAGACGTGATCCTTTTACTTTAAAACCTTGTGATCACCTCACTGATCCTTTTACTTTAAAACCTTGTGATCACCTCAGATGTGATCCTTTTAACATTGTAGAACCAGGCTTTTATCAGATAATGTTAGGTTCAACTTGTGACATTCACATATTTCCTCTTGTTACATAGTCTGACATCGACTCTATACAAACATAACTAAAGCTAAGAAAAACTTTAAACAAACGAAATTAAGGCAATCTTTTTGTATTTTTCATTTGAGGTGGGTTGAAAACATTTTGACATTCCTTAAATGATTTCTCCCCCTGAGCAGAATAGCTTCAAGCGTTTTCATCTTATCTAGATTATTCTTATGGAATCATACAGGCATAAACATAATCATTTGGGACCTTTTATATTTACGTAGATACAGAAAACGTTATATTTACCGATCAAAGAGTCTTATTCATCTAAGAGTCAGGAGCACTAACAGGAAATCAAGCTAGAGCTGTTATGTAGCACACATTAATTTTGACCATCGGGGAATGCTGGCACGATGATTGTCAGTATATTTATCCACCTAAATCCATACACAGATTTTTGACATACATTGGTGATTATTTTGGTTTATTATTTCAACAAGCATTTGTGGATCCCACACTTATATGGTAATCAACTTTCCTCAGGGGACTTTGGAGCGGTCTACGGGGTTTTGACAAGAAGAAACTATTCTCAAAGCTTTCAAAAAGATACCAAGCCTCAGCTCAGTGCCATCGCACAGCAAAGAGGCGCAAACAACAATGAATTCTAGATTGTACTTATCCTCAGGTCAGTACCATCGCACAGCAGAGAGGCACACAACGTATCGTCTTGTTATAGCAATATTATTTTACATATAATGCACCAACAACATTTGTCATTAGTTTGATTGCGTTTCACAATTTTTTTCATGCACTTTACTCCTTTTTATTGTCGTCCGCACACATTTATGGCGTTCATTTTGCTCTTCACCCCTTATTGGAAATAAGTTGATTGTGTTAACCAGGGATGAGATGGACACCCACAGCCTGTTGACTGATTTAGTTTTAAAGTTGTTCAGCAATGAAGTCTACTAG
Organism: Flaveria linearis; assembly: GCA_024085815.1. Lineage (NCBI taxonomy): Eukaryota > Viridiplantae > Streptophyta > Magnoliopsida > Asterales > Asteraceae > Flaveria > Flaveria linearis. The sequence goes on along the minus strand of CM044001.1, from coordinate 91,772,886 downwards.
TCTATTGTGTTAAATCTACCAACACATCATATAATGGACTAGCAGCCCCTAGATCTACTTTCTCTATGTAATCACAGTAGCAGACTAGCTTACTATCATTTTTCAACTCATTAGCCTTTGACTTCTTAGACTTATAATTTTCTGTAACTTTGAATATAACATTTTAGAACATTTAAATCTTTTTGGTGTCCCAAACAATTTGATACCTGTGTACTATCATTTTCCAATATCTTGAATCGATTTCACAGATTTGATGTCTTTGCTTTTCAGCTTATCTGCCCACCCTCGTTTTTTTCTTTTTTAAGTAATTAAATACTAACTACTGAAACTAAAACTATTCTCTCCCTATAATTCTAAAACCGAAAATATTTTTGTGTTTTTGAAATTTTAAAGACAAAAAATAATAAAATAAAGAAAATTAAAATTAAAAAATAAAACATAGAGACGGACTATGAACTTGATTCGTCTGGAATCACATCATCTTTCTTTTTAATGCCATTAACCTCTAATAGATAATGAAATCGACGTTTATCAAAAGCTTTTGTGTAGAGATCGGCGCGTTGGAAATCCGTGTTAATTTTAACAACATCGATTAATTGTTTTTCAAAACAGTCACGTATAAAGTGATATTTGATTCCGATATGTTTAGTTTTGGGGTGTTGGACTGAATTTTTGGTGACAGCAATAGCAGCAGAATTATCAACAAATATAAGGGTGTTAGAGAATTTCAAACCGTAGTCTCGCATTTGCTGTTGAATCCAGATGATTTGTGAACAACACCTTGCCGCAGTAACGTATTCAGCTTCACATGTTGACAGAGCAACAGATGTCTGCTTCTTACACTGCCAGGTGACTAATCGTCTTCCAAAGAACTGACATCCCGCAGATGTTGACTTGTAATTCATCTTGCAACCACAATAATCTAAGTCACTATACGCTGTTAGCTCAAACTCATCATCATGAGGATACCATAACCCAAGCGTTAGAGTACCCTTCAGAAACTGAAAGATCCTTTTTACCCCGATCAGATGATTTACTTTTGGTTTTGCCTGATATCTGGAACAGAGACACGTGGCGTCCATAATATCAGGAAGAGAAGCTATGAGGTACATCAAAGATCCGATCATTCCTCGATACATAGTGGCATCCACCAGATCACCATTTTCATGGGGTGCCATAACATGGTTCGTGGCAAGTGGAGTACTAACAACTGTTGCATTCTCCATGTCGAACCGACTAAGGATACTTCTAACATATTTGGTCTGATGCAGAAAGATTCCATTTGGTGTCTGATCTACCTGTAAACCAAGAAAGAACTTCATCTCTCCCATGGCACTCATTTCAAACTCAGCTTTCATCACCAATTCGAATCTTTACATAATGTTTCATTTTTGGAACCGAATATATGTCATCCACGTATATCTGCACCATTAGTAAATCACCATCTTTTTCCTTAATAAACAACGTGCAGTCAATTACACCTCTGCGAAATCCATGTTTCAGCAGATGAGTAGAGAGTGTCTCATACCAGGCCCGAGGGGCTTGATGGAGCCTGTACAAAGCCTTGTCTAGTTTATAAACTCTATCCCGATGATAAGGATCCTCAAATCCTTCGGGTTGATTAGCGTAAACTATTTCACGGATCTCACCATGAGGGAATGCACTTTTCACATCCATTTGATATACTTTGATCTGCATAAAGGATGTATAGGCTAGGAAGATTCTAACTGTTTCCATTCTGGCCACTGGTATAAACACTTCATTATAGTCAACTCCTTCGACTTGCCTGAACCCTTGAACAACTAGCCTAACCTTGTTTCTGGTTATGACCCCCTGGTCATCCTTCTTACATCAAAGAACCCACTTAGTGCCAATCACTTTTGCACCTTTTGGTCTATCGACAAGTGTCCAGACACCTAACTTCTTGAACTGTAGGAGTTCTTCTTACATGGCACCTGCCCATGTCTTATCTTTTAAGGCCTCGCCTACATACTTGGGCTCAACTTGAGACACAAAACATCGATATGCCCCATCATGTATGTACCCTTTTTCCATGACCGCAATATAGTCAGCTGAGTAAAGATGATTTCTTGTCTAAACTCCCGAGAGAGTATCCCCGATGATGTTGTCCAGGGGATGATTCACATTAATCCTAGTTCCGGGAGTTGTGGGAACTACTATTTCATCATCCAGGTTTTGAATCACAGGATCAGTTTCTGGGGCTGTTGAAGGACCGGGTTTAGAAGTTCCAGTTACTTCATGATCAGCTGCAGGCGTACTTTCAGCAGTGGGGACATGTTCCTTCTGGTTCACATTTTCAGGTTCAACTTCTTCATCATCAGAGGAATCACTTATCTCTAGCTCTCTCCCTGAAGGGCTAGTAGTAACTTCTAATGGAGCCGAGGATGTCGAGTCTCAAGTAGGAGTGTTCAGAACATCGTACACATTTGAGTGGTCACCTCGTCATTAGAATAGGAAGAAGGTATTTTGAAGGATTTAAAAAATCCATCATAGTCAAAGAAGAAGGAAGGTCCTTTTCCCGCAGGGGGGTGGTGTATCTTTGTACATCAACATTGCACCACACTTATACCTTACCAGTTGAGTTATTCTAGACCCTTTTGTCCGGTATACTATAGCCAAGGAAGATACCTTCTTCTGCCTTCTCGCAGAATTTCCCAGTCTGATTTTTCTTTAACAACATGTAGGGTGCGCCAAATGGTTCCAGATACTCTAAGTTGGGTTTACATTGCTGGAGCAACTCATAACAAGTTTTTCCATGACGTTTGACCACTACGACTCGATTTAGAGTATAACACGCATTAGCCACTACCTCGTTCCAGAATTGAATCGGCAGTTTTGAGTCAGCAGCATTGTCCTTGCTGTTTCTATCAAGCTCTTATTCTTCTGTTCAACAACTTCATTCATTTGTGAAGTGTGGGCAGAAGAGAATTGATGAACAATCCCTTTATCATGACAGAATGCCTCCATCCACTGATTCTTGAATTCTGTCCCGTTGTCTTAAATTCGGTCCCGTTGTCTGAACGTATTTTCCTAACTTTCAGCTTGTAGAGTGACTCCAATATGGTAACTAGATGTTTGAATGATTCAAATGTCTCTGATTTCGCTTTCAGAAATATCACCGAAGAGAATCTTGAGTAATCGTTCGTCACCACAAAGATCGTTCGTCACCACAAAGCAGTACCAATCACCAGTAATGCTCTTTGTGGTGATAGGGCCAAACTGATCCATATGTAGAAGCTCAAGAGGAATCTCGATAGAATTGACTTTCTTTGATTTATGAGACTTCTTTGTCTTCCTTTTCTTGCATGCTACACAGAAATCTGGGAGCCGGAAGTTTTAGTTAGTAACTCCATCCACCAGATCATTCTGAACCAAATGGTTCATCTTCCTGGGATTGATGTGTCCCATTCTCCTTTGCCAGGAAACTGAATCCCTTTCAGTTTCTTTTGACAAGAAATACTGAGCAGTAGACTTAGTGGTGGAGGCTTTTAAAAGGTCCAAGACATACAGGTCGTTATATCTTGAGGCCGACATTAGAACTTGCTCCTCCGGGATAACATACTCCTTCTTAAATATGTAACACTGTAACACCCGAAAATTTTTATAGACAAAAAAGAATTAATAAACATGAATAAAAAGGAGAAAATGCAGTTTAACCCAAGTTGAGAGGTTAAAAGTATCAAAAGGACAAAAAGAATAAAAAGCTGGTGCATAAAAGAGATATGGCAGCCCATAATCTCCTGCACACTTCATTTCATTCGATTTTAGAGAGAGAAAGAGCAGAGAATTCGGGTTTCTAGAGAGAAGAAGAAGAAGAATTCGAATTCAAGGCAAGAATTCTTTGTTTTGAGTTGTTCTTAGTCGGCCTATGCCTCGGTTATATGTTTATGTGTGTTTATGTGTGTTTGGGTGTGTGTTTTCATGGGTTTTAGGTACTGGACCGTCAAGTGGGTTCTCATGTTTGAGGGAGTTGTGCTTGGGAGCAGTCAAGGTGAGTTCTAGAACCCCTCTTTTGCATGTTTTTAACTGATTTTAGGGCTGGAACATATAGGAACTCGTTTATGAAAATGTGTGTGTTTGACCCATTTGGGTGTGATTGTGTATAGTGTGTTTAGAGTGTGATTTCGGGCTTGTGCGTGCTTAAATGCTGTCATAGTATGTTTTCCTAAGGATTAGGAGGGTCGATTTGGGCTTAGAATGAGTTTGGAAGGGTTTGGAAGTCGAAAATCGCGACTGCAGTTTGGGATGACATTTGCTAAACATTCAGCCGCTAAGTCTTTTGTTCATCCGCACTTCTTTTTGTTCATCCGCATTTGCTACAGTTCCATCCGCATTTGCTACAGTTCCATCCCCATTTGCTACAGTGTCATCCACATTTGCTACAGTGTCATCCGCATTTGCTACAGTGTCATCCACATTTGCAACAGTGTCATCCGCATTTGCTACAGTCCATCCGCATTTGCTACAGTGTCATCCGCATTTGCTACAGTGTCATCTACATTTGCTACAGTCCATCTGCATTTGCTACAGTGTCATCCGCATTTGCTACAGTGTCATTCGCATTTGCTACAGTGTCATCCACATTTGCAACAGTATTATCCACATTTGCTACAGTATCATCCACATTTGCTGCAGTGTCATCAGCATTTCTTTGGACACTTAGAATATTTTCTGGCTTTTTGGGAAAAATGGAAATGTAGGCTTTGGCTTGGGAGATTCCCGGGGGCTATGTAAGTTGACTTTTATAGGTCATAGATGGTATGATAGGCATGTTATGATGTATGATTGATGCTTATGTATGATGGTATGTATGATGTATGTTATGTTAAGTATGAAGTTGCCATGATAGATGGTGATGACTGATGACTGGTAAATGTCGATGTTCCCTGTTTCGATACGTGTTTATCTTTCCATGGCTTCACGCGTTATGATTAATAAATGTAACGAAAGTATTATGTAACGTAAAGTGAAAGATGATGAAAGAGGAACATGATGAACGAATGCATGCATCAATGAATGATGATAGTAATGATAGTCTTGCGAGCATTGGATATCGGGACACGCCAATTAAGGTGTTAGCCCAATGGTGTGGGATCGCTACCCCAGGAGGATGATGTTATAGAACCTCTACCGCTTACCCCTAGTACTGTGGCACCATGTTTGACTGTCTCTGTATAGACTTCGGCCCAGTAGCTATATAGCTCGGGGTGTAGAATATGGTACTGGTACGGAAGATATCCCTGGGAGGATGCACTTCGGGGTCTTTCTTTGTGATTGACCATTATTATAGAACCTCTACCGCTTACCCCTAGTACTGTGGCATCACGTTTAGCTGTCTCTTTATAGACTTCGGCGCAGTAGCAATATAGTTCGGGGTGTAGCATATGGTATTGGTACGGAAGATATCTGTTGCGCAAGAAAAGATGAAATGATGAACGAACGAATAGAGAAGATAATAATGATATTATCTATGTGTACGTATGATGTGTGATAGCATGAAAGTAAAGAAAAGGTTTTAATGAGAATAAAGTATGTTTTAATATAAAACTAGAACTCACTCAGCAACGCTCACTTTTTATGTGTTTCCAGTTGACAGGTAGTGTTTCTGAGGATGGCACGAGGTGGCCACTCAGCTCTTTTGGGATGGCATTCTTTAGTTAATGTTTTTGTATTGTAATGCAAACAAATGATATTTTGTAATGAGTGTTGTATTACTTTGCAAAAGCATTTATATTGAAATCAAAAAGTTCTTTCACTGATTCCGCTGCAATGATTTAAATAATAGTATGATTTATGTGTGATGAATGACCAACTGTGAGGTGTTCGGGAACGGGGCCTTACAAGGTGGTATCAGAGTCAAAGTTTAAGTGAAATGGGTAAATTTTCAAAATAAACCTTAGCTTAAACTGAAAATGGGACGGGAAAGGGAAGGGATGCCAATCTGAGTAGCTGCGTGCCATCAGTTATTTTCTTAAAGTTAACCAGTATTATGTGCGCATGTTATGTGTTTATGTGTTGCTGGTAGATTTAGATACTGATGTAGTCAGGACAGGTAATGCTCGGGGTACGAAGAGTAAAGTAAGTGGCTAATTACAACTGGCCACTGTAATTAGGGACTTACTATACTTGACATAAACTGAGCTGTTTCCTTGAATGACCGTGTTGGTGTTTGAATCTTTCGGTGTGTGATAGAGGATGGCTGGTGGTAGATCATACAAAGCTTCACGTGGTGGAGGTGGTGGCGGACGTGGTGCTGAACCACGGGCCACAAGAGGAAGACCTAGGGTGGAGAAAGTGGTTCCTGAAGAATCCGAGACCCCTCACCCGGAGGGTGTAGACGAGAGCGCCAATCTGAGAGCCTCGGTAAAAGAGGCAGTGGTTGAAGAGGTGCATCAGGTCATGCAGACGATCTTACCGTCTGTGGTGACCGAAATGATAAAGGCTGTCCGGGAAGGAGAGAGGAAAGAGAGGAATAGGTCCTCAGGAAGACAGGAGCAACCAGAGCCGGAAACAGTTCTTTCTGATGATGAAGAGGAAGAAGAGGAGGAACCTGTGCAGGAGTCGGCATGAGGTTGTAATTACGAGGCGTTTATGAGGTGCAAGCCCCCTACTTTTGACGGTAATGGCACCGCTGCTGCTGGTCACCGGTGGGTGAGAGAAATGGAGGCTGTTCTTGATATCAGCGAGTGCCAGGAGGATCAAAAAGTGAAATTCGCTACCCACTGTTTCGTGGATTCAACTCTGTGCTGGTGGGACAATATAGTCCAAGCCGAGGGTAGCAGACCCATCGGGAGGATGAGATGGTCTGAACCGAAGAAGCTGGTGATTGAGGAATTTTGTCTTCATCAGTAAATGGATAAGGTTGAGAGGGAGTTCTTACAGCTGGAGGCGGGAATGATGACACACCAGCAGTACACTACAAAGTTTAACGAGATGGCACGTCTGGTGCCGGATCAGGTGATGCCTCTATCCTGAAAGATAAAGCGGTACATTCAGGGTTTGCCAGCGGATATTCGCAGGCACATAATCGCTGCCCGATCGAGTACGTTTAGGTCGGCAGTGGACTTGGTAGGGAGGCTATATGATGAGCGGGAGGTGGTGGTGACTGAAGCAAACAGGAAGGGTGGTGGTGAACAGAACTGGAATGGAAAAAGGGTTGGTCGGGGTGATGCCTCGACGGGTAACAAAAAGGCACGGATGACCATACCGACTGCGGGGTCGAGGAGGTGTGGCAAGTGTGGAATGGAGCATGCGGGGAATGCAGGTTGGGATTGAACGTGTGCTTCAAATGTGGGAAGACGGGGCACATCGCAAAGGACTGCCTCACGGGCAAATGTTTTAACTGTGGGGAAAGTGGTCATATGAGTAAAGACTGTAAGAAGCCGAGGGCTGACAGTTTCGGTGTGAAGAAGACGGGGAATGAAGGACTGAGGGCAAGCGCCAGGTCATTCACGATGACGCAGGAGGAGGCTAGGATGGACCCTGATGTTATGTCTAGTACGTTTCTGGTAACCAAACTTTAACTTCTGTGTTGTTTGATTCGGGTGCCAGTAAAAGTTTTATATCTGCTGCTTTCTGTACTAAACTGCCTGTTAGTAGTAGACGTGTTGACGTGTCGTTAGATGCAGAAACTACCATAGGTAAGTCCACCAGGATTTCAGAGGTGATAGAGGATTGTGATGTAGAATTAGAGGGTCATAAATTTCCGGTTAGACCATTTATGATGACTTTAGGTGATTTTGACTTGGTACATGGGATGGATTGGTTGGCGGACTTCGAGGCGAATATAGTGTGTCGAAAGAAGATGATTCGATTGATAGCGCCTGACGGGAGTTCGGTAACTGTTTATGGGGATCGGGTCACGACGATCCCGAAAGTGATCTCGATGGCGGTGGCGGGAAAGTGTATGAGGCGTGGATGTAGCGCCTACTTATGTTATGTAAAGGATGTGGAAACGCCAACACCACAACTATCCGATGTTTCGGTTATGTGTAATTTTCCAGACGTGTTCCCGGAAGACTTATTGGGATTGCCACCTGACCGAGAGATTGAGTTTCAGATTGATCTGATACCGGGTGCCCAACCCGTTGCCAAGGCACCGTATCGGTTGGCTCCAACGGAGATGAATGAATTGATGGAGCAGTTGCAAGAGCTGCTTGACAAGGGGTTCATTAAACCGAGTATCACACCTTGGGGTGCGCCGGTCTTATTTGTGAAGAAGAAGGATGGTAGTATGAGGTTGTGCATAGACTACCGTGAGCTGAACAAGCTGACAGTGAAGAATCGATACCTGTTACCGAGGATTGATGATTTGTTCGATCAGCTTCAAGGAGCCAGTTGGTTTTCACGGATAGATCTTCGATCGGGCTACCATCAGCTAAAGGTGAAAGAGCAGGATATTTCCTAAAACAGCTTTTCGCACGCGCTACGGTCACTACAAGTTTCTTGTCATGTCTTTTGGTTTGACCAATGCGCCAGCTGCTTTTATGGATCTGATAAACCGAGTGTGTCGGCCGATGTTGGATAAATCAATGATTGTGTTTATTGATGATATCCTGATTTATTCAAAAAGTGAGATAGAGCATGCCAGTCACATTCGAGAAGTGTTGGAGACGTTAAGGAGGGAGAAATTGTATGCCAAGTTCTCCAAATGCGCGTTCTGGTTGCGCGAAGTTCAATTCTTGGGTCATGTGGTGAACCCGGAGGGGATTATGGTAGATCCAGTAAAGGTGGAAGCGGTGATGCAATGGAAGTCTCCAAAGACGCCATCCGAGATTCGCAGTTTCTTGGCTTTGGCGGGCTACTACAGGAGATTCATCCAAGACTTTTCCAAGATCGCTTCTCCACTAACCAAGTTGACCCGGAAAGATATAAAGTTTGTATGGGGTCAAGCTCAAGAGAAGGCGTTCGAAGAATTGAAGACGAGGTTGACTCAAGCTCCGGTTCTGTCACTACCCGATGGAAGTGAAGATCTGGTGGTTTATTCTGATGCTTCCTACTCGGGATTGGGGTGCGTGTTAATGCAGAGGGGGAAGGTTATAACCTATGCATCCCGACAGTTAAAGGTTCATGAGGTTAACTATCCTACTCATGACTTGGAGCTAGCAGCTGTGGTCTTTACATTAAAGATTTGGAGACACTATCTCTACAGGACGAAGTGCATCATCTTCACCGACCACAAGAGCTTGAAGTACTTCTTTGAGCAGAAGGACTTGAATATGAGGCAGAGGCGATGGTTAGAGCTCATAAAGGATTATGATTGTGAGATCCATTATCATCCTGGCAAAGCCAACGTGGTGCGGATGCCCTTAGCCGAAAGGAAAGACCCGAGCCTATTCGGGTGAAGGCGTATCTGCTGATTATGACCTCTGATGTGATGAAGTAAGTCAAAGAGTTTTAAGAGGAGGCATTAAAAGAAGATCATCTTAACTCCAAAAGAATAAGAGGTCTGGTCGCAGAGTTGGGTGAAAACATATTTGGTGTTAGAACCCGGTTTGGACGAATGTGGATTCCATGTTTTGGGGATCTACGGGGGAAGATTATGGATGAAGCTCACAAGACTCGATACTCTATTCATCCCGATGCCACAAAGATGTACCAAGACATGGAGAAAGATTATTGGTGGCCGGGCATGAAGCGTGACGTGGTGGAGTATGTGAGTAAGTGCCTTACTTGTTTGCAAGTGAAGGCCAAGCATGAAAAGCCGTATGGGAAGATCCAACCTTTGGATATATCGGAATGGAAGTGGGATCACATCACCATGGATTTTATTACGAAGCTGCCGCGTACTACGAAAGGGTATGATGCTATATGGGTGATTGTTGACCGCTTGACGAAGAGTGCTCACTTCCTACCGATGCGCGAGACATATTCATCCTAGAGGTTGGCGGATCTATTCATTAAGGAGATTGTGACTCGTCATGGCGTGCCGGTGTCGATTGTGTCTGATCGTGACACCTGGTTTACCTCCAAATTCTGGAAGAAATTCCACGACGCCATGGGGACGAGGTTACATATCAGCGTGACTTATCATCCCCAGACTGATGGTCAGTCAGAAAGGACCATTCAGACATTGGAGGACATGCTTCGGGCATGTGTGATTGACTTTGGGGGAAGTTAGGATGACCACTTACCATTAGCTAAATTCTCATACAATGACAGCTATCATGCCAGCATTGGCATGCCACCTTATGAGATGCTATACGGTAGGAGATGCAGGACACCTGTATGTTGGGGTGATATTGGTTGTAAAGAGTTAGGGAGCGTCGATGTGATCGAGGCTATGACTGAAAAGCTAGAAAGGATCAAGGCCTTCATGAAGGCAACCAAAGATAGACAGAAGTCGTCTGTTGATAAACGACGCAGGCCGATTGAGTTCCAGGTGGGTGACCGGGTTATGTTGAAGGTCTCACCTTGGAAGGGTATCAATCGGTTCAGAATGCGAGGCAAGTTTAGCCCGAGGTACATAGGCCCTTTCCGAATTATTGCTCGAGTTGGAGAGGTGGTCTATAGATTGGAGTTGCCAGATGAGTTGAGTGGAATTCACCCGACATTCCATGTATCTCATCTACGGAAGTGTTTGGCGGACGAGAATATGATTGTTCCACTGGAGGATATCGAAGTGGATGAACGGCTCAATTATGTGGAGCAACCGGTGGCAATCATTGATCGAAAAGAGAAGAAGCTGAGAAATAAAGTGGTTCCTCTTGTGTTTGTACAGTGGAAGCACAGAAAGGGATCTGAGTCAACGTGGGAGACAGAATAGGAAATGAGACAGCATTACCCACGTTTGTTCGAGGAATAACAGGTTTCGGGGATGAAACCTAAATAAGAGGGGTGGACTTGTAACGCCCGAAAATTTTTATAGACGAGAAAGAATTAACAAACACGAATAAAAAGGAGAAAATGTAGTTTAACCCAAGTTGAGGGTTAAAAGTGTCAAAAGGACAAAAAAATAAAAAGTTGGTGCATAAAGGAGATATGGCGCCCATAATCTCCTGCACACTTCATTTCATTCGATTTAGAGAGAGAAACATCAGAGAATTCGGGTTTCTAGAGAGAAGAAGAAGAAGAATTCGAATTCAAGGTAAGAATTCTTTGTTTTGAGTTGTTCTTGGTCGGCCTATGCCTCGGTTATATGCTTATGTGTGTTTATGTGTGTTCGGGTGTGTGTTTTCATGGGTTTTAGGTGCTGGACTTTCAAGTGGGTTCTCGTGTTTGAGGGAGTTGTGCTTGGGAGCAGTCAAGGTGAGTTCTAAAACCCCTCTTTTACATGTTTTTAACTGATTTTGGGGCTGGAACACATAGAAACTCGTTTATGAAAATGTGTGTGTTTGACCCATTTGGGTGTGATTGTGTATAGTGTGCTTAGAGTGTGATTTTGGGCTTGTGCGTGCTTGAATGGTGTCATAGTATGTTTTCCTAAGGATTAGGAGGGTTGATTTGGGCTTAGAATGAGTTTGGAAGGGTTTGGAAGTCGAAAATCGCGACTGGAGTTCGGGATGACAATTGCTAAACATTCAGCAGCTAAGTCTTTTCTTCATCCGCATATCTTTTTGTTCATCCGTATTTGCTACAGTTCCATCCGCATTTGCTACAGTGTCATCCGCATTTTGCTACAGTGTCATCCATATTTGCTACAGTGTCATCCGCATTTGCTACAGTGTCATCAGCATTTCTTGGGCACTTAGAATATTTTCTGACTTTTTGGGAAAAATGGAAATGTAGGATTTGGCTTGGGAGATTCCCGGGGGCTATGTAAGTTGAATTTTTGAGGTCATAGATCGTATGATAGGCATGTTATGATGTATGATTGATGCTTATGTATGATGGTATGTATGATGTATGTCATGTTAAGTATGAAGTTGCCATGATAGATGGTGATGATTGATGAATGGTAAATGTCGATGTTCCCTGTTTCGATACGTGTTTATCTTTCCATGGCTTCACGCGTTGTGATTAATAAATGTAACAAAAGTATTATGTAATGTAAAGTGAAAGATAATGAAAGAGGAACATGATGAACGAATGCATGTATTAATGAATGATGATAGTAATGATAGTATTGCGAGCATTGGATATCGGGACACGCCAATTAAGGTGTTATCCCAATGGTGTGGGATCGTTACCCCGGGAGGATGATGTTATAGAACCTCTACCGCTTACCCCTAGTACTGTGGCACCACATTTGACTGTCTCTGTATAGACTTCGGCCCAGTAGCTATATAGCTCGGGGTGTAGAATATGGTACTGGTACGGAAGATATACCTGGGAGGATGCACTTCGGGGTCTTTCTTTGTGATCGACCATTATTATAGAACCTCTACCTCTTACCCCTAGTACTGTGGCATCACGTTTAGCTGTCTCTTTATAGACTTCGGCTTAGTAGCAATATAGTTCGGGGTGTAGCATATGGTATTGGTATGGAAAATATCTGTTGCGCAAGAAAAGATAAAATGATGAACGAACGAATAAAGAAGATAATAATGATATTATCTATGTGTACGTATGATGTATGATAGCATGAAAGTAAAGAAAAGGTTTTAATGAGAATAAAGTATGTTTTAATATAAAACTAGAACTCACTCAGCAACACTGACTTTTTATGTGTTTCCAGTTGACAGGTAGTGTTGCTGAGGATGGCACAAGACGGCTACTCAGCTCTTTTGGGATGGTATTCTTTTGTTAATGTTTTTGTATTGTAATGCAAACAAACGATATTTTGTAATATGTGTTGTATTAGTTTGCAAAAGCATTTATATTGAAATGGAAAAGTTCGTTTACTGATTCCGCTGCAATGAGTTAAATAATAGTATGATTTATGTGCGATGAATGACCAACTGTGAGGTGCCCGAGAACGGGGCCTTACAAACACTTCTTATTATCAAGCACGACCTTAAAGCCCTTATCACAAATTTGGGAGACAGAAAGAAAGTTGTTTTGCAATTGCTGAACGTAGTTTACCTTGTCGAACTTTACCTTCTCGTTTCCCGCTTCTCCTTGTGAAGTGATATATCCTCCTTTGTTTCCTGCGAATGATACATGTCCCCCTTTAATTTGCTTGATGTTGAAAAGGAGAGACGAAATCCCAGTCATGTGCTTAGAAGCGCCACTATCAATAATCCAGGTATTAGTGATAGCGCTGTAGCGGACAACCTGCATAAAGAATTGAAATGATTAGTTCAGGTTGGGGACCCAAGCCTTTACTGGCTTGGGTTTCCCAGAGATATCACATATCATGAACTCAACCCACTGACCTTCAGAGGACGAGGACACATCTTTCTTCTTCTTGTCCTCACTGTCAGACACATTACTTGATTTTTCTTTCCATAAACCAGTTTTATGCAAGGCCTGTTTGTGGTAAACAGACGACTGGCTTATGGTATGAACTTTTGGTTCATTAATAGTCCTAGGTTTAACCTTAGGTAACACAACTTCGCTTTGAGCTTGTATGTGTTGCCTTTGGTATCTTGGAAGAGTATTAGATCTATTTTTGAAAAATATTGGTTTTTTTATCAAAAAGTTCAATTTTTCTTTTAGGTGTCTGATAATGAGGACAATTTGGAGAAATATGTCCTCGTTTTCCATAATTATAGCTTGATCTCCCTTCGATAGGTGGGGGAGAACTTCTGTGAGGGGTTGAGTATGATCGGGAGCTGGTCTGTTTCTCATCCTTCTTAGATGCTTCACATTCTTTAACAAACTTAATTGTTTTGACATTTTGAAAATATTTTTCTATCTTTTTATCAGGATTTTGATGATAACACATTTAGGGTTTGTTAGTTTAGACTTTTTAGGTTCTCATGTAGATGTTTGTGAACCCGACCCAACATTATCCTTTTTAACTTTATCGCACAAATCGTCTTTAAGCACCTTCTCTTTCAATTCTGAAGTAGTAGCCTTCTGTTCAGTGACAGACTGCACAGGTTTACCTGTGGACTCTGGATCACTGACCAGAGGAGTAGTCACCACATGATCCTTAACTGGGTTATTGTTTATTTGTTGACATTTAGTATTTAAAAGGATTGCATGTGGTGGTGGTACTACTTTATATCCCAGGCCTTCCCTACTGTTACGTTCTTTCACTAAGTTCTGAACTATGTGAGAGGAACTTGCTAAACTATGCAATTTTTTATTTAAAGATTCAACTTTGAATTGCAACACTGCTTTTTCCTTTTTAGTTTCCTCTAAAGTAGATAGATAGAACTTAATGTCATTTGATTGATTTAGGGCAACAACCTCGGTTTCCTTTAGTTGTTTCCCTAGCAGTTATATCTTTTCTTTAAAACTACACTCATTTTGTTTTAAAACACAATTTGCTTCAGTGCACAATTTTAAATCATTTACCAGATTATTATTGTGCTCTAATAACCTAGCAAATTTTAAGTCAATGCTTTCTCTAAATTTATCACATTCATCACAAGCATGTTTATCAAACAATTCGTCTTTAGAGTATACCTGTGCAGAACTGGACGAATCGGTCATAAATGTAGAGTCAGACTCTTCAATAACTGGAGATTCTGAGTTTGCAGCATTCAACTCTTCCTTAACAAGATGATCTACCACATCCATAGTTTCTTCAATATTTGAACATGCATGCTCAGCTATGATGTCTTCCTCGCTCGCAGATCCATCATCCAAATCATCAACTTGTGCTACATTTGACTCTCCCTCAGATACAAATCGGAAGGACCAGTCTTGTCCTTCATCGCCTTAAGCGACCATAGATTTTCACTCTTTTCTTCATGATGCCCCAATCTTCTATTTTTCCTGACGGTTGAACGAAGGACACGGGTTTCCATTACCAGTCTTCTTTGGCTTTGCGCATTCCCGTTTGAAATGCCCTTTTTCTCCACAGTTGAAGCATGTGACCTTGGTTTTATCAAACCCAAACATAGTGTCTTTGGTGGCAACCAAGTTCTACCCCGTCTTCTTAACAAACTTTTTGGCTCTCCTAACTGCACTAGCCAAAGCCCACATAATATCCATACGCTCCAACTCAGTCTCATCCACCTACTCGTAGTCCTCGTTAGCTAGATGACAATTTCCAATCTTTCCAGCAACTAACCCATCATAAGACTGAACAACTACTGCTAGAAGATCCATGTGGTCTTTGGCAACTTCCACAGTAACATTTCCATGATTCTCGGTTTTCAGCTTAGTTGGGTTGGAATCAGGAACAATGTATTGGGTTCCAGATGAACCTGCCGCTTCGCTTCCCGAGGAACTGTTTTAGGAAGGAATAAATGAATTAGACATAAACATTGTTTGTAGCGGTGCGCCTGATGAAGCTGGAGTAGGAACAGAGTTATACAGTGAAGGATTCTGAGCATTGGATCCTTTTTTAGAGTTGTATTTCAGTCGTAGTTCTTCCTCCCTTAACTTAAAGATGAAATCATTTATGTATAAAGTAGCAAGAGTGTCATTTTTCCTTAGATTAGAGACAAATAGATCCCATTTATCTGACAGACCATCAGCAAAAGTAGAAACTTTATCTTCCATAGATGTAGTCACACCATGAGTATGCAGTTCACTCATCAAATGATAAATTCGGTCAATAACATCATCTAAGCTCTCATTTCCTATTGGTGAGAAATTATCAAATTCCTTTTTAAGAGCCTTAGCCTTCAGCGCCTTCAAGGTTGCATTACCATCATATCTCTTTTCTAAAGCCTCCCTTAGCTTCTTCAACTGCTTGTTCTCCAAGAATTGATAGAATATATCATCAGGTATCGACTGAGTCAACAGTGCATACGCTTTCTTTTCAGTTTATGTAGAACCTTCTGAGCTTCATTCATACCTCCAAAGTCAACTTCACCCCATTTGCACTGACTGGTATAGTATAACCAGTCTAAAGATTTGGGTCAACACCATTCAAGTAGATCTCAAATCGCTGCTTCCACTATGGGTACTCATCCAACGTCAACAACTTTGGCAGTTTGTTATGATTCCCTATCTCATTTTCCAGAAGAAGAAGATTCTGGATATGCGAGTCTTTTCCGGCAATAAACGTAGCAAACTGGTCTTTTATGGCTTAAAACTTGACAAACTTAGGACAAGACAGATTCACTTGTGCGATTGAGCCAGGCGACTGGTTCAATCATATGATTGAAGGATGCAAATGAATTCAATCGTTCAATTTAAATCAGTCGTGCGAATGAAGAGGACGATTGAGGTCAACCGACTGGAATAACTTAACCGTGCGAATAAGCTATGCGAATGAGTCCAATCATGTGATGAGAATATGCGAATGGGATTCAGTCGTGCGATTGAGCTAATCGTGCGACTGAGGCTGCTGTTGCTGGAAAAAGTCGAATTTTGAACACTTTGACCCAAAATACGAAATTTTCAGGAACACTAATCTGCCCTATGATGAAAAGTCGAAACTTTAACACATGCACTCGTCAAAAACATGTTTTTGAAGCAAAAAGTGAATCTTTTGAGTAAAAACGTTAATTGTCTGAATCGTTTTCGTACGGAGTACTAATGGATTCTGCGTGAGACCAGATCAAATAGCGCGGAATTCTATTTGATTGGCGATCCAATCAGTGAGAACGACAACCTGATCGATCTAACGATTAAACAAACATTAACAACGAGTTGAAATCGATCAGGAACAAACTATGAAGTTGGATGGACGAACTGGGACGCTCGGACGGCTAGAGTATGATCGTATTCGAAGTGTTATGTTTTTTCATGAATTATGTGGTATTTATAGGTTTTCTGTATCCATTCGTATGACTGAACCATTAGCATACTGACTCATGCGTTTGACTCATACGCACGACTGAAGGTTTAGTCGTGCGACTGAATCAATCTTATGTCTAAGTATGGTCCATTAGCATGAATAACCATCCGACTAAGTTGAACACATTTCTGATTCATAATTGACTTAGAATTATGTACAACAACCTCAAACCTATATATAATGTTCTTAAATATGAGTAATGCCAATTACAATAAGAATATAATATAAACAAAGACAATTAAACATAAAAATGCATATCATATTTCATTAAGTATTTGCATTACATATGTGTAAGAAATAAAAGACATTTACATTGAAGTACATAAACTAGGAACAGTGTATCAACATTTTTCAAGATCTGTTTGGGTATATTTACTTTGAAGTAAAGAAGAGGTTTTTTTAAATATTGAGAGTTTCTGTAACCTTATTAAAACTCAGTTTGGGAAATGTGTTAAGATCCTTCGAAGTGATAATGGGACTGAGTTTGTTAATAGTCAAATGACTAGTTTTGTAAGGAAAAATGGTATTATTCATCAAACTTCCTGTGCTTATACCCCATAATAGAATGGTGTAGTCGAAAGAAAACATCGTCACCTTTTCAGTGTTGCTCGAACTTTGTTGATGAAGGGAAATCTCCCTATTCGGTTCTGGTTTGATTGTGTGTTAACTGCTGCCTATTTGATCAACATGACTCCTTCCTCTGTTTTGAATGGAAAACCCCCTTACGAAATCATGTTTGGCTTCAAACCCTTTCTTAGTCATCTTAAAGTGTTTGGCTGTTTGTGTTTTTATACATTGTTAAATGATTACAATAAGTTTTCTAATCAAGCTGAAAAGTGTGTTTTTATTGGATATTCTGCTTTTAAAAAGGGTTACAAACTTTGGAGTATAGATAAAAAACAAGTAGTGTTTTCTCTATATGTAAAGTTTTATGAAAACATTTTTTCATTTAGAAACTCTATTGATAATGAGTCTTTTAATACAGATCAAAATTGTACTCTATATATAACCAATTTAACTTCTTTGATAATATAGAAACAAAACAGTCAAATAATCTTGATGGCGAGTTATCTAATGATAAAGAGAAGGAAAACATGAATGGTGAATCTAGTTCTCAGCAGCCTAGTTGCCACACTCCAGACTGTCTAAAGGAGGCTGAGGTGTGGTAATCTTGTAAGTCACCTTATGACTTGGGTCAAGATATGGCCTTAACTCAGCAACCAGCTGTCCAGAGTGATGGCATCAGTGAGGCAGGGACTAGTGAGTTAATGAATGACAACCAAAATACCTTCAAGGGTAACAAGGATCCACATGCGTCTATTAAAAGGTCTTCCAGGCCTGTTAAAATTCCAAAAAGCCTTGATGACTTCGTTATAGAAGGAAATGTAAAGTTTGGTCTTGAAAAAGTTATTAATTACTCAAGTCTGCCTTCTGATGTTAAATGTTTCTCATCTGCTTTAAATAAGTCTACTGAACCTCGACATTATTTTAAAGCTAAACATGATGAGAGGTGGGTTAGTGCCATGAATGAGGAAATAGCTACCCTACATAGAAATAATACCTTGACTCTTGTTGATTTACTTGCTGGTTGAAAACCTATAGGGTGTAAGTGGGTCTTTAAAATTAACTATGAATCAACTGGAGAAGTAGAAAGGTATAAAGCTAGGTTAGTTGCTAAGGGCTATAGTCAAACTAAATGAATTGACTTTAATGAAACATTTTCACCAGTTGCGAAAATGGTTACTGGTCGGTGTGTTATTTCCTTAGTTGTTCAAAATGACTGGCATTTGTTTCAGTTAGATAACAATAATGCCTTTCTTTTTGGTGATTTGACTGAAGATGTGTAGATGTCTTTACCTGAATAGTTCTTCTCTAATGGTGAAACTAAAATGTGTAAACTAAATAAGTCATTGTATGGTCTCAAGCAGGGCCCACGTGTGTGGAATGAAAAGTTGGTTAGTGTTTTAATTGAGTTAGGCTTTGTTCAAAGCAAGTGTGATCATTGTCTGTTTATTAAGTCTAAACAAAATGTGTTTGTTACTTTGTTACTATATGTTGATGACATTATTGTCACTGGAATGATATGAAGGAGATTGACTGTATAAAGTGTTTTCTAAATACTAAATTTTTAATCAAGGATCTTGGGCTTCTAAAATATTTTTTGGGAATTGAGGTTATTAGGAATCAAAAGGGTCTTTACTTGTCCCAAAGAAAATATTGCTTGGATTTACTGACTGAATTTGGTCTGAATGGATGTAAATCAGTAGCTACCTTAATTGAACAGAGCTTTCTTGTTATAACCTTTGTAAAAAGGATGAAACTGTTCTAAAAAATGTAAGTGGTTTTCAAAAACTGATTGGTAAACTAATTTACTTGTCCCACAATAGACCTGATATTTCATATGTCGTTCAGTTCTTAAGCCAATTCATGCACTCTCCTACTAATTCACATCTTCAGTTAGCCTTAAGGCTATTAAGGTATTTGAAGAATGCTCTTGGGAAGGGGGTTTTTTCCTTAAAATCCTCCTCTTTTAATTTGTATACCTTTGCTGATTCTGATTAGGCTAAATGTCTTAGCTCTAAGAAGTCTATTATTGGCATCTGTGTTTTCTTGAGGGACTGTTTGGTGTCCTGGAAAAGTAAAAAACAATCTAATGTTTCTAGTTCATCAGCAGAAGCCCAATACACAGCAATGTGTGTAGCTTCGTGTGAACTTATGTGGTTAGTCAACTTGCTCAAGGAATTGCATGTGGTTGTTAAACTTCCTGTTATCTTGCATTGTGATAGTAATGTTGCTTTATCAATTGTTACGAACCCTGTGTTCCACGATAGAACTAAGCATTTTGAAATGGATTTTTTCTTTTTAAGAGAAAAAATTTCCCAGGGAATTATCTAAACTGATTCTACAAAGTCAGTTGATCAACTTGCAGATGTTCTTACTAAGGGTTTGTCTGTGCAACAACATAATCTGTTGTGTAGTTCTTTGCGTATGCGTGATGCGTTTTCGCGATTTAGATTTAGGGGGTGTTAAAAATATCCGTGTTTTAGTTTACATTTCTTCAATTTGATGTGCTTATTCTTAATTGTTTTAATTGTGTTTTATTTTCTTTATGGGCTTTGGTGCTGCTGGGATGCTGTTTGGATTGCTTCATTTGGGCTTGGATTGGGCTGGTTCCAGTTGTTGATAAAAGAGGGTGCATGCTTCTTTGACTCACTTATTCTAGAGTCTTCACAAACACGCTCTTGTTCTCTTCTCAGGCGACTTCTCCGATTCCTTAAGGGTTTCGTGTTCTTGTTGTTTAGATTCAAGTTGTATTGAATCTTTCTATGTTTTGTTTGCATCCTGCTTGTTGTATTTGTGTGTAGATGCTTTCTTCTTTTTTCTAGAATCTGTGTATTGTTTTTTGGTTGAATTTTTTGGCTGTAGTCTGTCATTCTTTTGATTCGTTCTTGGCCATCTAGTTCAGATGTTTTGACATCTACAAAAGTGATGATCATTGAAAGAGTGAATGAGAATGCTGATAATCTTGATTTCTAGTACATGAATTTTCATGTATCATGGGAAGAAATAAATGATCTAACAAAGCTTGGTGTAATCCTCATTGATGATGATAAAAGAGCTAAGGTATTGGAAGATCAGTTGAAGAACTATGTGACTAGCATGGTGAAATAAAAGTGAATGAAGGATTTAACAAGTGAGTTTTAATATCATCAGTTCCATGCGGAGTTTGTTAGATCTATGGAACTGCATGGTCAAAGATATCACATAATCTATTAAAATCCTCTTTTCGAATTCCTTTAATCAGTGGATAGGATACATCATGAGAGTGCAAGATCCTTAAAAAAATTCTTTCAAGTCCATCAACATATCAAGTTTTACTTATTAGGTGATATGATCTTCTGATATGATATATCCTAAGGTTTTAGGTAAAGAAAAGATTTATCCATGAAGGACCGGTGAAGAACATTCCAAAGAGAAAATTCCTTTGATCAAAAGATATTTTCTAATAAAGAATCCTTTGAAACATTCAATGAAGAATCCCTAACATAATTTCAAACTTAGTCCTACTGAAGCTTTAAGTTAAATACAGAATCAATCTTTGTTTAATACTGAATTAATTTTCATTTAGTGTGATTCCTTACAAGTCGTGCCAGCTTAATCTAACATAACTAAAAAAGTTAAATATTAATTATCCATGTAATATGTGAGGTAAGTGTGTTCGAAGGTCTAGAACTAGGTCAAGGGTCTAGTAATAGTGCAACACGAGTTGTGTTTGGGTATAGTTCTAAGCATCGTTCGATTTTAAAGACTGGGAATTCCAAAGCTTAAATCTCAAATCTTTGTTGATTTTGAAGAGTGAATATTCTCTAAAAGTCTTTAATGCCGGTAGTAAAAGTCGATGGAGCCAGCTGAGATTGAGGATGAGCGAGAGCTCTAATAACTTTATAGGTGACTTATTGGGGGCACTACTCTCCAAGGAGCCAAGAAGGAAAACATAAAATCTTTTAGTTCAAATGCTCCCTTAGCTCTGATTATAGCTGTCTTGGTTGTAGTCGTCAAGTTTGTAGTATGCTCTTGGTGGGGAGAGAGGCTCTTGCATAACCCCTTATTAGTTGGAGAATGCTAGCTCTTAAAGCTACAATTTCTATAATCATTTAAGATACTTCTATTTTAAACTTTTTTATGTTCTTTCTCTCTTTTGACATGTGCTCTCTCTCACACACACACACTCTCTCTCTCCATCTCTCTCTTTCTCTGTCTGTCTCTCTCACTCTTTCTCTGTCTCTGTCTCTGTCTCTGTCTCTGTCTCTGTCTCTGTCTCTGTCTCTGTCTCTGTCTCTGTCTCTGTCTCGGTCTCTGTCTCTGTCTCTGTCTCTCTGTCTCTCTGTCTCTCTGTCTCTCTGTCTCTCTGTCTCTCTGTCTCTCTGTCTCTCCGTCTCTCCGTCTCTCTGTCTCTCTGTCTCTGCATGTGCTCCCTTTTTTCTATCATGCTATTAAAATATCAAATCTAAAAATATAAAAGACCAATCGAGCTTTTGAGTTTTTATGTTTGGAATCCGGTAACTTATTTTTTGGGACCAAGATGAAAATAAAACAATTATCCTTTCAGTTGAAAAGTGCTAAGGCAACTAGGTAGGTGGATCGCAATAAAGTCTTAGCTTGTTATTGGATATTGCGTGCTTTGAATACTTGTTTTAAAGATCACTATAGTTACTAGTCTTCATATATACTCATGACATGTACTGTATTCTTTGTATTGAGTTAATAGATAGAAAACTCTAGTTGCAGCTCATAGACGTAAGATTTATATTAAATACTAAGCACGTTAAATTGTCTCATCCTTATTTTCGGTTTTCGCATTGTTTGTTTGTTTGCCCCTTGTGTGTTGGTTCCGCTGTGCTACTTGAGTCCTATCACCTAGTCAATTTATTATGTACAGAAAGAGTCTGTAATAATCTGTTTGCAAGCATTCTTTTAGTTCAATTTCTAACTGCTTAATTTAACTGTTAAAAACCGATTCAAACGGTCACGGTTAGGCCTCCCCGTGACCGTTCAATCAGGTGTGAGACCTAACTGTCACGGTGAGGCCTAACCGTGACAGTTAGATCTGGGGATCCGTTAACAATGATTGGGTATGTAATTAATGGGGAATTGATTGTGTGCAGTTAGGGTTTTGGGTGCTATATGTCACGGTTTGGCCAAACCGTGACATATTGCATATATTTTTTATATTTTTTTATCATATCACTTTGTTTTTATTTTAATTTTATCACTCGTTTAACATAATCGTAAATCACAAGTTTGTGACATATTGCCAAACCGTGACATATTGCCTATATTTATTATATTTTTTTATCATATCACTTTGTTTTTATTTTAATTTTATCACTCGTTTAACCTAATCGTAACTCACAAGTTTGTGTTTTGTGTTTATTAATAATTTATCTTATTACAAGTATTTATTTATTATTAATGTGACGGTTTTGTGTTTAATTTGTTTACGAGTTTGTAAAAATCGGTTGTCATTATACAGACATATTGTATATATTTTCTAAATTTAAGTAATCACACTAGTTTGTTTTTATTTTTATTTTATCACACGGTTAGCCTAATCGTAACATACGTGTTTATGTTTTGTGTTTATTATTAAATTATCATATTACAAGTAATTTTTGTAATATACAATTAGTTGTTACCAAACATATACAATTAACATTATCAACATATACAATTAACATTATCAACATTTAGTTGTTATTATATTAGAGTATTATTATTATTATTATTATTATTATTATTATTATTATTATTATTATTATTGTTATTATTATTATTTATCATTATTGTTATTATTATTAGAGTTTATTTTGTAGTTTCTGGATATATAAAAAATATTATTATTATTAATACTAATATTATTATTAATTTTAAAATTATTACTATTAAACTTTTTATTTATATTAGAGTATATTATTATTATTATTGTTATTATTATTATTTATCATTATTGTTATTATTATTAGAGTTTATTTTGTAGTTTCTGGATATACAAAATAATACTATTATAATTATTATTATCAACTTTAAAATTATTACTATTAAATTTTATTATTATTATTATTGTTATTATTATTATTTATCATTATTGTTATAATTATTAGAATTTATTATGTATGTTTGAACATTGGTTTACAAAATATAAGGTGCATATATGTCGATATGTTCCCGATAAGGTTGTTTAGGTTATCATTAAAACGTTACGGTTTGTTCACGTACGCATGTTTGTATGTACGTTTACGAAGTGTATTTATTCTTATTGTATATATATGTTGATGTATGTGTATGTTCATGAAAAAAATATCCGATTCGATATACGTAAATGATCATAAACGGTTAATGTGTAGGATTAGGGAACTTTAAAAGGTCACGGTTAGACCAAGCTGTGACCTCTTTTGTCAACAAGCTGTCGCGGTTCGCCCACCACGTGACACTTTGTGTCAACAAGCTGTGACAGCTTCATTCCACATTGCCACATGTGAACAAAGGGGTCACGGTTTGCCCAAACCGTGACCTTTTGGTCCATATTATTTTAAAAGAATAAGTTTTCTATACCTATCAACGAACCACTCCCGTCCCGACCGGTTAAGACGGTAGGGCAACAGGGGAGTGGTGTGGGCTCGAAACCACTACCACCGGTTCAAGTGGGTATTTTTTATAAAATTATTTAATTAGTAAAATATTAAAAAATTAGGCAAACGGTCACGGTTTGCCCTAACCATGACCTTTTGCCCTAACCCTAACCGTGAGCTTTTACAAGTGCCATGCGCCCGAACAGGTGCCATACACCCGAACAGGTGCCATGCGCCCGAAAAGAGGTCACGGTTAGACCTAACCGTGACCGTTGCCAAACCCTAAACGTCACGGTTTGGTCAAACCGTGACAGTTTATCTTCCTGTTTGATTTAGTGTTTTATTTTTATTACTATTATTATTATTATTATATTATTATTATTATTATTATTATTATTATTATTATTATTAACTTTAAATTTATTACTATTATTATTTCTTCTATTATTATTATTATTTTTATTATTACTATTATTATTATTATTATTAACTTTAAAATTATTACTATTATTATTTCTTCTATTATTATTATTATTTCTATTATTACTATTATTATTATTATTATTATTATTATTATTATTATTATTATTATTTCTATTATTATTATTATTATTATTATTATTTCTATTATTTTTATTATTATTATTATTATTATTATTATTTCTATTATTATTATTATTATTATTTCTATTATTACTATTACTATTACTATTATTATTATTTGTACTATTATTTTTATCATCATCATCATCATCATCATCAAATAAAGGGATCTTCATTAATATGATAAAGTATCGGAAAATGATAACTTACAAGAGGCATTGGTGCCTCTATGACGATCCGTTATTCTAACGTAATTATTTATACGATCCTCATACATATTTTGCCATTCTAGTGCTTGTTGATATGCAAATCTCGGCCAATGATAGCCCACACTGGGCATTGGGTAATCCCCTTCCAATTGTATGCAAATAAAGTGACATTGGTGAACATGAGCAAGTGCGACAACTGGATAGGTGAATAATGGCTCTGGGACTGTTCTCAGCGGGAACCATGTCTGGCTGCCAAATGAAGAAATAAGATGCACAATACAATTGAATGTTTCAGCAATTACGAGTCCATGGGCCGGAAAAGTTAGCCAATGGGTATCGGGTGCGGGTTGAGTCGTGCCAAACCAATTTAAGCTATTACGAACAAAATCATAATAGCCAGGCAACTCGCGGTTCAAATTGCTCCGCCAATACCTCATGTTTCTGTCCATCTCCGACAACATTTGACGCCTAACCCATTCCCATTCATTTTGCTTTTTCCCTAAAGCCACCGCAATGGCCCGAAAACCACAGTTACCATCAGGCCGCACATCTTTTATAGTCAAAACATACCGGTGAATCCAATGGGGCAGCTGATCCTTAAACTTCATAACTTTTATCACGTCCTTTGGTTTCAATATTAAAGGAAACCCTAGGGCAGCTCCCGTAATCGGTACATTTGAAGCAGCCTTTACCTGATTAGAACGGTCGTTGGGCATTTTAAACTGAGGGGTATATGAGCTATGCCTCACTGGGTCAGGCATATTTGTTGTGAGGAAGTATAGGAGCTGTGTCTAGCAGCCTCATACTATGATGTAGTGGAGTCCGCTGTTCTTTGTTGCTCCTTAATATTTGGACGACCACGTCGGTCATGACGCACCTCAGGTTCTTTAAGTTTTGACTTGCTCTTAAACAAAGAGTCAAATACTTTCTTAAACAATTTTTTCTTTACTTAAGGGTTGGGAGACGACATAACCTTTTGTTTCAAGTCATCAAATTTCAGATCGTAGTCGGGTTCAGGCGGCGCGACGTACGCTGGCTCGAAATCAAGCTTCCTCCAGTGTGGATCTACCGCATCGAGTGGAATACTTGTGACTGGATTTAAAGTTAAATTATTAGTGAAAAATATGCAATCGTGTGACAACTGTAAAAAATGTATTAAGAAAAATATAACCTTCTCGGACGTATATCTCCAAACGACAAGCACATGGCAAGCCCATGGACGTGAACAACTGGTGTCCACATGAACCCCCAGACTCCTGAATCATTTCCATTTTCGTCAACTCTGATTCAAGGAGGCTAAGGCAAAAAATGGATACTTTATAATGCAACTTTGAGAACAATGACAGTCGATGGTCTTTTTTAATTTTCACACGGGACACCTCGAATGTTTTACAAATTTCAATCTCCTGGCCGCGCACGAGGTCACAAACATATTCGACAAGTGTGTGCAACGTATTATTGGTCCCTGTGAGGTAAGTCTTGAAGTTGGCATGTTGGCCCTCAACCCTATTAGTTGTAAACTCACCAAAGTTAAGGCGGTCGTACATCCAACAAGTAATAATTTTCTCTTTGTACGGCACCAACCAATTATTCTAAATATATTCCCATACCTCTGAAAGAAATAACAAAATTTATAAAATGAACAAATAAATTATTAGAGTAAAAATAACTATGAAATTCTTACCACGTTTACCATCTTCAGTTAACTTTTCTTCCATCTTCCTGCAATTGTAATCGTACAATGCCACTGTGAGAGACGAACACAAGGTCTTCCACCAGTATGGAAAATCCTTCCACATGCCGGTTTTGAATATCATATTCCACCGTCTTTTGATATTCTCCCTAACGTGCCACCTGCATAGGTTTTTAGTAGCACTCGGGAACACGGTGTCACACGCGCTCATCAGGGCCAGGTCCCTGTCTGTGACAATAACGCGGGGCTCCATACACCCATCGAGCATATCTCTGATCCGCTCCAGTACGCATGTGAAGTTGTCCTGCCGTTCCCTCGATATAAATGCATGCGTAATGCAAAACGACTTCGACGTCGACGTAACGCCAATAACCTGAACAAACGGAATGTTGTACATGTTGGTCTTGTACGTCGTGTCTATCAACATCACGTGCGGGAATGCGCGCCACATTTTATACGAAGTAGGATGACAAAAGAAAACATCTTCCACGGCCTTAGTAGTTGCATTCGTTCGTGTTTCATACACGAACTCTTTAGATTGTAGCAGATTTTCAAGTTCCTGCATTGGTGTCATGCCTTTTCTCCCCTCAGCCCTAAACTTCGACGTCAGATTGTATATGTCTTGAACAACACAGACGCTGTGGGGAAAGTGCTCCCTTACGGCTGAATGGATATGTCGTGGCCGCACGTGCTGCCTGTGTAACTTCTCGACAAGATCAATTTCTTCGGCAGTCATCTTCCTAAGATGCGCGTGACCCTCCTCGTACACAACAGGATCGTGGTTATGCATCTCGTTTCTCACCTCTAACATCCAACTGTCACTCTTTCCTACGTACTTTCCTACGTACTTCCCTACGACTTTAAAGGGACATCCCTTCTTTATGCTCCCAGTACGTCTACTTGTGCCAGTGAATTTAGGTTCACCACTACAATTGCATAATAGTTCCACATCCTTTTTCGTGACCGACCCACCACAATGACGCACCCATGCTCGCGTCCTCTCATTTTAGCCCAGCTCTCCAAGTCCTTACGAGAATCAAAATACTGAAAAAATGATAAAGCTAGACATAAAAAACAATATATAAAACAAATAAAAAATAAAATAAACAAAAGAATAAATACCCTTCGTACTTTATCGGTTTTATAAGAAACCGTAGCCTTTCGAATCCGATCCTCAACCTCATCATGCTCCGTGGTGTCCCCATGGTTTTCTTTGAGGTGAACCGAACCGTCACTCTCATCTGTGTCATTCCCATTAAAAGTATCCGACACATGTGTAATTTCTAGTTCTGACTGGTACGGGGGATGTCCGTAATCTAGCTCTGTTTGTGAGTGGTACGTGTTCGGGGCATGCCCGTAAGAATTGCAAGGGGATATCTGTACCCTTCACCGTAACCTGTCTGTCCAAATAAAGAGTTGTACACCTCTTGAGCAAATGTGTTCGACGGGTTGGTTTCCTCCTCCCCCACGGAGGGTGACTCCCGTATACATAATATTCCTAAAAAAGATAATGGTTAGATATTTCAAATAATAAGTTATAATAAAATATATACTAGTTCAACCTGGTTCGAATCTTCGATATGTGGCACCTCATTCAAATTTGGAAGCTTCGGCTTTTGATAATGATCTCCCGAACCCGACATTGTTTTCGAATAAACGTGTTTTTAAAATGACGAAGGCTGAAAAATCTCGAGTGTTGGATGAATGAAAGCTCAAACGAGAAAAATTCGAATGAGATGTTTTGAGGAAAAAAAATCAGAGGAAAGGTATTTAAGGTGAAAATCTGGTGCACAAACCGTCACGGTTTGGCCTCCACGTGACGGTTCGTGGCGCGATTCCCGGCCTTCTGTCAAATCACATCTACCTCGTACCTTAAACTGAGACCTCGTACCCTAGAGGTCACGGTTAGGCCAAACCGTGACGGTTTGGTGACCGCTTTTCAACTTTATCAGACCATTTTGTCGTTTTGTTGTTACGAGGTCACGGGTAGTACCACCTCAAACCGTGACAGCAAGGCCTTGCGGTCACGGTTAGGTGCCAAAATGTGACAACAAGCCCTAACCGTGACCGTTTGAACCGGCCTACCACCAAATACCCCAGTGTGTCCCCAGCACAACCCTAATTTAACTATGAAAATATATATATCATGATGTCACTATTGTTGAACACTTATAGTGCACATTTAGTCACTTGAGTGACTTTGTTGGAAGAATACATTCCATCTATTGGGGTCCGCTTGTTTATCTTTTTCTATCTCCATTATCCAATTCTGTATCGACAATTCGAGATGATATGATTTGTTAAGAAAAACACTTAGTATTTTAAAATAATTTGATCCTACATCATTAGAGAAAATGGTTACTACTGAAGCTAATTCACTAATAAAATTTTCCCAAGGTCGAAACCTGTCCGTTACCGTACCATCAAATATATCTAAAGGATGCTCCATTTTCGTGAGAGGTATTCAGATCCAAAACTACAATTTACGGATCAACATAAATTCCTTAACATAATGACATGTAACACGTACGAGACATGTTTCAAGTACCATAAGTAAAAACTGAAAGAATTAGGTTAAAGCAAAATAGTCAAAAATATAAAATGGGAATTGAACAGGATTAACTATCATTTTGTTTCTCTCCTTTATAAGGATTTAGATATAGCGCACAAGCGTTCAATGTTATAAATCGAACTCACTCACTCAGGACTTTAATTCTCAG
The DNA here is from genome assembly GCA_024085815.1 of Flaveria linearis. Classification (NCBI taxonomy): domain Eukaryota; kingdom Viridiplantae; phylum Streptophyta; class Magnoliopsida; order Asterales; family Asteraceae; genus Flaveria; species Flaveria linearis. The sequence goes on along the minus strand of CM044001.1, from coordinate 91,743,763 downwards.
ATAATATATATCTCAACTCTCAACCCTATAAGAGCCCCTTCATATATTCGTTTGATCCTAACAAATTGACCTTTCAGATGCTAAGGAGATGGAGTTGGGGTTGCCAGAGAACATGCTTTGTGGAACAAACTTTGTCATGAAATGGAGAATTGAAGAAAGAAAAGAAGAGGATATGTACAAAGTAAAATGCATCCTTTTATAATATATTGGTAGGCTCATTATTGTAGAAGTCAATAATGCTGAGCTGGATATTACCTTTACCCTACCACTTCATCTACACAAAATAACCCTATTTACAAATATATATTATCTCTCCACGTACCTGGTCAGGTTTTCTCATTTATTCTTTCAAATGCCAAGTCGTTTTCTTTAATTTCAAGGTTAAATTGGCAGGACCTTGGCACTGCATGCTCTCATGTGTACCTTCCACCAAAAGAATAGTGTACCATTGTTTTAAAAGTATTCAAACTTTTAATTTGAATCAGACCAATTAATTGTAAAGTTCAAACTTTTAGTTTGGTTTAACTTTGTATATTGTTGATAAGGGACAAAAACCCAATTGATGAAATCATATATAGATTTGTAGAAAGAACGGCAAAAACACTCAGAATTGAATTTGAAGATTTTCTTGAAATCTAATTTATAATAAAATCATGAGCTCGTGTTACCGATTAATGCAATTTACTTGTTGTCGCGTTTAGTTTCTTTATATTAAATCTGATGAGAAATGCTAGAATTTTCCTTATGAAAAGAAGCTTCATATAATGATTTACTACAATCTTTGAGATTCTTACGTCGTGAATTGTTTAATGAAGTAATGGATATGTTTCAATTAGTGGGTTACAATAATTTTCTTTTGAAGTTTTATAAATATATGCTAATGTCTCATTGCTTTATAGCTAGCACTAGCATGTCTTATTTCCTTTACCTTTTCATTTGATGGATTTCACAAGTGGGGAAAGTATAAAACAGAATAGATACGTATCTTCGATCTCTTGTTAAAAGTCATATCTAGTCAGATTGAAGTGAAATATGGACACATTATTCTGGGTATATATGTATGAGTCACCACGCAATATTTATTTTACCATGTATTTATATGAATTTTGGCAGCAAATGCAACTAATTTCCCGTGAAAGTGAAATTCCATGAATTTCATGAATCGTTTTAAGACATTTTATTTGTATATATAATTCATGAGTTTAACACTTACTAATGATTTCAACAATTTTGATCTGGTAGTCCAGTTTAGACAAAAATGTTACTTCAGCAGATCCACATATACTAATGGCCCTGTTAATTCGAGCAAATTCTATAAACCGACACCATAGTTTAATAGTTTAATTATTAACAGAAATATATTTAAAAAATAATAAAAAATAGCCTTTTCAATTTTATCAATCGTATATAATAAATCATAATATACGATAATTCTATAACATAATTACGTTCCTATTACAGGAAAAAAAGTATAAAAGCCTCTGTCGTTTATGATTGAAAAAGGAAAAAAGAAAAATGGAATTTAGTTGGCATGTTACTGTTACGTGTAAAAGTGTTAAAACTACATTGGCATGTCGCATTTGCCATCATCTATTTAGCACTTATAATCAAAATAACCGTCAGAGTGAAAAATTGTCATAAAATATCTAGCACAATGGCTTTGGATAATAATTACTTTAAACATCAGACTCCTGTTCATAATCCATTCAAAATTTTATATTATATTACTTATTAAAAGATAATAATTTTTAGATACATTTTATAACATCATGTAGTCTAAAGAATTACAATTTATAAGAAATTCCCGACTAACTTCTCATGTTTCTTTCCCTTGGTGTCTTTAAAGAGGAGAGAAAGTAGGAGATAATGCCCTCTGATAAGCAATGAAATATTAGCATATATCCCTCATTGAATCTTGCTTGCAACCCACATTCATCACCAGTTATCTTTCCTTACCTTTCACTCCAAGAATAATCTGGGACAAAATGAATACATTTGTTTCTAATTCTAATATACTAATTAAGGGACCTGATCTGCAATCTCCAGGTTCGCCGTGCGCGCTACTTGTTTCTCCTTCTCCTCCATCCTTTCCTCTTCTGACGTCGACGACTTGTTGTCACTACAGTTGTCACTAGAACTACAACTACCAAAGGATGACACTCTACTCGAAACAGGTGTGGCTATAAAAGTTGGTTTCTGTTGTCCCGCCATAATTACCAGATACTTCTCTTCGAAAACAAGGGGTAATTCTTTTTCTTGAGGGCCGGGTTTGGAATCTCCGGCCTCGATGTCTCTCTCTCCCTGGCCATCATTCTCCATGTCGCCGGAGAGTTTCCAGTAGGAGCAGGCCAGGATTAATAGAGCAAAAGCAATGAGGCCTAGCATAGCTGCTAGGCCTCCAAACAGATATGGCACTGGTGAGTGCCATGGTGAGCGTTGAGAAGGAAGCGGCGAAGCCGGAGCCATTGAAGGAACTGCTTGTATAGTCATTAGTAGCGATGGTAATAGAAGGAATTTGAAGATTGTTAAGGTTTTTAGGTGGATTAAAATCTTGCTATTTCAGGTTGTATTTATAGATGGAGAAGCTGTTGGTTATAAATTCTTTTATTGGGGACATGTATAATTACATATGACGTAGTGTCATGGAGCCCATTGACAATAATATTCATTTAAAGTAAACTAGATTTTTTGCCCCGCCCGTTGTGCGGGGTCTTTCGTCATGATCCCAAATATCAAAACGCAAATGTCAAACAAAATGTAACGGTTACCATTCCAATGTAAAATCCTAAATCATGTAGAAAGGTAAAACAAACCTGCCGCCACGACTCTCACTCCGTCGATAACCTTAACGGCTACTTCATCGTAATTCGTAAAAGTGAAAAAATAATTTTATCGAGCCCAAAAGAAATATAAGAAAAACAAAACAATCACAAAATAAAAATAGAAAAAAAAGTTACATAACTAAACTCTAGCAAGCCCAATTCATGTTTACAAAACATGTGTTTGAGTCGAAAAAAAAAAATACAAAACCAAAAGAAAAAAAAGGAAAAAAAGTTACTACTTAGACTTGAACCCAAACATATTAAGTTATAACATGATATACTTATCACCATTTTAATTAATAATCTATTAAAATAATAATCTATTGTCTTTTAACTTTTCTATTAAAAAAAAACTAATAGGCAGCTGTCACGCAATACTGTCCTCTATTTGTGTTTTAAAGTATAGTAATAATAATAATAATAATAATAAAAATGAACAACCATGATTTATTATTTATGGGCTAGTTAGTTGGCCTAATAAACGTACATTTGGGTTCCATATCTATGCTACCTACCTTGTAATAGAAATTTTTAAAGCAATTGTGTTATGAACAAACAAAACTATATTCCTTTTAAATATCTATGCTACCTTATAATAGAACAAGGGGGTAATGTGACAACCCGAATTTTTCGATTATACTATTTAAATTAACTTTCTCCGTTTATCGCGAATTAGTCTATTTTACTACTTTGTAAGAATAATAATAATAAATAATGATAAAGTTAATAATAATAATAAAAGCGCTCGTTAGAGGAAAACGCGTAAAACCGATAACGTGTCGATTTCGCGGTATCGTTTAACTGTTCGGTACGTTTTAAATACGATAAAATTATTAATCTCTGATTATTTATGACGTTTCCATAACCGAATCTAACGATAAATGAAATATATTACGCCACGCAAAAAAATTTAATCAGACGCGTTACGAACCGACCTGTTAACGAACCCATTCATTTAAACCTACTATATAAACAAATGATTATTCATTTTAGGGTTTTAAAACCCAAAATCAGAGAGAGAGAACAGGGCAGCCGCGACCCTTCTCCCCCTTCTCCCCTGCGATTTCCGATCCTCCGGCCACCGGCGACTCCTCCGGCGAGTGGCACGCAAATCCGGACTCCCCTCGACATCCCGATCACTGTAGTGGTCTTTAATTTCTACTACACGCGACCAAGCCACGGGAATCGAAGGCGAAAGAATCGGTCGTAGGTCGGTTTGGAAGATGGTGGTCGATTTGGTGATGGGTGTCGATCGAGGACGGTTGCTCCGGCTGTGGTTATCGGTCGCGATGACGATGGTAGTAGATGGATAGTCGCGGCGGTGCTGATTGTGGTGATGGAAGTTTGTGGTGGTCGTGATTAGGGAGGTCGACCATAGGGCATGGTCACGTTCGATTGAAGGTAAAGTTTGTACGGGGGAGCATTTAGGGTTTCTTATTCGCCTTTTGGGAGTAGAAGCCATTGTTGTTTTGAACTTGATCGATGTGAGCTCACATTGGATGCTTTCATCTTCTTTAATAGAAATGAAGATGGTGGTGTAGTGTATGGATTTGGGAATCGATGATGTGGATCTGGTGGTTGTGCGACGATGATGGATCTGGCGATGATGAAGATGGAAGATGTTGATACGGTGGAGGCGGCGGCGGTGGAGGCGGCGGATGACGACGGTGGAGAAGGGCCGGCGGTGGAGGAGGCCCGGCGGTGGAGGAGGCCCGGCGGTGGAGGAGCGCCGTCGGTGGAGATTGTTACTGTAGTACTGTAGCTAAAGTTTATATCTTTAATATATATTTAAATTACATGCGATTTATGTGAAATTAAAATGTTTGATTTATAATTTGTGTGCTCTTTTCTAAAGGACGATAAGATGGCAAGATGCTAGCAAAAGGCCGGATAACGTAAATATCATAAAATCCATTTAGGCCATGTTAAATTTTTACAGCTTAATTGTCATTTTTCAGATTATGTCACCTATTTTGAACAACTACAACAAATCAAAACTTAGCATTTGCAAAAGTTTGGTTGAGGAGTTTTAGAGCGGACAACTAACTATAGACGAGTATTTTAGTCAGAACATTAATGAAAGAAGTTTATGTCATATATAATATTACCTACTAACCCCCGGGTTCATGTTGTCTCTTAAATCTAGCTTTAAATTATATTTCAGGGTACTTCTTTGATCTTTCACTTTGTTGGTAATCTGTCAGTATAATAAAGTTAATATTTCTCATGACCAAAAGTTTTGGAAAAGATTCTCTTTAAATTGTCAGATTACGTTTCTAAGAGCCTAAGTGCCGATCAGTGATTTTGAAGATTAAACCTTTGATTAAATTTCCACCAAGTCATTAAGGTGTTTGTCAGTATAGTAGTTGAGTAATAGTAGCTTCATAATAAATATTTTTATAAATGGAAACCAAGAGCAATTTGAAAGTAGGCATACGATTTGTAATTTCCTTGGCTCCAAACTAAGATAGAAGGCTTAATAAATAATGGGAGATCCCATGATGCTAGGAGCTAAACAAGGAACATATATACTCCATATTCAAACTAAACAATCTTAGCTCTAATAAACTAGAGATATCGTCCATTAATATTCCCCCTCAGTGTGAACGTGGTATTGCAGACACGTTCAGACTAGAACGAAAACTGTCAAACAGGTACCGAGGTAGCCCCTTAGTGAAGATGCCGGCGTATTGCAAAGATGATGGAACGTGCAACACCCGTATGTGACCAATTTGAACTTTTTCTCGGACAAAGTGGATCCTCCATTTCAACATGCTGGGTGTGTTGGTGTTGTACCGGGTTCTCAGAGATATCAATAGCTGACACGTCACAATAAACAATGGATGCCTTGATAACCGGAACGTGTAGATCAAGTAACAAATTTTGAATCCATGTGGTCTTAGCAACATCATTTGCAACACCCTGATATTCGGCGTCGGAACTAGATCTTGACATTGTTGGTTGCCGTTTGGAGGACCATGAGACAAGATTATTGCCCAAAAAAATAAAGTAGCCGGATGTCGATCTTCTAGTATTTGGACAACCCCCCCTCCAGTCGGCATCCGAATAAGCAACAAGATTGTGATCCACTGAGGGGGGTATACCAGACCGAGATGAGTTGTGCCCTAAATGTAGCGACTCGCTTCATGAAGAGTAATGAGGTTCTTTCGGAGCGTGCATAAAGAGGCATATTTATTGTACTGCATAGCATAAATCTGGACAGGTAATGGTGAGGTACTGAAGGGCGCCAGCAAGGCTGCGTATAATGTCCCATCCAAAAGCGGTTTCCCCTCTGTGGCGAAGAGTTTAGAACTAGTTTCAACCGGTGTGAATGATATCCTTAGCATATTGAGACTGGCACAAGAACATAGACCTGTTATGATAGGAAACGGTGATGCCAAGAAAGTGATGTAAAGGGCCCATGTCTGTCATTAAGAACTCTTGAGATATCTTGTCTGTGATTCGAGCTAAGATACTGTTGGAGTTTGCTATGAGCACAATGTCATCCATGTATAGAAGCAACTAGGCAATGTCGGAGCCTCGGGTGTAAATGAATAGGGATGTGTCACATGCACTTTGTCAAAAACCCAAAGACATCATAAAACCTGAAATCTTGAGTACCATGCCCGCGGGGCTTGTTTAAGCCCTTATAGAGATTTCCGTAGCTAGCTTACATGATTTGGGAAGTTAGGGTCCGTGAAACCCCGTAGTTGTTGTACGTAGACCTTTTCCTGAAGAGTATTGTGTAGGAAAGCATTTTTAGCATCCAGTTGGTTGACCGCCCACCCACGAGAGACGGTAATGGAAAGAAACGTTCTGATTGTAGCGGGTTTGACCACTGGACTAAATGTTTCAAGACAATCCACTCTGTAAGGATTCCTAGAAGTCTGATGCAGCCAAAACACTCTTGCAACTATCTACTGATGAAGACATCAGCTGAAAGACAACAGCTGAAGACATCAGCTGAAGACAACAGCTGAAGGTAACAGCTGAAGACATCAGCTGAAGACAACAGCTGAAGGTAACAGCTGAAGACAACAGTTGAAGACAACAGCTGAAGGTAACAGCTGAAGACAACAGCTGAAGACATCAGTTGAAGACAACAGCTGAAGACATCAGCTGAATACAACAGCTGAAGGTAATAGCTGAAGACAACAGCTGAAGACATCAGCTGAAGACATCAGCTGAAGACATCAGCTGAAGACATCAGCTGAAGACAAAGTCTAAAGACAAAGTCTAAAGACAAAGTCTAAAGACAGTTTTTTAGTAGTTATCACAACAACTGAAGAAGTACTCTACAGTAGTTATGATGATTCTCTTCAGTAGTTGTGATGATTCTCTTCAGTAGTTGTAATGATCTTATTTCAGTAGTTGTCACAATAACTGAAGAAGTACTCTTCAGTAGTTGTGATGATTCTCTTCAGTAGTTGTGATGATTCTCTTCAGTAGTTGTGATGATTCTCTTCAGTAGTTGTGATGATTTTATTTCAGTAGTTGTCACAACAACTGAAGAAGTACTCTTCAGTAGTTGTGATGATTCTCTTCAGTAGTTCTATGTAATGATCAAGTCTTCCTGCATGCTGCACAGAACATGAAGTAGTATTGCTACGAAAGTTTTACACCACTTCAGAAACATTTTAAGTGTAAAATCTTTTGTAGCCAAGACCAATATCTTCTGAAGCCAGAAATAAAGTCTTCCTTAGCTTCAAGACAAAGACTTCCGAAGCCAAGAAATCAAGACAGATTCTTCCAAAGACTTTTATCATACATGCTTTTATCTGATGTACCTTTTCTAATAAAGCTGAACCACTTTGCCGCTGCCCACTCGGGTTGGTCACCAACTTATATGAGTTGGTGAAAAGGTCCATGCTTTAGGAAAACTGTACATTGAGGTCTTGGGTCAAACCTTTCTATTTATGTACCTTTATCCTTTTTGTAATATATTAGGATATGAGCTATGGCATGTCATAGTCACTAGACAAAAGGCAATCTGCCTTTTGACTCTACATGGATTGTGTTGTCTAATTCATGTATCCAGCTGGCCTTCAAAGTATGGTCGTCTGTAGGTTGTATTATATAGTGTCTCAAGCCTTGTAATGTAGTAATGCTGAATACTTGTAACTTGAATTTGAGAAGGAATATACAACATCCTTGAAAACCAACCACTACTGTTGTTATCTTGTTCTTTCTTTCTGAGTTTAATTTTGTGTTCTTAACATTATCATAACCGGTTCCCCTTTGATCTGTTAAGTTTTCTAATACACTCTCCTCATTATGTTTTTGAGTTGTAAAAGTGCTAACCCTTCATCCGGTCCTGCATTTGGTATCAGAGCTTCCAGGCTCTTGATATAAGATCTCACCATCTTAAGATCCCTCTCACACACAAAATACTTAACAACTCAAATGGCAGCTCTTTCAAAAGTTGATATGGAAACTGGTACTATGACCAAGTCCCCACTGATCATTCCTGAAGATTTTGACACATGGTGTACAAGAATGGAAGGCTTCATCAAGTGTCAAGATTCAAGGATGTGGGACTCAGTTATCAATGGTCCCTTCATACCAAGCACTCATTCTGCACCTGGTAATCATATCATCCCTAAAGATGTAGATGATTACTCAGAAGAAGACAGGAAGAGAATAGAGCTTGATCAAAGGGCCATGACTTGTCTTCAAACTGCTCTCCCAAACTCCATCTATAGAGGCTTCAAGAAGTGCAAGACAGCTAAAGATCTATGGGAAGCACTGAATCTTATGTATGAAGGATCCAAGGAAACTAAAAAGAACAAGAAGGATCTCTTGAAGCAGCAGTTTGAAAACTTCACCTTCAAGGCAGGTGAGAAACTGACTCAACAATACTTCAGGTACGTTGAGATAGTGGACACTCTAGTGGATATTGGAGTGACTCTTGAGAACAGAGACATAGTAAGGAAATTCATGTCTTCTCTTCCTAAACTATGGACACATTATTGTGTTGTGATCAAGAGAACTTCAGATCTTAAAACTCTTACTCTTACAGAGTTGTATGGTATCCTGAGTCCATTCCAGATGGAGATGAACATGCAAAATTCCTCTGGTAACTCCAATAACCAAATGAGTTCAGCTCTTCATGTGAATGAAAGGGAATGCATTGAACCACAACATCAGTTGTTATGCTACCCTGACACCTCACAGAAGGGGCCTTTCATCACTCTTCCAGAGACACCAAGAGAAAGCTACACTCAAGGAAGTCCCTTCCAAGAGACAAGTTCTTCTCATGCCTTTGTCTCAGCTGATGAAACCTCTGGCAACCTTCTCTTCACTCTTGAAGACTTGGACTGTATCCGTCCAGATGATCTGGAGTATATGGAGATAGTTCAGCAATTGGCTCTTCTCACTCACAGGGCCAAGAAGTTCTACAAGAGGACTGGGAGAAGATTTCCAAGCAATACATCCAGTGGTAAGTTTGGGCTGGACAAAAGCAAGGTAAAGTACTACGACTGTAACCAGATGGGGCACTTTGCAAGAGAGTGTAAGGCACCAAGAACAAATGGTGGCCAAACAAAAACCAGACCAAACTACACTGAGAAAGTTCACCAAAATAAGAACCCAAAGCAACATGCTGCAGTTGTTGCTGAAGAGGGAGGCTTTGACTGGAGCTTTCAGATAGAAGATGCATCTCCAAACCAAGCTCTTATGGCAGATCATGATGAAACCAAGGTATTGGAAAATCTTTGCTCTTCTGAATGCATTGCTAAAGTTAATAGATACAGGTCATATAACTTAGAGCTGAGATCTGACCTTGAGTCCTTAAACATATTGAAAGCTAATTTTAAAAGAGCTAAAAATGACTATGAACTTAAAATAGAAGATTTAGAGAAACCATTTCAACTCTTAAACATGAACTAACAAATTACAGGACTCAGATCAAAGATCTCATAGCTAAGTTAACTGAATGCCAAGCTGAGCTTGTGATCAGCAAAGCTAAGGCAGAAAATTATGTTCTTGAAGAAGATACCTTCAAGAACATAATATCCTCATCCTTGCATGCAAAAGTGTATTATCAGAACAAGCAGGGACTGGGATCCAGTGAGATAGCTCCTCCACACACCATCTTGTCTGTAAGATCTCCTAGGTGTGGAACTTGTGAAGATGAGCTTCCCCTCATAGATCCTTTGACTGAAGAGGATGAAGAGGAGTTGGTGAAGAATGACTTTGGTTTGAGTGAAGAAAAGCATTCTAAGAAGGGTCATCATTCCTCTGAGGAGAGTAAAATTATTGGGATGACCAAGTCAAGGAGAAAGAACTTGATCAGGAAAGCCAAAAGAAAATCAAGGAAGGCTCAAGAGATCAAAGCTACTTTTGACTCTAAGCAGAAACAAGTCTTTATATCTGCAGGGTTTGAAGTAGTTAAGACTAATGACATGAATTCTAGTTCATGTCAAACTCATCTCAGCAACAAGAAGAAGACTGATCTGTTGTGTGTTACTGCTACACAACCTGGACCATCCAACTCTAAAAACAGTTCTCAACCTAAAAGAACTGTCTCAGCTCCTGCAAAGGTGAAGATGGAGAAGGGATGTGACCAAAGTCAGTGCTCTTCCATGAAGAAGACTCTTGGAAAGAAGAGTCTGATGTGTGTCATGTGTGAGAGTACTTGTCATTTGGCTAAGGATTGTCCATACAATCCTAAGGGTACTTTTCACATGATAAACAAAGAGACTTCTAATAATTCCAAGATGAAGAAGAAGGCAAGTAGAAAACTGCCTTTGGAAGAAAATTTGGTCTCTGAAGAAAGGAATGCTTTAGAAGTACTGAAGCTTGCTGCAGTAAAGGCAAGATCTTCTGAAGGACCAGTCATCAAAACTTCTAAAGTCTCAAAAGCTTCTGAAGTTTTGAAGGTCAAGTCTAAACTTCCAAAGGTGGTGTGGAAGTCAAAGAAAGACCAAAAGACTGAAGGTTCTTCATCAATAACAGCTCAAGATCCTCAAAGCACAACCATAGGATCTATTACTGTTGCATTGTCTTCAACTGTTTTAAATGAGCCCAAGACCAATGAGGCTTGGGTTTCCAAATGTAACTAGCTATCTCTTTATGCAGGAACAGCTACAGACAAACAAAAATGTGTGGATCAGTGACAGTGGTTGTTCCAGGCACATGACAGGCAATAGGTTACTACTCTAAAATTTTGAAAGAATTGATGGAGGACTAGTTGCTTTTGGAGGAGATGCAAGTGGTTACATTACTGGAAGGGGCAAGGTCACAAATGGTAAGCTCAGCATTGACAAGGTAAACTTTGTCAAGGAGCTTGGATACAATCTTTTGTGTAAAACCTTGAATTCTTCCCAGAAACTGTTAACACACGATCTCAATCACGTGAATGTGGAATGTAAACATGATTGGGTATAAAGAAGAATCGAATTGATCTCAAAAGGATATTGTATTGAACAAAATCAACCTAGAACAGGTCTTGTGCGATTTCGCACAGTACAGAGATGAATAATGAACAAAAGCTTGATTACAAAATGAAAACTAAGCTATTTATACTAAACAAAGAGTTCTCGCGCGACTTGCTTTTCGCGCGGCTAAGCCTTTCGCGCGGGTCCTGTCCTTCGCGTGGAGTCAGTTGTCGCGTGGAAGATTCATATCGCGTGAGTCTGGCTTTCGCACATCCTGTCTTCAGAATTTGTTTTCATTAAGTCTTTAAATGTTTTGCCGAGCCTTCATTAGTCTTCTACAATCTCCCCTTAGGCTCGGTGAAACATCTTCAATCAAAATCAACATTTGCTCTCTTGTAATAGCCTGAATAAGCATACCATTTGTTCTGAAGGATTCGATCCGTCATCCAGACATACTGGCAAGATAGAAAGTAAACTGACTCATCAGCTGAAATAGGACAGTGTAGTAGCTTGATTAAGTCGTTTTTGCCAAACTTCATTAAGTCAGCTAGATCATTGATTCTAAATGATTTGATAGTGCATTTGATCACAGCATGACCTGAATCCTTCTCACATCTCCAAGAAAGTAATTGCTTTAAAGAATTAGGAGGAACAGGAGCATGGACTGGAATCTTCCTATTCTTGTAAGAATTTTCAAAATGAGATCATATAGTTCTTTATCAAGTCAAGACTCTGTCCAGCTTTATTTAAAATAAACTGGTTAAGTTGATTGTCAATATCTTTTGTACCTTTAAACTTATACTTCAGGTTTTACTCAGAAATATAAGGAGTGATACTTATCATGTTTTGTATGATTTAATATAATTTAGTGGATCCCACAATCAGAACTTCAGTAAAATACTTATTAGTCTTTAAGACACTATTGAGATTTCAAGTCACCCCAAATTGACATAAACCATGCATTGTTGATCAGTGATATCATTTATTTATTCCTAAAATATAACTATTTGAGCATAACTAGCCTGAGAAATATCTCTTAACACGAAATATTAACAAGTTTAAGGACTTACTGACAGCCATCCGGACTTACGTCTGCCCTCTTAAGATGTTTAGGACTTACAAGCCATCCGGACTTACATGCCCCATCTTTTGATTTTGCCTTCCATGGTTAGAAATTATTCTCAAATAGAAAATATATACCATATAGTATGTATGTCTTTAGACATATCCTTTTGATTTGTTGTGCTTCTTGGCATCTTATATCCTATATGGCCTTTTGGCATCTTTTTGCTCAATTATTTGCTCAACTATTTTCTTTTTGTCTTTTTATTTCTTTTTGTCTTTTTGTATTTTCTTTTATATATATATATATACATAGTTATGATAATCACTGAATCAAACAAATAGAGGCTTGAGTATGACAAGATTATAACTCTCAGTCTGTGTTAGAATATTTTTGACATTATCACAGAATTCTGATATGTTCCCCACTAATTCATATCTCTTTAATTCAAGTATAATCACTCATTTTATGATCTTTTTATTTCTGAAAGCAAAGCCTATTAACACATCAAACATAATCCAAGTCTATTCGTATTTAAGCCTTTTGAAAGTACTTAGACTCTTTTTGAACTGTGTAAAATTATTTCTCATTTAATCATGAAAATTCATTTTTGTTGATTTAATATTGACTCCCCTAAGCCCAAAAATATTTTTTTTTTTCAAAGCGTATTTTCAAGTTTCTCCGTTATATGACTGAATCATTTTAAAGCAATTGTAAGTTTCCTGTCATATGTCTTTGAACAACCGCTGTCTACATGCCATAAGCTTTCAATGATCTTTTGCGGTCGTTCTTGCATAAGTAACAAGATTACTTAGCTTTTGGTACCCAAGTCAAACATGACTTGAGCACACTATGTGTTGCATTAAGACAGAAAGATTTTAGATTGTTATATTTATTTAGCACATCAGTCTTTTCATTAACATTGTTCACCTTGATTCTTTCTTTTAAATCATTTTTCAAACTCTTATGCTTTTTGACATTGTAAGCATTATCAACTTTTGATTTCATGTGTTTTGCAAATTTTCCACGAGTGAAAAACAATTTTCTATTATGAGCAATAGAGTTATGAAATCGTTGTTTGCTTAGTGATTTTTGTCGAAAAGGCCAATTATTTGCCAAATGATTTATGTTTCCATACTGATAACATCTCCTTTGTTGTGTGTGAAAACAAACTGTGGATGACAATTATGGAAATTGTCATAAAAACCAAAGTCAGATTGACTTTTTGGTTTAACATTCTGCACAGTCTCTCGAATCTTTGCCTCATTTGATAATTGCTTGTTCATCTTTTACAGATTCGAGGAAATTGTTGAATTATGACCACTTTTGATTTGAGATTTAGCAGTTGTGACTTTTGGAACTGATGGTGCTGGAATAGGACCAGTCTTAGACTTTGCTGGAGTAGGACCAGGCTTTGAAATGCAAATTGGTGCTGGAGGAGGACCAGGCTTTGAAATACGAATTGGTGCTGGAGAAGGACCAGGCTTTGGAATATTCAGATTGAATGAAGAAAGATCATTCACTTGCAAATCTCGGCTACAAATATCTTGATTCACAAGGTTAGCATTATAATAAAGTTTATTTTTAAAGAATCGAGAATTCGTTTCTTTAAAAATATGCTCTTCATTTTCAATTAAACCTTTAGAAATAAATCTACATTTAAAGTCTTTTCAAGTTTTTCTTTCTGATTTTCCCTTTGATTTGCATTCAAATTACATTTACCATTTGAATTAATTTCATTCAAATCAACCGTCTTTTCATTTCCTGACAAAGTTTGATTACACATAGATCTTAAAACTTTTACATTCTTATTTTGCAAACTATCACTCTCATTTTCTTTCTCACTATCACTATCCCATTCTTCAACCAACCCGTCTACCTTCACATGATCTGCACAAAAGTTTTTAGTTGATTGTTTAGGTTTTGTTATTATGATAGGATCAACAGAAAGATTTACTTTAGCTAAAGGTTTTAATTCTAAGGATGGAGAGAAACCTATCCCATAGCTCATATCAGAATCAGAAATGACATCAGATGAAGGTAAACATGAATAATCATGATTAATTGGAGGAGCAATGTTTGAAAATCCAACACCGCATTTTCCTCCTTTTATCTTCTGTGTCATTTATGACTTGATAATTCCTTCAACCATAGTTGATGAAAGTTCAAATTTTTCAACAATCAATTTAGCCGAAGCTAGTTTACTATTAAGTCTATTTATTTCTAAAGCGAGTTCATTGTTTCTATTTGTCAAATCATTGTTTGTACATTCTTTATCATGAAGATTTAGTTGTAAATTGTATATGTTTTACTTAAACCTTCAAGTTTTTCTTTAAAAATCTTTTCATTTGACTTGTGTTTTCGAGCTTGATATTGTAGTTTTTCAACTTCCATTATCAGGTTCTCATTATGAACTCTATACCTTTGAACTTTCTCAACACAAGAATTTTTGCATAGATCATCATATACCTTTGGTTCTGAGCTTTCTCCTTCAGGCTCTTCAACCCTTTTCACCATTAATGCTTTCATAGCCTCAACTGGTTCTTCCTTTTCTTCCTTCTCAGCTTCCTTCTTACATTCAACTTCTTCCTTCTCTTCTACAACTTCTTCCTTCTCAGCAAACACTCCATCCAAGAGATCATCAGATATAAACTCGGCAAACAGATTCTTATTTTCCTTTGGCATAAGATGCTTCAAATTTGGTGTTGATGAAGACATGTTGATCAGAAATTTAGAAATCAGACTTTTCGTGCGAGAGAAGTGTTGGAGCATATATAGTCATATATAGTGTGTCCGTCGCTTGACGAATAGTCTAGGCTTAATGTTATACACCTTGTAAACACATAAAACTGGGTCATTCGCAGGAGCATATACGAATGAGACTCAGTCGTATGACTGAGCCATGCTAATGGACCAGTCGTGTGACTGAGAGATGCGATTGGGGCATTCGTAAGACTGAGCCATAAGAATGGTCCAGTCGTACGATTGAACCATACGTATGGTCCAATCGCACGAATGGGCCCAGTCGCATCTAATATGGGCCGAGGCCTATATATACCAGTTTCAATGTGTAGAAACCAAAAAGGGTTTTTGATAGGGTTCCTGGCGCCCAGGCGCTGCCGGATGAAAGGGGAGATCATGCTCGATCTCCCCTTGCCAAAAGTCTTGATTCTTAAGTTGTAACGAGCTTAAAATCGTTATGTTTTATCAATAAAATCATTCGATTATTGTTTGTACTTTTGTTTATCTTTTGGTTTTTATCCTTCCGTCAAGAACATGCTCGGATGTTTACCGATCCAGTGACTTCACAATTGGTATCGGAGCAGGGATACTGCTAGAATGATCTAACAATCATTCTAGCAACCCGAGCTCTTGATTTCTGGATCAAAGTTCAGATCTTGACGTAAACCAACTTCGTGTTCATCTTGTTTTGCTCAAATCTCATTGCGCGTGATGTTTATTTGTTAAAAGCGGACTCGGAATCTTCTTCATATCATAAAAACGAATCCGGTGGTATAATTATTGTGCTGTGTCTCGTACAAATCATGCGATTGGGCCATGCGACTGGGCCTCATTCGCACGACGGAACCACTCGTTTGTCCATTCGTACGAATGAACCTTCAGTCGCACGACTGACCCTTTCGTGTACTTCAGTCGCCCGACTGACCTATTCGTGTTATCCATTCATACTACTGAACCATTCGGAGTATCCATTCGCACGAATCACCCATTCGTACGTATGTCTTTATTCATCTGTTCAAGTCGCACGAATGAGCTGTGTACCAGACCAAAAAAAAAGAGTCTGGAACAGCTTCCTGCACGAATTTTTCCCTAAACCATTTTTATCAGTCGGGAAGCCTTCTGAAAAAGTCTGGTAAAATAAATTCTTTTGGGAAAATTATCGGGTCATTTTCGGTTCATGTTCGGGTCAATAGTGAAGATTGTCCTGGAGAGTCTATGCAAGAGTTGAGGATGAGCAAAGCACATTCACCCTGAGTTTCTTATGTCAAACAAGTTCGATGGATACCCTATTATTCGTTGGACTTCCAGAATCGGTGAATGTTTTTAGAACACAAAAGAGAGAAGAGAAGATGTCAGCTGTCGGTGCTGATTTTGTGGGGTAGTCAGGAGCATCTGACTATTTATGGGCCAATCAAGTTATATTTATCCGCACAGAGAGGATTCTCATTCTTAGGGGGAATCCATGTATAGAGAAATTGAAGACGCAATCAGAAAGTGATAATGTGAGCAGGTTTCTGATGATGAATCTTCATGCATGCTGATTTGTTTGATATTGTCAGCTGTGGATTGGAACCTTCAACCTTTTGCCCAATACATCGTATGAAGACGCCAGGAGAGCACAATGTATATATTGGGATATGCTGAATGTGAGGGGGAATTTCTGTAGTTGTTAATGTTAATCAGGTTAGCCTGTGTGAAGATTGGAAAGATTGGAGCAATGGAAAACTGTTCATGTCGTTATCTGGAAAAATCAGTCATTTGGGGAATCTTACTGCTATGATGGTGTTCTGCAAAGTAAACGAAAGCTATTGTGCCTAAATTCATTTTCAGGGATATTGTGGTAACCTGACGGATCGGCAATGTTGGCTAATATAGTTGTTTGTTTGATTCTATTGGAAACCAGAGCAAAGATTGACTGAAGATTGTAAGAGGTGTTATCTACTATTCGCAAGCAACATCCAAGGGGGAATTTGTTGGAGCATATATAGTCATATATAGTGTGTCCGTCGCTTGACGAATAGTCTAGGCATAATGTTATACACCTTGTAAACACATGAAACTGGGTCATTCGCAGGAGCATATGCGAATGAGACTCAGTCGTATGACTGAGCCATGCTAATGGACCAGTCGTGCGACTGAGAGATGCGATTGGGGCATTCGTAAGACTGAGCCATAAGAATGGTCCAGTCGTACGATTGAACCATACGTATGGTCCAATCGCACGAATGGGCCCAGTCGCATCTAATATGGGCCGAGGCCTATATATACCAGTTTCAATGTGTAGAAACCAAAAAGGGTTTTTGATAGGGTTCCTGGCGCCCAGGCGCTGCCGGATGAGAGGGGAGATCATGCTCGATCTCCCCTTGCCAAAAGTCTTGATTCTTAAGTTGTAACGAGCTTAAAATCGTTATGTTTTATCAATAAAATCATTCGATTATTGTTCGTACTTTTGTTTATCTTTTGGTTTTTATCCTTCCGTCAAGAACATGCTCGGATGTTTACCGATCCAGTGACTTCACAAGAAGCTATCGTGCGAAAACGGTTTTCGCGCGGAACAATTTTTCGCGCGAGAATTATGAATCGTGCGAAATTCCAATTTACTCTTCAAGCGAAATCGCATAAAAAGTAAACTAACTGTCTGTGCGAAAACTAATATTTTCGCACGCGAAAACTCCCAGTTTCGTGCACAATCAATTTTCCAACTGTTTGTTCAAGCGAATGTTACCTCCAATTCACTGAATAGGTCTGATCAAACTCATTTTAGTCCGTTTTTAATGAATTTAGTTCAGTTTTAAGCTTAATTATGATTAAAATTCAACTAAAGTCCACTAAATCAGTCCAATTCAGTCCAAATACTCGAAATTTGAGCAGCATAACATCTCCATAGCTAAATCTCGCGTAATCAATGATGAATAGCTTCAAAAATGAGTAGAAATCAATCCAAATCTTCTTCAAATCGTGGTTCTAGAGCCTAATGCTCTGATACCAATTGTAAAACCTTGAAATCTCCCCAGAAACTGTTAACACACGATCTCAATCACGTGAATGCGGAATGTAAACATGATTGGGTATAAAGAAGAATCGAATTGATCTCAAAAGGATATTGTATTGAACAAAATCAACCTAGAACAGGTCTTGTGCGATTTCGCACAGTACAAAGATGAATAATGAACAAAAGCTTGATTACAAACGAAAACTAAGCTATTTATACTAAACAAAGAGTTCTCGCGCGACTTGCTTTTCGCACGGCTAAGCCTTTCGCGCGGGTCCTGTCTTTCGCGTGGAGTCAGTTGTCGCGTGGAAGATTCATATCGCGTGAGTCTGGCTTTCGCACATCCTGTCTTCAGAATTTGTTTTCATTAAGTCTTTAAATGTTTTGTTGAGCCTTGATTAGTCTTCTACATTTTGGGTGTATCTCAATTTTGTGATCAGAGTCATAACATGCTGTTTACTGAGCATGAGTGCATTGTTCTCAAGACCGGGGTGGTCATTCCTCATGAGCACATCCTACTTAGAGCCCCAGGAAAGGGAACATGTACAAGATGGATTTGCAAGAAACATCTCCCTTAGGAGAAGGTTCATGCTTTCTTTCTAAAGCTAATAGTGATGAATCATTACTTTGGCATAAAAGAATGTGCCATGTAAACTTTAAGAACATGAATAAATTGATTAAGAATGATTTGGTAACTGAAATACCAAAAAGAGAGTTTACAAGTGATGATCATTGTGTTGCATGCTTGAAAGGGAAGCAACACAAGGTGTCTCACAAGCCTAAGGAAAGAAATTCCATCACTACACCCCTACACTTGTTACATATGGATCTCTTTGGCCCCACCAATGTAATGAGTTTAGGAAGGACCTCTTACTGTCTGGTGATCACAGATGATTTTACAAGATTCACATGGGTCTTCTTCCTTAGAACTAAGGATGAGACTCCTGAGATTCTGAAGAATTTCATCTTAAAGATTGAGAATCAATGTGATCACAAGGTCAAAACCATAAGATGTGATCAAGGAACTGAATTCAAGAATCAAATACTTGATACATTTTGTGATGAAAAGGGTATTACAAGACAATATAGTGCTCCCAGGACTCCTCAGCAAAATGGAGTTGCTGAAAAGAGAAACAGGACACCAATTGAAGCTGCAAGAACTATGTTGTCTGACTCTAAACTGTCCATTACCTTCTGAGCAAAGGCAGTCAACACTGCCTTCTATATGCATAACAAAGTTTTAATAGTTAAGACACATGGTAAGACTCCTTATGAACTTTGGCACAAGAGGAAACCTTTCATTGGTTTTCTCAGGTCTTTTGGATGTCCTTGCACCATCTTGAATACCAAAGGTCATATAGCCAAGTTTGCTGAGAAATCAGATGATGGACACTTCATTGGATACTCTTCTCAAACTAAGGCTTATAGAGTATACAATCTCAGAACTAGAATAGTTGAGGAGTCAGCCAATGTAACTTTCAATGAACACACTCCCAGTGTGAAAGGTTCTGGTCCGGATTGGCTGTTTGATCTTGACTTAGTTACCAACTGTTTTAACAAATCTTGTGAGAATGTTTCAGGATCTACAGATATATTACCTACAGGTGATCCTGATCCAAGAATTGAGCTGAGAAGATCTTCAAGCAACATATCTCCAGCTCCAGTGGTAACTAATCCTGCAAATGAAGCTTCTACCAGCACATCAATGACAAATCCTGCTGATACATCTGAGTTGCCTTCATGTTCCAGTTTTGAGGCACAAAACTCAAATGTAGGAACTTCAAATGTTGGAGAACATGGTGGTGATGACAGTGATCAGGAATCCTTGATGCTGAGAACCATCCCATTGAAGAAAATCTCAATGATGTCACACACTCATTGGATCAAGTTAATCTTGATAGGTGTGCCGCTATAGAGGGTGAATCCTCCTTGCCAGATCAAAATTTCTCCAATTGGATCTGTCTAAACAACTTGCTATGATTCCTCAACTAAGGATCCACAAGTCTCACCCCTCTACAAACATCATTGGAGATGTTGGAACTGGTGTAAGAATAAGAGGACAGTCTCATAATGCCAATATTTGTCTTCACTCTTGTTTCTTATCCCAAATAGAGCCAAAGAAGATTGATGAAGCTCTAAAGGATGGAAGTTGGGTTGAATCTATGCAAGAGGAGTTGCTTCAATTCAAGAGACAAAAAGTTGGAACCTATGTCCTCTTCCTCATGGAAAGACAACCATAGGTACAAAATGGGTTTTCAGGAATAAGAAGGATGATAGAGGACTTATCATCAAGAACAAAGCTAGACTAGTTGTTCAAGGGTATACTGAAGAAGAAGGGATTGACTACACTGATGTCTTTGCTCCCGTAGCAAGACTTGAAGCTGTTAGGATATTCCTAGCTTTTGCTGCATCCAAGAACTTCAAGGTCTATCAACTTGATGTCAAGTGTGCTTTTCTTTATGGAGTGATTGATGAAGAGGTGTATGTCAAACAACCACCTGGCTTTGCAGATCCTGATCATCCTGATTATACCTGCAAGCTTGACAAAGCTCTCTATGGGCTACATCAGGCACCAAGAAAGTGGTATGAGACTCTATCTCAGTATCTCTGTCAACATGGGTTCAAAAGAGGTACTATTGATGGAACTCTCTTCATCAAAGGAACAAGAAATGACATAATGCTAGTCAAGTATATGTAGATGATATCATCTTTGGGTCAACTAATTCAAAGCTCTGCAAAGACTTTGAGAAGCTGATGAAGGATAGATTTGAAATGAGTGCCATGGGGGAACTCAATTTCTTTCTAGGGATTCAAGTGAAGCAAGTTGAAAATGGTATCTTCATAAATCAGTCAAAGTATGTTCAAGACATACTTAAAAGGTTCAACATGACTGAATGTAAGGTTGCTAAGACACCCATAGCTAGAAACCACTCCCTTGGACCTGATCTTGAGGGGGAGTGTGTTGATGAACATCTCTACAGGGCTATGATTGGGTCTCTTATGTATCTTACAGCTAGAAGGCCAGATATTATGTTTGCCACTTGCATTTGTGCAAGATATCAGGCCAACCCCATGATGTCACACCTAATCACTGTCAAAAGGATTTTAAGATACCTTAAAGGAGCCCCATCTCTTGGCCTTTGGTATCCTAAAAATTCTGACTTCAATCTGTATGCATATACAGATAGTGATTATGGTGGATGCAATATGACTGCAAAGTCTATATCAGGGGGATGTCAATTTCTTAGTGGAAGGATAGTCTCTTGGCAATGCAAGAAACAATCCTATGTATCTGCATCAACTGCTGAGGCCGAATACATTGCTGCTGCAAGCTGCTGTGCTCAAGTGCTTTGGATTCAAAATCAGATGCTAGACTATGGATTCAACTTCAAAGAGACTCCCATTCACATAGACAACAACAGTGCTATCTCAATCACAGAAAATCCAATGCATCACTCAAGAACTAAGCACATCAACATCAGGTATCATCTGATTAGAGATAATTTTGAAAAGGGATTAATCAAACTAATCAAAGTTCATACAGATGAATAATATGCTGATCTGTTCATAAAAACTTTGATGAATAGAGATTTAAATATCTTATATCAGCTATTGGGATGATCAACTTTGAATAGCTTTTCTTAAAAACTTAATCATATTATTTGTAAAACTATGTGTGTTTTATGTTGTCTATTCTATCACTTTAATAAGCCCCAGTTTCTCTTTGGAAGAAAATTCTTCAAAAATCTTTGAAATATTTTTGGAGGCAAAATTTGCCTTCGAAAGCTTTCTAGTCAAAGCTTCGAAGCAAAAATAACCTTCTGAAGATTTTGGTCAAAACTTCCAAAGTTAAATTATCTTTGGAAGATTTTCTTTTCCAAGAAAACTACCTTTTGGGCAAAAAGCAAACTACTTTTCAGAGGTGGGACCAACACAATGGATTTCAAAGTTTATCCTTTCCATTAACTTTGTCTCAAATCCAAATTCATACAAATATCCAACGGTTACACCTCTTTCCTCTACCTGCTCCAAAATTCACCCATACCTCAAACCAAATCTCTCTGAAACAACCTCAAGCTTTTGTTCTTCACTATTTCTTCATCCTTAAGCTCTTCATAAATGGCCAACATTCAAAAAAGAAACAACCAAAATTTCTCCATGCAACTCCATAGGCAGCACAATCAAGTTGCCTTGTTGCACTCTGAGAAAGATGATAGTTTCTCAGAGGTTTGCCGTTTTCTTGCTCTATCCAACTACTACACCTCACTCACCATTGATCCTATTCTCTATGAGGATCAACTGCTTGACTTTTAGAGGACATGTCAAGAGGTTATTATGGATGGGGAGAAGGCACTATCTGCCATAGTGCAGGGGAGGACAGTCTTTATCACTCCAGCCATCATCAACACCCATCTTCAGCTGGATGATGAAAAAGGTGAACTGTCTTTCCCAAAGGAAGTTGTCAACTATTCCTTTGAGCAGATGGGCTATGAGGGAGATTTCTCTGTAAAGACCTTCAGGAAAGGGAAGGTCTCATCCCAGTGGAAATACCTACTCCATGTAGTGATTCACAGCTTGTCCAACAAGCATGGTGGGTGGGACCAGATTCCTGAGGATCTCTCCTTTATAATTCATGGAATGGTACAAGGGGTCAAGTTCAGGTACTCACAATTTGTTTACACAACTTGCTTGCTAACTTGGATTCCTTAGAATACTATATGTTTCCTAGATATGTTCAACACATTCTCAACTGTAAACTTGGATCACAGTTGAGGGAAACAAATAATATTCTTAAATTGGGACAGATGAAGCCAGGCATCTTTAAGATTATGACGAAGCAACTGTAGGCTTCTCAGGGATAGAAACAGCCCTGGTCTCTAAAATGTTAGAGCTCATTGCTCAAGGTGACAACCTAGCAACATAAGCTAGTGTTGAACCACACCTTCTACATCTCAACCACCAAAACAGCCTCAAATCACCCTCACCTACCAAAGAAAATCCAAACGAACCCCTGCTCAAGCTATTGAGTCTGTGCAGGTCCCACATACTCACCCATACAGGAAGAAGTGGATACTAGAGCTCCCACTTCTCCTAAGGAGCAAACCACTCCCATTTCTTCAAGAATCAGTGCTGATGTTCCTCATGATCGACCTGATGAGCTCATAAGCCCAAATGCCTTAAGCCTTCACTTTGAGTCTCAACACTCAAGTGAATAACCTTCAGGGGACAGTTACCATCCCCAGCCTTTGGACTTAAACACCCAAATTCCCAACCTTGAATTCTATACTGATGAGGACTTAGGCTTCAGTGAACACCATGAATCTTTCTACTCTTCCTCTACTCAAAGAAAGAGGAGTGTTTCTAAATTCCCTATGTCTATCCCACATCAATCACCCATTGCTGAGGTGGGTCCTTCTGAACCTGTTCAGGGGATCCATATGGAAGAGGCTCTCACTTCTGTAAGTGATTACATCATTAAGACCTCAACTATGGCAACTCAAACTATTGACACTTCATCTGAGGCTGTGAAAGAGCAGAGGAAATCCAGCAGCTAAGAACCCCAAGCTGGTGATGAGAGTGAAGACTTAGGTCCAATTCTCTCATCCCCCCATGATTCTTCTGATGAAGATGAGGGGAATCTGAGACTAAAGGTGCAACAACTGTCAAAATTATGCACCTACTTAGGTGCTGTTTGTTTTTTCTGCAGGAAAACGTCTGCAGTCTGCGGACCACATCTGCAGACATCTGCAGCAGAAGAGGTGGACCAAATGTCTGCAGTCTGCAAGAAAAAGACTGTTTGTTTTGTTTAACATCTGCAGAATGCTGAAATATTCTGTAATTAAACTAAATTTATTTTTTAAACTTTAAAAACAACTAATACATTAATATATAAATAAAAGTCATAGAAATACATTAAAATATAAATAAAAGTCATACAACACTACAATAATATTCATAAAATCATACGATTACATACAAACTAATCATACAAACTAATCATACAAACTAATCATACAAACTAATCATACAAACTAATCATACAATCCATATACCAATCAACTAAACAATTCATACAAACAACAAACCATATACAAATTACTCATACAAACAACTTCCAAAGCAACTTCCAAAGCAAAAATCAAAAAACTATCACACGAAACTACCTTCAAAACAACTTCCAAAGCATCACTATCACTATGCATCCTATGATCCAAACTATCACAGCTAACTATCACAGCAACAAGCCAAACACGCCACCGATAATCACTAGCAAAAAATCACAAAACTCTCATATAAACTACCTTCAAAACGAATTCCATAGCATCCGATATAAAACCGAACCATCCACCGGACTTCTGCACCGTCGTAGCCGCCGAATCCCCGGCAGAACCACCGGAATCAACCGCAAACGCCGCATCAGCTAAAGTATACATCAAGCTCTCCGCACGGCTAGCGATTGCAGCAAAATCAACCGAAACGACGCCGTTGAGCGGCGAAACCGGAGGAACTCCGTTGAAGCTGAATCTGACTCTGGTGGATATAAGCTTCGTCCTCGGAGAACAACCTCCATGGCGTGATAGTGAGGGGAAAGGTGCTCCGATGAAAGAGGAAGGAGATGAAATGAGAGATTTCGCCATTGATGAGGGTTTCGAAGGTCTCTGTAATCTCTGCAATTCACTCACTTTCTCATTTGTGTGTGTGTTTGTGGGTGTGTGAAGAAGATGAGGGGCAGTGAAGGTGGGGTTGAAGTCGAAGCAGTGAAGGTGGGGTTGTGGGTTGTGAAAGAAATCCGGAAGAGGTTAGAAGACTTATGTTTAGGTCTTCTCCAAAAAGAGGACGGGAAGACATTTTTAAGTGAAATGTCTTCCAAAAAACAAACAGTCTGCAAGTCCAAATGTCTGCGCGTCCTCTTCTTGGTGAAGACAGAAGAGGCTGAGAAGACCTTTTAAGAAAAAACAAACAGCCCCTTAGTCTCTAAGGTCAGTCATCTTGAATTTCAAGTGACTACCTTAAACCATAGAGTCAATGATCAGCAACTTGAGATATCTTATCTTAAGGAACAGCTAGCTGGGAGACCTTAAGAAGTGCTCAACCAGGAACACAAGAACCTGAGGATGTAGTTGACCTAACTCCTAGCTCACCTATACAAGAAGGTGATGCTACCAAAAAGGGGGAGAAAGTTACTACAATCACAGAACCTGGGAGTTCTTCAAGGAGTATGGACATTGAGGACTCACCATCCTCTCTTGTAACTGTCCCTACTCAACAACCTCCTCAAGTTCACATTGATGTGAACATCCTAGACTACTTGTTTCAAAGTATCTTTGGGGAGGGTGTATCAAGGCAAGAAGCTGAAGAAGATAGACCAAGGCAATCAGGTAATGTCATTGGTCAAGTGGACGTTGAGGCAGACCTGAGATTAGCTTCAAAGGAAAACCTTGACTGAAGGCCAGTGATAGAGCCTGAAAGTCCTGTTTTACAATAAATTGAAGAAGTGACAGAGAATGAAACATCTGTCACAACAACAACTACTTCAGCGACTCAACCCCTCAGTGAAACACTACTGATGAGGGTGTCTCACAGTCTCTCTCCAGCCAGAGCTTAGATGCTACACCAAGAAATGAAGGCCAAAGCTCTCTCCACCCTGTGTCACTAAGGTCTGGGGTGACAAAGGGAAAAGGGTTCTAACCCTGAGGAGATTGAGGAGGAGGAAAGAGAGAGAAAAAGGAAGCTAAGGGGAATAAGTTCCACACAGTCTTCAAGCTTCATGCAAGCTACAATCAGGGCTGCCCCTAGACCAAACACTCAAAATGATGAGTTGAGGGCAGTCAGGATTACTTACTTACAGAACAGGAACTATGATATAGATGAGATTATCTCTCTCCCCTTAGAAGATTTGAATGATCTGGCTGACATGGAAATGTCAAGAGAGAGGAAGGAAGCTGAAGATGCAAGAATTATTCTTGAGAAGAAAGAGAAGAAAAGACAACAAAGGTTATACAAGTATGTTCCTACTCTCTCACCAGTTCAAGAAAGTCATGTGCAAAAGGCTGTGGCTGCTACACAAGAACCTCAGGTAGATAAAGAAACAGATAGACAAAGAATGATAGACTACCTGAGTACCACAGGCCTACCAGGCAGAAGCACTTCTCCCTTGCCCTTTGAGTACATTGAGTTTGAATATCTCAAACAACTTGAACTTCAAGTACTCAAAGAGCAGAAGACAACAAGAAGAAAATGAGGGAAGAAGCTGCTAAGTCAAGAGCTCTCATTCAGAAGAACTTAAAGAAATTTGCTGATAGACAAGGAATGATGAGCTTCTTGAAGCTGTATGGATTCTCCGGAAGGAGACTTGGCCCTATGTCTCTATCCACTATGGATGAGCATATCAGGGTAATCAAGCAGAAGATCAAGAATGGAGAGCTTGCTGACTAGCACACTCCTCCAAGTCAAGCTCTACCTCAACTAGAGGTTAAGTTTGAACAACAAGAGACAACTCAAACTGAACCTCCAGCTTCATCTTCTGATCCATAGCAGGGTCAAAGGCCAGCCTCTTCAACTATTGACCAACAGCAAGGTCAAAGGCCAGCCTCAACATCTGACCCACAACAGGGTCAAACTCCCTCTCCTTCTGAACCTGTGAGGGAGGAACACCCAACTGAGGAAGACACAAACTGATCTACAAGGTGCTACAGGCCAGTCTTCTCAGTTAAAGTCTGCAAAGAGAAAGAAGAGAATGGCTCCTAAATCTGATGCAAAGGAGAAGAAGAAGTCAAAATAAACCTCCTCTGATCCTCAGGATGAATCAGAGCATCCTAAGGAAGTGCAAGAAGAGAAAGCCCAAACATCTCCAATTCAAATGGCTCCTCTTGCATCAGGAAGACCCATCTTATCCTGAAGAAAGGAATGGTCATGATCATGTTAAGGACTGTGAACTGCTGAAAATCTTCAAGTGTTTTGGTAGCATCAGCCTAGGGGAGTTTGTAAGGATTCCTAGAAGTCTGATGCAGCCAAAACACTCTTGAAACTATCTACTGAAGACATCAGCTGAAAGACAACAGCTGAAGACATCAGCTGAAGACAACAGCTGAAGGTAACAGCTGAAGACATCAGCTGAAGACAACAGCTGAAGGTAACAGCTGAAGACAACAGCTGAAGACAACAGCTGAAGGTAACAGCTAAAGACAACAGCTGAAGACATCAGCTGAAGAGAACAGCTGAAGGTAACAGCTGAAGACAGCAGCTAAAGACATCAGCTGAAGATATCAACTGAAGACAAAGTCTAAAGACAAAGTCTGAGACAGTTTTTTAGTAGTTATCACAACAACTAAAGAAGTACTCTTCACTAGTTGTGATGATTCTCTTCAGTAGTTGTGATGATTCTCTCCAGTAGTTGTAATGATCTTATTTCAGTAGTTGTCACAACAACTTAAGAAGTACTCTTCAGTAGTTGTGATGATTTTCTTCAGTAGTTGTGATGATTCTCTTCAGTAGTTGTGATGATTTATTTCAGTAGTTGTCACAACAACTGAAGAAGTACTCTTCAGTAGTACATTGTGATGATTCTCTTCAGTAGTTCTATGTAATGATCAAGTCTTCCTGCATGCTTCACAGAACATGAAGTAGTATTGCTACGAAAGTTTTACACCACTTCAGAAACATTCTAAGTGTAAAATCTTTTGTAGCCAAGACCAATATCTTCTGAAGCCAGAAATGAAGTCTTCCTTAGCTTCAAGACAAAGTCTTCAGAAGCTAAGGAATCAAGACAGATTCGTCAAAGACTTTTATCATACATGCTTTTATCTGATGTACCTTTTCTAATAAAGCTGAACCACTTTACAGCTGCCCACTCTGGTTGGTCACCAACTTATATGAGTGGTGAAAAGGTCCATGCTTTAGGAAAACTGTACATTGAGGTCTTGGGTCAAACCTTTCTACTTTATGTACCTTTATCCTTTTTGTAATATATTAGGATATGAGCTATGGCATGTCATAGTCACTAGCCAAAAGGCAATCTGCCTTTGACTCTACATGGATTGTATTGTCTAATTCATGTATCCAGCTGGCCTTCAAAGTATGGCCGTCTGTAGGTTGTATTATATAGTGTCTCTGTAAAACCTCTGAAATCTTCCAGAAATCAATAACACACGATCTCAATCACGTGAATGCGGAATGTAAACATGATTGGATAGAAAAGAAGATTGAATTGAACACAAAATGCTTCTTTGATTGAATCAAACAACCTATGAAAGGTCTTGTGCGGTTTTCGCACAGTACAGAATGATAATGAATGAAAAGCTTAATTACAAAACGAAAACAAGCTATTTATACTAAACAGTGTGTTCTCGCGCGACAAGCTTTTCGCGTGGAACAAGCTTTCGCGCGACATTAATCTCTCGCTTGGAGACCTTCTTCGCGTGAGATCTGCTTCTCGCGTGACATAAGCTTTTGCATATGCAGTCTGTTTTCGGACTTCGTCTTCGTTCAATCTTCAAATGTTTTGCCGAGCCTTGATTAGTCTTCTACAATCTCCCCCTAGGCTCGGTGAAACATGATCAATCAAAATCAACGTTTGCTTCTTGTACGTTCCGGCATATGCATACCATTTATTCCTAAGGATTCGGTCAGTCATCCACACATACTGGCAAGACAGAAAATAAACGGACTCATCAGCTGTAATAGGGCAGTGTAAAAGTTTGATTAAGTCGTCTTTGCCAAACTTCATCAGTCTGCTGGATCAATGATTCGAAATGACTTGTCAGTGCATCTGATCACAGCGTGACCGGAATCCTTCTCACATCTCCATGATAGTAATTGCTTTAAAGAGTTGGGAGGAACTGGAGCATGCACGGGGACTTTTCTGATAAATTTAGGATGTTGATAGGCTAGTATTTTCATTGAAGCTTTAGTCTTTTCATCAATTCTTATTGAGTCATCAATCACCTTTGATTTGGCAGTCTTAAAATCTTTGAAATTTGTGCGCATCTCCCTTCGTATCATAGATCTCATCAGTTCAGCTTCACTGTAATTGCTTTCATTAAAGAATAGAGCTTTGCCCATGGAGTAGAGATCAGCAGCACGTAGAGTATGGAAGTCTTGTGTGCTTTTCAGATAATCAATTTTCCATTCTTTCTTTAATTACATACAGCTTTTCTCGCCATCGTAACCCCAGCTAATGACATGAGACATTTCACCATACTTCTCTTAGGCTTAGAAATGAGTAAAATGAGCTTCAGTAGGTGGTGGTGGTGCTTTGAACATCAATCCTCCTCTAGTGAATAAAGCAATCTGACCAGTAGAATCTTTCTTTGTAGCAACAGCAGGAGTTTCACCACTCACAGTCTCAGTCGGGATTTCTCCTTCTTCAAGATTAATGTCTTTAAATAGCTCTTGAAGGTTGTTTCCAAAAATGTCTGTATATTCATTCTGCTCTTCCAGATCATCAAACATATCAAGTTCTTCTTCAACAACTCCAGATGAAGATTGTTGAAAAGAATACAGTTCCTTTTCATACACACTCTCTGTGGCAGGGTCAAGTGGATCATATCCTTCTGGATCACTAACACTTGGTCGATCGACATTATCAGTGTTAGTATCTCCAGTTGGACTCGAAGATAAATCTGTAGCATCACCTCCATCATTATTATCACCATCATTTCCTCCATCATCTCCTCCATCATCATGATACCATCATTTCCACTATCATCTCCACCATCATCATCATCATTTTCATCATCATCTTCATCGTCATCCTCATCATCATCAGAATCAGCATAATCAACCAACTCTTCATCCTCCTGTTCATGAACAATAGGTAAAGTGAACATGTGCTCTGGTTCAACGAAAGCTGTAGATGTGTAAGCTTCGGTGATAGGTACTTCAGATGAAATAGGAACATCCTCAGTAGTGCTAACACTTGGCTGTTCAGTAGAGGTTTGAGCTTCGTTGACCACTTCCTTTTCTGGAACATTCTCAGTGGGAGGAGGGCTTGGAGATTGCCTACTAGATTCACCAATCACAGTTGTAGACCTAATGATTGGTGGCTGATGAAAATAAGTCTGTGAAATGAATTCCTGAGCTCATTAGTTGTCTTTCCAGCCCTGAGAATAATCAAACATGTTCTTCATCTGTTGTTCTAGCGAAGCTATTTTGTATCTTTGATTGCAGAATCCAGATGAATCATGGTAATTTGACTCGACTTTTCTTCATTTTCCTTCTTAGCTCAGCAATCATCTTAACATTTTCAAAACTCTCCTTTTCCAAATTTTTAACTCTTTCTTCTAGAGTTATAGAATGAGGAGTGCTGGATGATTCCTCTCTCCTTTGAAACTCTGGAAGAGTATTCAGAAATGAATCAACATCAAATTCTAAGTTTTCCTGCCTTGGGGGTGTAGAAAAGCCAGACTCAGAGATATTGGCTGCTCCAGAAACAGGAACTGTTTCTGTTTTAGGAGCAGAAGAAGTCACATTGGTTGTCTGATCTTGCTCAGTCTCAGTGACAACCACATGTGTTCGTGGTCTCCTGGGTATAATACCACGACCTCTCTTTCTAGCTGGAAAATCTCTCCTTCTTGCCATACGTTTTCTTCGTGAGGATGTACTAGGAGACTCTTCCGGAATGTAGTCAGTATCCCTGGCTTCATTATTCGGTCTTGAAGATGTTGGAGTTGTAGGAGCTCGATCTGTTTGAAGAACATAAGGAACATTACCAATTTGGCCACTATCAGTCTCGGAACTAGAAGCCGAGTGCACTTCATCTTCCATTCTTCCTTCATGTACAGGCTCATCTTCAAACAATTTCTCAATCTCTTCGTCCAAATTATCTCTAGCAATAGAAGTTGAAGCACCAGTCTGTGCCTCATCAACAGGTACATCTCCTCCCAAACCTCCAATATTCTCATCAACTTCTGCAAATCGACCAACCTTAGCAAAACTTTCACCAGAGCATTTGTTGCCTCTGGCTCCAGTTAGATGAGTGAAAATCTCCTTCTTCACTGTCTGTACAACGTACTTAGGAGATCTCTGAGTAGCAAGCTCAGGATAAGCATCATTGATGATAAGTTGCACGAATCTCGGGTACATGATAAACTTTCTCCCTGGATTGGCTGTAGCGTTCTTCTGCATCTCTTGAAATATAACGCCAGAATACTGAATGGAATATCATCCACCAGAGAAACCAATAAGGATCCAAATACAGCACTTAGACTATCCATGCCAGCCTTCAAATTACTCAGACAGTGAATTACCACATGAAATAAATATTTCCAGTATGGTGGTAACCACTTCTTTTCCAAACTTGGATATCTATATTCATATCCCATCCGAGATAGACAATCCATAATATATCATCATCTAGTCTTGTTGGTGCTCCCTCTTGGTCATTAAACAGAAGAACTCTGTTTAGTATGGCTTGAGAAACTGTCACCCTTTTATCTTTTACAGTGGCTGTGATAATTTGATTTCCAGCTTGGTCCTTTTCTAGAGCAGCAGTGCTCCAGAAAGAATCTATCAACTCAGAATAGATGGCTGGATCAGCAGAAATAGCATAGACAATTCGGGAGTTCTTCAATCCTTCAATCATAGACGAAAACAGTTCCTTCCCTTCTGGAACCTCGTCTAAGTAGGCAACACAATTATGATTTTTTAAAAATCATTTGTGCCATCTGCATTGTCAAACAAACTGAAGATCAGAACACTTTTAATATAACTTAATTATGCATTTAGAAATTTAGCACTTAGAACATATTAACTTTTGATGTTTCACACTTAGACAATTTTATCACTTTTATCATTTCAAAGCTTAGTAATATGTGAATCATATACTACACTTAAAGTTTTATCAACAAAATATTATTGTGTAAAAATCTATTAATACACAGCAACATCAACACTTAGAAATTTTTAAAGATTTCTGTTATGCGAAAATCATCACATGCGAAATGAACAATGTGCGAAAATGTGTAAGTCATGCGAAAGTCAATCTTCACGCGAAAGTCAAAATATTGCGAAAAACTAGTTTCGCTTTTGAATTCACGCGAAACCTTGATTCACGCGAAAATCACATTCATGCGAAAACCCTGTTTCGTAACTGTTCAGGTTCTGTGCGATTCGCACAAATACAACTTTCAAATTAACAGATCAAAAATTGTTTTTAATCCATGCAATCCATTCCATTCCTATCGCCTAAGACTATTATGTTGATTTCAATAATCAATTTCATCTTTTAAGTCCAGTTATTAAGATTTTAAGTCAAATGTTAAGTTCCACTTAACATTTCATAGCTACAGTAACCGGATCAAACATGTTATACCTTTGAATCACACATGAGAGTAGTAAGAACGAAATAAGGAACAAAAACACTAGCAGGAGTGAAATGATTTCTGATTCGAAGTTTTAAGAGCAAGCGAAAGTGCCTTACGGATGATATGCGAAAGTGGTTTTCGGGTGTGATTTGGGCGAAAAGTGATTTCGTCTTGAACACTGTGAAATTTATACCCTGACATGTCACGCGAAAATCCTTTTCGCAAAACCTACCTTTTCGCGTGAGGTTTTCCTTTCGCACGCGAAACAGTGTTTTTCAAAAATTTCAACTTTTAAAATCTTTCTTATTTTTACACAACTGTTAATCCTTTTATTTTCAATGAATTAAGTCAACATAAAATATTATTTACCAAGTGACCAATTAATTTAATGAATCTTCAAATTTCAAAAATTTTCTTGTTATTTATTTGTCCTAAAAATAAAACACTATAAAAGTGAAATAAAAACAAACACTTACATACAAATAACAAAAAATGAAAACAATTAAAGAATCAAGATCGGATTTGCTTGTTTTTGTTTAAGAATTTTCATAATGAGATCATATAGTTCTTTGTCAAGTTAAGACTCTGTCCGCTTTATTTAAAATAACTGGTTAAGTTGATTGTCAATATAATTTGTCCTTTTAAACTTATACTTCAGGTTTTACTAGAAACATAATGAGCGATATATATCATGTTTTGTGTTTATTTAATATAAGTCAGTGGATCCCACAATCAGAACTTCTGTAAGGTAATTATTATCCTTCAAGACACTATCAAGATTTTCAAGTCACCCCAATTTGACTTAAACCATGCATTGATGATCAGTGATACCATTTATTGTATTCCTAAATATAACTAATTGAGCATAACTAGCCTGAGAAATATTTCTTAACCCGGAATATTAACAAGTTTAAGGACTTACTGACAGCCATCCGGACTTACGTCCGCCCTCTCAAGATGTTTAGGACTTACAAGCCATCGGACTTACATGCCCCATCTTTCGATTTTGCCTTCCAAAGTTAAAAACTATTCTCAAAATAGAAAATATATACCATATAGTATGTATGTCTTTTAGACATATCTTTTGATTTGTTGTGCTTCTTGGCATCTTATATCCTATATGGCCTTTGTTGGCATCTTTTTGCTCAATTATTTTCTTTTTTGTTTTTCTCTTTTTGTTTCTTTTTGTATTTTATCTTTTATATATATATATATATATATAGTTATGATAATCACTGAATCAATCATATACAGGCTTGAGTATGACAAGATTATATCTCTCAGTCTGTGTTAGAACATTTTTGGCACAGAATCCTTATATGTTCCCCACTAATTCATATTTCTTTAATTCAAGTGTAATCACTCAATTATGATCTTTTCATTTCTGAAAGCAAAGCCTATCGACATATCAAACATAATCCATGTCTATTCGTATTTAAGCCTTTGAAAGTACTTAGACTCTGTAGAACTTTGTTATATCATTTCTCATGTATTTATGAAAATTTCTTCTTTTGATTTTGGCAATCCTTTGATCTTAACTCCCCCTAAGACCAAAAATATTTTTCAGAACTTGTTTTTCTAATTTTTTCCCCCTAAAATTGTGATTGTCCTTTAAAGAAAAGGAAACAATTGCAATTTTATTCTTTGTAAAAAAAATGAAAAATCTTTATGTGAAGATTCATTAAACCAATTTATCCAAAGTTAATCATTCCCATGATTGCACAAGGAAATCAAATCGAGAATGATCAAATGCCTTGGTAAATAAATCAGCGATATTTTCAGTTGACTGCACTTGTTTAGATGAATAAGTTTACGATCAAAACAGTCGCGGATAAAATGGATGCGGATGTCAATGTGTTTAGTTTTTTAGTGTTGAATGGGATTTTTCACGATGTTTAGAACTGCCGTGTTATCACACCAATTGGTGTGTCATAAATGTTGAGACCATAATCGAGAAGTTGTTGCTGAATCCAGACAAGCTGGGAACAACAGCTCGAAGCAGCCACATATTCAGCTTCGGCAGTGGATGTGGAGACAGTGTTCTGCTTCTTACACTGCCAAGAATGAGTCGTTACCCAAGAATTGACATCCTCCTGTGGTCGATTTCCTGTCTAAGTTACAACCACCATAATCACTGTCAGTATAAGCAAATAATTGAAATCAGAATTTCGAGGATACCAAAGACCAAGTTTAGGTTGACCCTTGAGATACTTGAAATCCGCTTGACAGCTTTCATGTGTGATTCCTTTGGATCACTTTGATAGCGGGCACACTGACAAACAGGGAACATGACATCCGGCCTGCTTGCAGTGAGATACATAAGGGAACCATCATCGATCTGTAAAGATGTTGATCAACTGATTCTCCTAATGGATCTGGAGTAAGAGTAGGACGAGAAGCCATTGGAGTTGGAGCTACTTTGAAATCTTGAAACTTGTATTTCTCAAGAATAGTCTGACATACTTTTCTTGATGGATGAGAATACCAGTCTCAGATTGAGTAACTTGAATACCCAAGAAAAGGAAATTTCTCCAAGGGAACTCATCTCAATTTCTTCTTCATCACTGCTTCAAACTCCGTGCACATACTTTCATTTGTAGAACCAAAAATGATATCATCGACATAGATTTGAACCAAAATAATATCATCGCCTGATTTTCGTAGGAATAAGGTTTGATCAATTGCTCCTCTTGAATAACCATTTGCAAGCAAATGTTCAGTCAGAGTTGCATACCAAGCACGAGGTGCTTGATGTAATCCATATAGTGCCTTATCCAACTTGTATACATAATCAGGATGATCTGGGTCTTCAAATCCAGGAGGCTGACAAACATAGGTTTCTTCCTTCATTTCTCCGTATAAAAATGCAGTCTTAACATCCATCTGGTACACCTTGAAGTTCATGTATGAAGCAAGGCTAGGAATATGCGTATTGCTTCTAGTCTTGCAACTGGAGCATACACTTCTTCATAATCCAATCCTTCAACTTGATAAAATCCCTGCACCACAAGACGTGCTTTATTTCCGAACTATAACCCTTTTTCATCCGTCTTGTTTCGAAAAATCCACTTTGTTCCAATCGGAAGCTTATCCTTTGGAAGTTCAACAAGATGCCAAACATTGAGCTTCTTGAATGCATCAACTCATCTTGCATTGCTTCTATCCAGCTATTTTCTTTGAGTGCCATTTCCACATTCTTGGCACTATTTGTGATAGAAAGCAAGATACAGACATGTGTTGATTGTCCCTGATCGACTTCTGGTAATTACACCTTCGTGCAACGGGCCAATGATTGCTTCAGTTGGATGAGTTTATGTATTCTTAATTGAGGAATCTCATCTGCAACCATTCCATCTTCCAATTGGTAATATGGTCAACATTATCAATAACCTCTTCAGAATGTTGAGATTGATACACAAGTTTCTTCAAGTGTGTCATCTGAAATAGGAGTTTGAAGCAGAGACACATTTGGAGATTCTTCAAATGGAACTTGAATGATTTCTATCGGTGTGTATAGTTCTGAGAAGATGAAGATAATGGAGAACTCAAGATTCTTCCAGCTCCTGAGTAGGAATTTGTTCTGAAGAAACATCTAAGGCTCAGAACAGGCAGATACTGGTACAGAAGCTGTAGGATATCTTTGGATGATGAAGCAACAGCAGAATCATCAGATATCAAAGATGCAAGTTCCTCAATGATTTTGTTTTCCAAGGAGATTGCTTGAGAAGTAGAATCTGCAGATGAAGGTTAGAATTTTAAAATTATGAACAAAGATTCATAATTATAAACCCATGAAGGAGCTGAACCTGCATCAGTTATGTTAAGCTCGTGCCAATCAATGTTAAAGACTCGATTATTTGTCTAGTTCTTTTATTATAAACACGATATGCAACTTTATTGGCAGCATATCCCACAAAGTAACATTCATCAGCCTTTTTAGAAAATTTTGAACTAGATTCAGTTGTATGCAACAAAGTGCAACAACAACCAAAGGCTTTAAAATATTTAACTTTGGGTTTTGTTTATAAAATATTTCATATGGAGTCTTATTTAATCTTTTGTTGATTAAATAAAGTGCACGATTCTGAACATAACATGCAGTATTTACTGCTTCAGCCAAAAGAACAAAGTAATTTGGCAGCAGATATCATCGTTCTAGCAGCTTCAATCAAGTTCTATTCCTTCTTTCTGCAACTCCGTTCTGTTGTGGAGTGCCAGCAGCACTGAATTGTCTGGTAATTCCCTTGGATTCACAAAACTCATTCAAGTTTGATTGCAAAACTCTGTCCCATTGTCACTTCTGATGCATTTTACCTTTTTCTCTGTCTGATTCTCCACCAAAGTAATGAACTTGATCAAAAGGTGTGGAGTTTCATCCTTAGATGCTAAGAAAAACACACCAAGTAAATCTAGAAAAGTCATTAGTAACAACCAGACAGTAAGATCTTCGACCCAAACTTAAAACACTTACTGGACCAAAATCCATGTGTAAGAGTTGTAATTGATGATTCGACTGAGTTGTGTGCAACTGGTTTGTGTGAGGAAGTTTATGTTGTTTACCCTTTGAACATGACAAACAATGTTCATTTAATTGAAATTCTTTTCAGGTAAACCAATAACATGTTTCCACGTACAAGTTTATTCATATTTTTAAGATTGACATGTCCTAATCGACGATGCCATAACATGGAATCATTCTCCGAGGCTTTGGATAGTAAGCAAGAAGCTGTTACCAAAGAATAGAACAATGCATATCAAGAAGATATGTGTCATTGTCTCTCGGAGTCCTCATCAAATCCATTCATCAGGAACAACAAAACCTGGTTTTAAGATTAAGCATTCTTTGTTAGTAAAGTGTGTAGAATATTGTTTGTCACAGATTTGAGACACACTTACAGGTTATGTTTTAATTCCTCAACAAAATTAACATTCTCAAAACTAAGGACGCCGTTTGTAACTGTACCACGTTTTGTTATACGTCCTCCTTTGTCTCCTGCGAAAATCACTCTCCCTCGTTGTAAGACTGAACATCTTGTAGTAGTGATAATTACCAGTCATATGTCTTGAACAACCGCTATCAACATGCCATAGACTTTCAGTGCCTTTTGTGGTTGTCCCTGCATAAGTAACAAAATTACTTAGTTTTTGGTACCCAAGTCAAACAAGACTTGAGAACATTATGTGTTGCAGCAAGACAAAATGATTTGATATTATTATTTTTGTTTGCACATCATTCTTTTCATTTATGTTTTTAATCTTGACATTTTCTTTTACATCATTAGTCAAATTCTTTTCCGTTTGACATTAAAATCATTAACACCTTTGATTTCATATTATTAGAACATTTTCCATGAGTGAAAAACAGTTTTCTATTATGAGAAATAGAATTATGAAATCTTTGTTTACTTAATGATTTTTGTCGAAAAGGACAATTGTTTGCCAAATGATTTGTGTTTCCACACTGATAACATCTCTTTTGTTGTGTGTGGAAAACAAGTGGATGACAATTATGAAATTGTCATAAAAACCAAAGTCAGATTGACTAGGTTTAACTTCTCCACAGTCTCTCGAATCTTTGCCATTTTGACAGTTGCAAATTCATCTTTGGCAGATTCGAGGAAATCGAAGAATTATGACCACTTGGATTGGAGATTTGGCAGTTTGACTTTTGGAATTGGTGGTGTCGGAATAGGAACAGTCTTTGATTCTGCTGGAGTAGGACCAGACTTTGAGTTTGCTGGAGGAGGACCAGGCTTAGATATACGGATTGGTGCTGGAGAAGGACCAGGCTTTTGAATTTTCAGATTGAATGTAGAAGAATCATTCACTTGCAAATCTGGGCTACAAATATCTTGATTCACAAGGTTAGCATTATAATGAAGTTTATTTTAAAGAATCAAGAATTCGTTTCTTTAAAATATGCTCTTCATTTTCATTAAACCTTTTGAAACAAATCTACTTTTAAAATCCTTTTCAATTCTTCTTTTTGATTTACCCTTTGATTTGCATTCAAATTATATTTGCTATTAGATTTAATCTCATTCAAATAACCAACTTTTCATTTTCATACAAAGTTTGTTTACAATCAGATTGTAAAACTTTTACATTCTTATTTTTCAAATTTTCTCTCTCATTTTTCTCCTTCACTATCACTCTCCCATTCTTCAACCACCCATCCACCTTCAATTTATCTGCACAAAAGTTTTCAGTTGATTGTTTAGGTTTGGGTACTGTGATAGGATCAACAGATAAATTTACTTTGACTGAAGGTTTTAAGTCTTGAGATGGAGAAAAGCCAATTCCATAGACCATATCAGAATCACAAATGTTATCAGATGAAGGTAAACATGAATAATCATGATTAATTGGAGGAGCAATGTTAGAAAACCCAACACCATATTTTTCCTCCTTAAATCTTCTGAGTCATTTGTGACTTGATTATTCCTTCAACCATTGTTGATGAAAGTTCAAATTTTTCAACAGTCAATTTAGCCGTGGCTAATTCACTGTTAAGTCTATTAATTTCTAAAGCGAGTTCATTATTTCTATTTGTCAAGTCATTATTGGTACATTCTTTATCATGAAGATTTATTTAAATTATATAAGTTTTGTTTAAACCTTCAAGTTGTCTTTAAAAATCTTTTTATTTGACTTGTGTTTACAAGCTTGATACTGAAGTTTTTCAACTTCCATTATCAGGCTCTCATTGTGAACTCTGTATTTTGAACTTTCTCAACACATGAAGTTTTGCACAAACCATCATATACCTTGGGTTCAGAAGTTTCCCCTTCAGCCTTTTCTTCCTTCTTGACCATGAATGCTTTCATTCAGCAGCTGGTTCTTCCACTGGAGCAACATCAACAGTCTTCGGATCAACACATGGGCTTTTGACTGGAGGCTCGACAGTGTATTCTTCAATCACACTCTCTTCTTCAGCAACCTTCTCAAACTGATCTTTCTTCTCAACTGTATCCTTTTCTTCTTCAACTCTCTCCTTTGATTCCTCAACTTTCTAACCTTTTGATCAGTATTCACTTTCTCTACTTCAACTTTCTCCTTCTCTTCTTCCACTGTAGCAAACAAACCCTCCAACAAATCATCAGACACGAATTCAGCAAACAGATTTTCTTCTTCTTCTGGTTCTGGAACAATCTTTGCAATAAATGCAGTAGACAAATATAGATCAAGGGATTCCATTTGATCCGACAATCATATTCAGCATTGGTTTGAGAACTAATGCATTAGTACCACCAGAGTACTGCTTTATCTTTCTTCGGCTCTATCTCCACAGTCACCATCTTCTTGGGGCCATCAGTTTGACCAGTCTTTGGTTCAGTACACTCTCTAGCGAAATGACCTGGTTTATCACAGTTGTAACACCTCAGGTTAGTCTTGTCGAAACCGATTTTGCTAGGGTTGTTAACGCCACACATTTTCCTCCAGTTCATCTGGCAAAATTCTTAGCCCTGTAAACTACCATGGCCATTTGATACTTGATATCTCTCTTCAACATCATTAGGATTGACTTGTTGAAGATCATCAACCAATACATTTGGAGCAGTAAGTCTTCCGGCCATGAAAGCTTCATACTTGACATGAATGTGGTGAACAGAGCAAGATGCTCCTCAGTAATCTGAACAGTTGCTTTGATGGGTTAGTGGTAGAAACATAAGCATGTTGACCACTATGAGAATCTTGAGATTGAGAGACTTGTGATGGATGATGGGGGAATATGACGGATCTCAGCCTCTCGGTTGATCAATTAGATTATGTTCGCAGCGGATTTAGCACATTAATTAGCAATTAAAGCAGAACATAAAAGATATTCAATTAAAAAGCATGAACATAGAGAGAGAGAGTTTGCGAAACAATAAATTGTTCTATTGGTCGCACGTTTCGGCAATTAAAACTGTATGGTTACCATCCCTTTATAGGTGGCAAAAAGGATGGGTTGATGTCCTTTTTCTGACATCCTGAATATTCAAATTACGACTGACCAAAACATAAAACTACTGAAGATGTCAACAACTGACATCTTCTTACAAAAGTTCCTAAGTGCTGACAAAAGTAAACTACTGAAATCCTACAATGACTAAAGAACAAGCTCTTCAGGTTTAAACTACTGATAACTATAACACTGAAGAACATGCTCTTCAGTTGTTGTACAACTACTGAAACAAAAAAACTACCGAAAAGGAAAAACCATTACAACAAGAAGAAGATATCTTCAGCTGTTGTGACAACTCTGAGTCTTTAGTACTTGGTCTTCAGACTTGGCTTCAGATGATATAACAATGATGACTTCAGTAGATATCATCAGTTGTTGTCTTCAGTCTTTGTCTCAGACTTGTGCTTCAGTAGAAGGTCTTCAGTCTTCAGTTCTTCAGCTTTTGATTCTTCAGTACTGTCTTCAGTACTTGAAGTCTTTAGTACTTGTAATATCAGTACTTCAGACTTCAGTACTGGTCTTCAGTACTTTGGAGTCTTCTTCAGCTGTTATTCTTCAGTTCTTTGATCTTCATATTGTTCTTCAGACTTTGTCAGAACAGCTGATGGTTGGAGCTAGATGCTCTCGAGTCTGACATTCAAGCAAGAGAACACTAGCTGATGAGAGTCTTCAGATGTTCTCGAGTCTGACATTCAAGCAAGAGAACATTGTAACTGAAGGGAGTCTTCAGCAGTTGGCAGTGGCATGTGGGACTTAGAGGTTTTCCTGATCATGGCTCATTGGTTCTTTTGGTCAAACAAACTCCCCCTGAACCAATGCAGCCAAAACCTCTAATTATTGGATGTCCCACTTAGATGGCATAAAGATTGGTCTATTTCCTTCTAGATCAGATTAGAAGTTGACCCAGATAAGCACTAGCCTGAGGTAGTCTCAAGTGTTGTTTGGCTAAGTATGGATGGGAGCTCTGTCTTGGGAATGGACACAGAGTGTTGCCCCATCCATGAGATCTACCTCCCACGTACAAGCCGGTAGGATTCTCGGGTGTAAGCCTGAAGAAAGATCATTTGTTCTTCTTGGACAGGTCTTCAGGCACCTTCGAACAATCCCTCCCGACCGTACAGCTCTGAGATGAACTTGACCTGTCTTCCATTTTTGAGCTCAAGTGTTGTGATTTGCCTATATGCAAACTCATCAGGATGTTACCCTCCAACACACAGTTGAGCTCATCCCTATGGAAATTCTCAAGTTCTTATAGACCAGCCCTTCCTAACCACCTATTATCTAGCATTAAGAGGGTGATTGGCGGCTCTATAAGCTTTCTCGAATTCCTCTACTATTTCCCAGGGTTATTACAATAGCCACAGAGATCTCTTCATCTACGATTCTCTTTAGTTGGCTCTTGTACTCACAGCATGTCCTTCTTGACTATCCTGTGAGAACCTTGGGTCAGGCCAAGTTCTCACCTTCCTTTTCATATTGAAAGGTTTGTTTGAGGGTGAATAATCTCAGAGCTTCTCTCTTCATGTTCATTATAGAGTCGAAGCAGCATAACATTTGTCAATGCTTTCAGCATTTCTCATCATGTCTCTTTTTGTGCTCCTCCTCTTCTAACTTTACCTCACAGTGTCTGCTGTGAGGTGGGGAGTGAGGTTGTGGTTTGGCTTTGGGTAGAGGTATACTGCTGAAAGTGGCAGGCTATCCTCCTCATCCTCTCTTCTTCATCTTGCAGCCTCAGCACCTTCTCTTCTTCTTCAAGGGTGGATCATTGGCTGCGGGTTTGGTGGTAAAGGAGTTGGTTGTGGGTTGTGGTTGGGTTGTTGATGTGGGAATGTTGGCAGGCACGTAGCTAAACCTAGAGATAAGGGCTGGTTTGGTCAGTTTACTAGCGTGTCCTGTTCCCATCACCCGGCTTCAGATAGGGCCTCAGCGACCAGTCCCTTAGTAAAATCACCAGCCGAACAGATCTTGGGGGTATTGCCAAGAGTCTGTCCCTGGTCCATGCCTTGACATCAAGGACTGGTCTGCCCAGGTACTTCGAAATGAATCTACTCATAGCCTCGAGTTTCTTTTGATCCTCTTTCTTTAAGTAGACCATCGGTAGTTTATCTCTTTCTCTCCATGTTCCTGATCTCTTGATCTAGCAAGGCAGTGTCCTTGTCAAAGCTTACCTGAACAGCTGTTCAATGACAGAGTTCATTGAACGCTATGCTCAGCATCAGCCTCCTTGACAAGGGCTGCTAGATCAGGATCAGCCACCTTCTTTCTCTCCCTTTTTCTTATCAGTGATACTGAAATCCTTTTGGATTTCAGCCACTTCTATTTGCTCTACCTCCCTCTCTTTCCTCTTCCCTTTCTCCCTCACCTATACTCTCCTCAGCCATTCCCTCTCAACCACCACCTCTTTCTTGCTTTTTCTCCTCCTCTCCCCTCTTCCTCTTGTCTTGCACTGATGTCTCCCCTTTTTGGGTGCATTGGTTGGGTTTGACTATCAGCAAGAGCCTTAGAAATGGCAACCTCACCATGGGTTGTATATATGTGGAAGCCTCTCATCAAGGTTTGAATGACTATATCTTTAAGGATGGGTGTGTGAGAGGCAGGGATTTCTGGAGGATAGCATCCAGCTGCTCAGGGGGGACTGACCTGAGAGCTAGTGCCAGAAGCAGGGGCTGGTGGCCGAGTTTGTGGGAGTGGCTCAGTGTTTGTGAGACCTTCGGGTGAAGGTGCCATCTGTGGGGTAGTGGTGGCAGATGGACTTCTATCCTGAGTCATTTGAGCAAGCAGCTCTTTGAGTCTGCTCATCTCATCCTCTAGGATAGTGTTTTGAGCTACTACATCGTAGAAAAAGCTCAGGTCATCATCAGCATGAGCTGAATCACCTGACCTCCTGACATTGTCAGGATGAACATGTCCTGAGTGTGGCTCAGTAATGACATGTGCCCCTTGTTCATGGTACTGGGGACTTCTGGCCTCCGGATTGGATCCATCATCGGCCATTGCCTCTGGTGAGGTCTTAGTGATGTTACCAGCTGCACCCTGCTCAGATGTTGATGCAGGGGAAGTGGCAGCCTCACCAGATTGTTCTATCTCCCTAGCCACACTGGGAGATTGAACTGATTCTCTGTGTTGTGGGATCCTATCGGCACTTGTACC
Source organism: Flaveria linearis (assembly GCA_024085815.1). NCBI lineage: Eukaryota > Viridiplantae > Streptophyta > Magnoliopsida > Asterales > Asteraceae > Flaveria > Flaveria linearis. The sequence continues at coordinate 91,700,365 of CM044001.1, read as the reverse complement.
CAACCCCCTCTTCGGCTGGAGTCTCCCCAGGTGTAATAGGTTTCTGGGGAGAGGGTGGAGTGCTCAGATCGGTCAGCACTTTGGCTATTACCAATGTTGGGCTTAGTGGGGCGGTCTCATCAGTAGGTGGGCTAGAAGCAGTGTGCACATGGGGAGGACTGTGCTCTTCAATGGCAGTCTCCTCAAGTGAGAAAGACCCCAGTAATGTGGTTGCCCCAAAATTGGTTGCATCAGGCTCCTGTTGAGAGGAAGCCTGTGCGGTTGTGGGGGTGGAGTCGTGGTACCTGCTGGGAGAATCGAACCAGCAGGCACATCCTGCCTTTGTGTGGCAGGGGCATCCTCAGGGGACTCATCTCCCTGAGTAGCCTTTTTGGGCTTCTTTTTGGCTTTTGGCTTAGTGGGGACTGTGGATTTGGAGGTGGAGGCTGTGGGTTCCAGCTGCGTGGGTTTTCACAGCCGGCCAGCCTGTTTGAGTGTGTTGGTCAGTTGTGCCTGGAGTATACCTCGGCTTGAACAGCCATGGCAGGGACCCCAGTCCCAACTAGTCCCTCAGCCTGAAGCTGGTTCTCTATTATGGCCATAATGAACCGATGATACAAGATCCATCGGTTAGAAATTAGTTTTGGGCCATATCCTTTATTTCCAAAATATTAAATCAATTAAGTTTAACGGTTGTTTTTCAAGGATAGAGAACAATACCTGTTGCCACTTTGTGGACATCTGGTCCCACGAAGAGGTCTTGGGAGCCAGACACACGTTCACCATGTGGAAGATCAATCGTTGAGGGTCAGGGAAGTGTTTCTTCAACAAGGTGGAGGCGGAGAGGTTACCCTGGTAGTCATGGGATGTGAATAGGAGATCCAGGGTACCTTTGGGGTAGGAAGTTGGGTGAGTGGCATCCTCCAGCTCTAGGGTTTGGCGTAGGGTAGCTGGAGTGATAACCACGGGTTTGCCGTTGATGGAGGACCGGAGGGAGACCTTGCCATTCTGCTCTCCGGTTTGGACGGTGACATTGTCCAAAACTCCACCAACGAGTCGGTGTATATAGTAGGGTTCAGGAGAAAAGCCGTTTTGTAGGGTGAGTCGTTCATAAGATCGACGGTTTGGTGAAACTTAGGCCATATGGCGATTTTGTAAGATGGGCGACACAGTTGTGTCGAGGTTTAGTTGCATGGTCGCCATTAATGGTGTATGGGAATTTCAGAGGTTTGAAAGGATTAGGTCAAGTGAGGAGTAAATGCTCTGAAAGTGGGGTATTTATAGGGTAAGTCAAAGGTTGGAAGAAAACTACTGAAGGTTTTGGTGTTAGTTATCAGTTGTTGTAACAACTGATGACGTGGTTTTAACCTTCAGTGGTTGTAACATCTGAGGACTTGGTATTAGTCTTCAGTAGTTGAAACTACTGAGACCTTGGTTTTGTCCTTCAGATGTTGTGAACGTCTGAAGAGTTACTGTCAGTCGTCAGTAGTTATGAACCACTGATGACCTAGTATTCTTCTTCAGACGTTGGAACAACTGAAGACTTGGTGTTAGCCTGCAGTAGTTGTAAACTACTGAGATCAGTAGTTGTGAACTACTGAAGACATGGTATTGCTTCAGTTGTTGTAAACAACTGAGGACTTGGTGTTAGCCTTCAGTAGTTGTGAACTACTGATGTCAGTAGTTGTGAACTACTGAAGACATGGTTTTGTCCTTCAGTTGTTTGTGTATGAAACAGCAGCTGTTGTTATCAGCTGATAAGAAATTACTCATCAGCTGTTTCCGTCAAATCAGTTGTTTCACACTAGCCTCCACACTCATCAGCTCTTTGGCTGATTTTCAGATGTTTCATTGACCCTTCAGATCTTGTGAATATTTATGCCTTCAGATCTTGTGATCAGATGTTCACAAGTGCTGATGAAATATTCTTCAGAGCTGGTGAACAAATTTTGTCTTCAGTATTTGTGTAAGATTACACATCAGTACTTATGAGCAAAATTTGTTCTTCAGTACTTATTTATTTGAAAATCATACATCAGTAGTTGTAATCCACCTCACTACATCAGTTGTTTTTCAATAAATAATGTTCATCAGTACTTTGAGTCATTTTAGTCTTCAGTAGTTGTGAAAGAGCTGAAGACTAAATTACTCATCAGTACTTATATTTGACCTTTGCTCTTCAGTAGTTGTGAACTAAGAATACCAGCATAGGTCAAATCAATCAAGCTGCAGCATACCAAGCCTTAGTACCAAATTTTGGAATGTGGCACTATCTAAAGGCTTAGTAAAAATGTCTGCAAGCTCATCAGCACTAGGTACAAACTTAGGATCAATCAGACCTTCTCATAGCAATCCCTGATAAAATGATGTCTAATCTCAATATGTTTGGTCCTGAGTGCTGGACTGGATTCTTAACAATACAGAGAGCTGAAGCACTATCCATAATAATGAAGTCTTAGTCTCAGTAATGCCATAATCCAGAAGTTGGTTCTGAAGCCAGAGTATCTGAGAGGTACAACTTGCAGCAGCAATATACTCAGCTTCAGCAGTAGATGTAGCAATTGATGTTTGTTTCTTACTCTGCCAAGAAACTAAACAATTGCCTAGGAATTGGCAACCACCAGAAGTGGATTTTCTGGTGACTTTACATCCTGCATAGTCACTATCAGAGAAAGCAACTAATTTGCAAGAATGCCCAGCTGAATACCAAAGACCTAGTGACTGGGTACCTTGCAGATATCTAAAGATCCTTTTGACTGCAATCAAATGGGATTCTTTAGGTGCAGCCGGAAATCTAGCACAAGCACATGTTACAAACATGATGTCTGGTCTAGAGGCTGTAAGATACATCAAGGACCCAATCATACATCTGTAAAGGGTTTCATCAACCGCTTTACCTTTCTGATCTACATCTAGTTGTGTGATGCTGCTCATGGGAGTAGAACAGGGCTTACAGGATTGTAAATCAAACTTATTTAACAACTCTTTGGTATACTTGGACTGATGGATGAAGATTCCATCATCCAGTTGTTTGATTTGCAAACCCAGAAAATACTGTAATTCTCCCATAGCACTCATTTCAAATCTCAGCTTCATAAGCTTTGTAAATTCATCACACAACTTTGGATCAGAGGATGCAAAGATGATGTCATCAACATAAATCTGAACAAGGAGCTTATGTTGTCCCACAGTCTTGATGAATAAGGTTTTATCAATGGTGCCTCTAGTGAACTTATTCTCTAGAAGAAAGGTTGAGAGTGTCTCATACCAGGCTCTAGGTGCTTGCTTCAGCCCATAGAGAGCCTTATCAAGCTTGTACACCCAATCAGGATGTTTATTGTCCTCAAAGCCTGGTGGTTGACACACATAAACCTCTTCTTTTATTTTTCCATATAGGAAGGCACTTTTGACATCCATTTGATAAACCTTGAGACTGTGAAAGGCAGCATAAGCTAAGAACAGTCTGATTGCTTCCAGTCTGGCCACAGGTGCAAAGGTCTCATCATAATCGATCCCTTCCTCCTGTGCAAACCCTTGGACAACCAGTCTGGCCTTGTTCTTGACAATTTGGCCCTTCTCATCTGTTTTGTTCCTGAATACCCACTTGGTGCCTATAGCACACTTATCTTTGGGTAATGGAACAAGCTCCCACACTTGCTGTTTCTTGAATTGAAGAAGCTCAAGCTGCATAGCTTCCACCCATCCATTGTCTCTTAAAGCAATATGATAGTTCTTTAGCTCTTGCTGACTGATGAAGAGAGCATAGAAGCAGAAGTTGGACAATTGATTCCTGGTTGAAACTCCAGCATGGATATCACCAATGATTTGAGAAGTGGGGTGATTCTTGAGCTCTTGATAAACTATAATATCTGTGCAAGTGTTTGTAGACCCATCAGTAGCAACAGATGGTGATGGAGATTCCTGGAACCATGTAGAGGATGGCAGCTCAAACGAAGTAGAGCAAGCAGAAATCTCATCAGCATTTGTAGTGGATGGAGCTGCTGAGGCTACAAGAGCATCAGGTTCAGTGATCTTAGGCAGATTGTCACTAAACCTGAAGAGGTGAGTACTGACTTCATCATCATCAGTACCACCAGGTGGAAATCTGCTGACAGGCTCAACAGATGGAGGTTGATAAGGAACATATTGCAGTATGTCCAGATCAAACAACTCCACAGGGTTTTGTGGAATCTTATCCTTTGGAGATTCATTGAACTTAACATGCAGAGTTTCTTCAACCCCCTTGGTTCTACAGTTGAAGACTCTGTATGCTTTGCAAGTTGATGAATAACCAACAAAGTACCCTACATCCACCTTACTAGCAAACTTATGGAGTGGGTTGCTAGTGTTGAGAATAAAACAAGGACACCCAAAGGCTCTAAAGAATGAAATAAGAGGAGCCAAATGATGAAGAACTTCATATGGAGTCTTCATCAACCTCTTATTTATTAAGGCTCTATTCTGTACATAGCAAGCTGTATTGACAGCTTCAGCCCAAAAGGTCAGTGGCAACCCAGAGTCAGCCAACATTGACCTTGCTGCTTCAATGAGGGTCCTGTTCTTTCTCTCCACCATTCCATTCTGCTCAGGAGTTCTAGGAATGCTAAACTGCCGTCTAATTCCCTTAGACAGGTAGAAGTCATCAAGTGTGTGGTTTCTAAATTCTGTTCCATTGTCACTCCTCACACACTTGACCTGTAGGGAATACTGCTTTTCTACTTGTAACACAAAGTTCATTATTGTCTTTGCTGCTTCATCCTTGGAGTGCAAGAAGAAAGTCCATACAAACCTGGAGTAATCATCCATAATTACCAGGTAGTATTTCTTCTTTGCCATGCTCATTACTCTGACAGGACCAAAGAGATCCATGTGCAGAAGTTGTAAGCAGGCAGTGGACTTTGGTTCTTCTATTGAAGGGAATGAAACTTTGTGTTGTTTTCCTTTCAAGCAAGCAGTGCAGTCATCTTCACACTTGAACTCCTTCAGAGGCAATCCTCTTACTAAACCATGGCTTATAAGCTGATTCATGTTCTTGAAATTAACATGACCCAGCCTTCTATGCCATAGTGTAGACTCTTGAGGAGATGCCTTGGAGAATAGGCAAGGATGGCCTTTTAGATCCATCTTTTTGGAAAGATCTAAGGCATACACTTTCTGTCCTGTTGGCCTTCGGAGAGTGTGTTCATCCAATGCCTTGTCAATCAAACTCAGAACTTTGGATGACAGAATCCGACAGTTCTGGCTTGTGAAAAGGGCAACATGGCCTTTGTCACACATTTGACTGACACTCAAGAGGTTGTACTTGAGATTCAACACATGGTTAACATCATCAAACCTTATTTCCCCATTGGAAACAAAGCCTTTTCCGACGATGTAACCCTTTGCATCATTGCCAAAAGAAACAAATCCCTTCTTTCCTTGAGAGTAGTCATTAAGAAGGGAGCTGCTTCCTGTCATGTGCATGGATCCTCCACTGTCTACATACCAGATGCTTCTATGGCATGTTGAAGAACCCTGCAAACACAACCGTGTGTTAGTTTGTCTTGGAGACCCAAACCTGCTTGGTTTTGGGTCTGTTCTCAACTACAGGTGCAGCACTAACAGTTGTGTTGTGTGTGACAGCTTGAGGTGAAGAAGATGGTACAGAAGAGGAACCCTTTGGCTTGGACTTCCTTTTCTGTGGTTTCAACACAGGAGCATCTAAGTGGTTGACTCTTCCCACTAGCTGCTGAACCATCATCACCAATTGTGTCTGATTCTGTGATAAGGCTTTCAACTCTTCAGACACATTGGAGTTTGCTGATGATGAGTTCCTATGTTGTACCATCTTTTTCTGAGTAACCTCAGCTGTTACCTGAGTTATCCCTACCTTCTTTTTAGATTTAGCTTTAGGCTTAGGGATTTCAGGCTTGGATGTTGCTAATACAAACTTGGTTTCAAACTCATTCTTCATTTTATTGATGCTCTCAGTAATTTTCTCCTTCTGTTTGAGTTTGGAACCCCTTTTGTACCAGCAATCATTAGTAAGATGATTGAACAAGCCACATATCTCACATGGCTTTTTCTTCATCTTATGCTGATCATCAGCTGAAGAGGATTTAACTGCTGAAGACTTGTTCTTCAGCTGTTTGTCATCAGTACTAGCAGTTTTCTTCCTAGTGCCTGCTTTCCTGGTATCCTCTCTAGCTGTATTCAAACCTTTCCTACTGTTAGTTTTCTTCTCTTTAGTGCTAACAGTATTTGAGGTTTGAACTTCAGATGTTGTCACTTGCTCTCCAGTACCTTCAGTACTTCTAGTGACAACTCCTGAGTTGATCAGCCTTTTGGTCATGTGACAGTCTATCTCTGATGATGCTGATTCAGAGGATAGTAAGTCACATGATGAGAAGGATTGGTTATTGCTCTCCCCATCAGATTCAACTTCTTCTCTAGAAATGAAGTCTGTGGGAGGAGCAGTGTGATTATAACCAATACCAAACTTCACATTGGAAGTTGATTGCTTGCTAAGAAGCATTTCAAAACCCTTGCATGATTGCACCCATCGATCACACTCAACTTGGGTGGTTGCAAGAGTTTCCTTGAGGTCTTTGTACTTCTCTAGAAGTACATCTTCCTTAGCTTTAGCATCTTTGATTTGGCATTTAAGCTTGTAAATCTCATCATTTTATCTTTTAGAACAACCTCAAAATCAGCTTTTCTTTTGGAAATTGTTTGCTCAAGCTCAAGATTTTTATCTATTAAAGCTACATTTGCTTCTCTAATAGAAGCAAATGTTGCTATGCATGATTCTGAACAAAGCTTGGCTTTTGCCTCAGTGGATACCTGAGATGAGGCATTGGATGATGACCCTTCAGCAGAATCAAGGGCCGTCAGAGCAAGATTTCCAAAAGGTTGATCACCACCATGTTGACCAGCACCTTGGAGTAGTGGTTCCTGACCAGATAGCTCTTCTGGTAGACTACTCCAGTCAACAGCAGTTGGGGTGAAAAAGCTTTGTTGTTGAGGTTGTGTGTGGTGATGAGATTGGGAAGAATGAGGCTCTGGAAGAGCATGAGGTGGTTGAGCCGGGGTGCTTGAGTTTGACCATGCTGAGGCATGTAGTAACAGGGGTAAGGATAAGGCATATGACCCTGTGGCACAAAATAAGCAGGTGGTGCCTGTGCCTGAGATGGATGGGTAGAACTGTAGGAAGGTTGCCCTTTGTGCTGTGAGCTATTGCTGGGAAAAGTCACAAAGGGTGCAGATGAGTTAGATCCAGATGATCTACACTCTCTTGTAAAGTGTCCAAGCCTTTGGCACTTGTGACACCTCAACTTGCTCTTGTCAAAACCAACTTTGGTTTTGCCAGAGAGTCCTGGAAATTTCCTACCAGTTCTTTTGTAGAACTTCTGAGAGCGAATATTTATCATTGCCATTTGGTTCAAAATATCCATCTCTTTCAGATCATCATCTGGAATGCCCTTCAAATCCTCCATCAGAAAACACAAGTTGTCACCACCACTTCCTGAACTACTAACACCAACAAAAGCTTGTTCTGAGTTTGTAGAGAAATCAATATGCTCATCATAAGAACTTTCTGATGAAGCATATTCTGACTCATGACTTATCAAGGCAGCATTACCTTGGACAAAGTCATCAGCAAGTTTGCCAGAAGATGACAACTTCCTCTTTTGCTCTACCTCTCTCTCAAAAGTGAGCAATTTCCCATGAAGTTGGGTGAGAGATAGAGTATCCAGGTCAGCACTGGAGCGTAGGACAATGGTATATGTGTCCCATCTCTCAGGCAATGACCTGAGGAACCTATTGTTTATCTGGCTTTTGGAGTACTCTTGTTTAACCATCTTCAGCTCAGAGATCAAACAAGAGAACCGCTCAAACTGCTGGGTCAGAGTCTCACCCTTTCTATATGAGAAAGTCTCATATTGTTAGGCGAGGATTTCCCTATTGTTTGCTAAGACCGAATCAGTTCCTCCAAATTGTTCCTTTAGAGCAACCCATAGGTCATGAGCAGACTCATGATGCAAGAGCCCTGAATATATCTCGTTTGGAATGGCCATGGCTAAAATTCCATGGGCTCTAGCATCAATTTCGAACAGCTTTAGATCTTCGTCCGAATATTGTTCAGGTTTCTTCGCAACCTGTTCATTAGATTCCGGGACGCTCACCATAGGCTTGTATGGCCCATGAACCACTGACTTCCAACAACCAGCACTGTTGACAGCCAAGTGGTGTAGCATACATCTTTGCCATATGTTATACTCGTTCCTAACCAGCATCGGAGGCTTGGTTGCGGAACCAGTATTGTGAGGATCATTGGTTGGTGTTGTCATCTCAGGTTTTGGTCAAAACAAGTTTAAACACGACAAACGTAACTCAAAACCACCAAAAGACCTCAAGATTTGGCCGGAAACAGCAGAAACTCACTCTCTATGGCTAATTCTTACAAATTGCTAATTTGATCAAACTGAGAGATCAAAAGAGCAGTTTCAAATGATCAATAGTGAAATCGATCAATGATTAACCTGCTCTGATACCATTTGGCAGGATCTCAGCCTCTCGGTTGATCAATTAGATTATGTTCGCAGCGGATTTAGCACATTAATTAGCAATTAAAGCAAGAACATAAAAGATATTTCAATTAAAAGCATGAACATAGAGAGAGAAGAGTTCTGTGAAACAATAAATGTTCTATTGGTCGCACGTTTCGGCAATTAAAACTGTATGGTTACCCATCCTTTTATAGGCGGCAAAGGATGGGTTGATGTCCTTTTTTTGACATCACTGAATATTCAAATTACAACTGACAAAAACATAAAACTACTGAAGATGTCAACAACTGACATCTTCTTACAAAAGTTCCTAAGTGCTGACAAAAGTAAACTACTGAAATCCTACAACGACTGAAGAACAAGCTCTTCAGTCGTTTATAACTACTGATACTATAACAACTGAAGAACATGCTCTTCAGTTGTTGTACAACTACTGAAACAAATAAACTACTGAAAAGGAAAAACCATACAACAACTGAAGAAGATATCTTCAGCTGTTATGACAAACTCTGAGTCTTCAGTACTTGGTCTTCAGACTTGGCTTCAGATGATATAACAACTGATGACTTCAGTAGATATCATCAGTTGTTGTCTTCAGTCTTTGTCTTCAGACTTTGTGCTTCAGTAGAAGGTCTTCAGTTCTTCAGTTCTTCAGCTTTTGATTCTTCAGTACTTGTCTTCAGTACTTGAAGTCTTCAGTACTTGTAAGATCAGTACTTCAGACTTCAGTACTTGGTCTTCAGTACTTTGGAGTCTTCTTCAGATTATTTTTCAGTTCTTTGATCTTCATACTTTGTTCTTCAGACTTTGTCAGAACAGCTGATGGTTGGAGCTAAGATGCTCTCGAGTCTGACATTCATGCAAGAGAACACAATAGCTGATGAGAGTCTTCAGATGTTCTCGAGTCTGACATTCAAGCAAGAGAACACTGTAACTGATGGGAGTCTTCAGCAGTTGTTGCAGTGGCATGTGGGACTTGGAGGTTTTCCTGATCTTGGCTCATTGGTTCTTTTGGTCCAACAGAATATTGTTGAGCAGCTGGAACATGAACTTGGTGGTTTACTGCTGGTTGCATATAAGAAGATGTTGCACTTCTAGATTGTTGTTGCTGACACATTTGTGTATAACTGACATAGTAATTCGGATTACTAGCCATCTTTGCATAGAGAGCAGTTCCTTCAGCACCCAGAGAACTGAGATGATTAGCAGCTCGCTGCTTATCGTCCATAGCATAAGACTTGATAGTTGAAATGAGATCAGTCAACTGAAGAGTATACAAGTCTTTGGTTCTCTTGATCAATGTACAGTTGTTATTCCAACTGTAAGGAAGTGAATTTAACAACTTCTTGTTCACAGTGATGGGTTCCAGAGTAATACCCGCACTCTTCATTTTTGTGACCAGTCTAACAAACCTGGCCATCTGAACTTCCAGCTCTTCACCAACAATATGATTGAACATGTTGAAATCTTGATTCAACATATCCTTTTGCTCTCTCTCATGTCTTTGTTGCCCATAATCTGAGACTCCAGAGCATCCCATAATACCTTAGCACCCCTGAACTCTTGAAATTTTTGTGAAATTTCAGTAGTCAATGCCATAGTGATGGCAGCATAAGCTTTATCATCAAGTTCCAACCTCTTGATGTCATCTTCATCCACAAGTGTTCAGGTTTCTGAACCATCTCTCCTTTATCATTTTTATACAACGGAATGTAAGGACCATACTGGATTGATCTCCACATCTTCGGTTCCGTGTAAATAACATATCTCTCAAATCGGAAAGCCCAATCAGTATAATCATCTTCACAGAGAAGTCTCGGTGGCTTGTTACCAGTACCAATTTCCGTGTCGAGATGAAGTGAAGCAGTAAGATGTTTCAAATTCGGTGTTGTTGAAGCCATAGTGATCAGAAAGTCAAAACTCAGGTTTCGTGCGAAATAAGAAGTCGTGCGAAAAGTGATTTCGCGCGTCACAATCTTTCACGCGAGATAGCAGTGCATGCGAATTTCCAAGTTACCTTTTTCACGCGAAATCGTACAAAAAGGTAATATAACTGCCTGAGCGAAAAACACCCTTTTCGCACACGAAAACTTACAGATCAAGCGAAAAATGTCAATTTCGAGCAGAATCTAATCTCCAACAGTTCAATCACGCGAGAACCACCTCCAAATTAATGAAAATGTCTGATTAAACTCATTTTAATCCAATTTTAATGAATTTAGGTCAATTTTAAGCTTAATTTTGATTAAAATTCACTTAAAGTCCACTAATTCAGTTCAAATTAGTCCAAATCAGTCCAAATCCTCCAAAATCGAGCAGAATAACATCTCCATATCAGAATCTAATGTGACAACTCGGAAAATTCATGATTTATATTTATGCAAATCTAGTATTTGTGTGATTTGTTTTATATTTTTATTAGTATTTAATAATAATATTATTAATAAAAATATAAATAACAATAATAATAATAATAACAATAACAATAATAATATTAATATTATTAAAAATAATAATGTTAATAATGATAATATTAATAATAATGAAAATATTGTTATTAATAATAATTTATAAAATTATTAAATTGATTTAATAAAGTCCAGGGGTGTTTGGTAATTTTTGAAACTTGTTTTATAAACTTTGTAACATAAAATGTTAACTGTTGTAACCCCAGGGACCACTTCTGTAATTTCGTTTAAATCACCCAAACCGCCGCCCGATTCCCGACCACCGCCGGCCACTTCTCCGGCGGCCCTCCGGCGATTCTAAACGCCAAATTTAGCCGTTTTCAATTCAATCAAATACTACCGACACTTTCGCGTGAATATCTCGAACTCGTGGCCACTGAAATTTGAATAATTGAGTCGGTATAACGGAGATCCCACTTCGACGACGAAAGTTCGGCCGACCCACTCACGAATTCGAAGCACTGAATAATAAAATACTTGAATTAACTACGCACTACAATCTTTTTGTCATTTATAAACTATCATCGGGTTTAATTTCGTTTGAAACTATCAACAACACCACAATTTACCATCAACTTCGTTCGAACCTGCAAACTTATTCGATTTCACCTTCTGAGTTCTATTGCACGACAACAATAGAGGGCTTTTGATCATTAGACTTATTGGAAACTTCCTGTGAAGTTAATTTTATTATCATCAACGTTTGATCATCTTTTGGATTCCACGTTAGCCGCGACTGTTCTTCGTGGTGTTCATCATCAATTCGACTTCTTTCTGTTAATTAAACACACCTACAAACTCGTTTTTATGCATAGATTAAAAGCCCTATGGTTAATTGCATTATCATAACCGATTGCTTCATTGATTGGGGATTGATTTGGGGTTGTGTTATAATTAAATGGAACCAAGTCTTTCTGCGGCTAAGAGCCTTGGTTCACTGGTTGGTGCGCGGGTGTGTGGGAAGGAGGTCTCGGGTTCGAACCCGGGCACCAACATATATTTTTTTAGAGCCCTTTTATCACTTTAAAAATACAGAAAAATTATAAAAATATTATTATAAACTTTGTTCATTTTAGAGGTTATATAATTATTTCTGGAAAATTTATTTCTTTAAAACCTTATTTATTTATTTAGTTAATTATTACAAATATTATAAAATATTATTTATAAATGTTATAAATAGCCATTTTTATAAAAATAGACTCTAAATAATAATCTAAATTACTAATTTATTATTAAACGTTATATTATTTGTAATAAGGATAAAAATGATTTTATAAATTAAATCATAAAATCATACTAAATATACATGATTTATTAAAAATCATAAATAGATTTTAAATAATAACATAGATTATTACACATAAATAATGCTTATACATGATATAAATATGGATACATAATAATAATTACATATTTATATTATTTATTGAACATAAATCTATTATGTTATGATTATTAATTATTGAACATAATTAATAATTAGATAAATTATATTATGTTTTATCATGTAATATGTTATAATTTAATGATATGTTATTATTCATTATTTATACATAATCTATGTTCAGTTATAAAACATTATCATATAAATATAATGTCTAGATAAATTGTGTCTATTTACAAAATCTTACAAAATTAAATATAATTTATATTTAACGCCTAAGATTTATTTGAAACATAATGATATGTTAAAAATCATTATTAAGCTAATTAAATATATGAAATATAAATCTTTAGTTATTAAAGAATTAACAAAATAACTAAATGATTTAGTTTATGTTTATAACAAATCCCCGAAAACCAAATCCTAGATCAATTGAACACCAGGTTCAAGATCTAACTTATTTAGGTTTTGGATTTGTATCTGTTTGCTGACTGAAATATAATTCCTTAGCAGGAATTTACTAGGTGTCAACACCACACAAGAACTGAGGTGAGTTCATAACTATTCCCCTTTTTAATCATTTAAATATTTTGGGGCTGGAATACATGTTGTAATTGAAATTACAAACTATTTTTGTGTATTATGTTAAATAATAATTTGATCACATTTATGATTACATATGGTTATTATGAAATCCTTCTCTGTATACTGGACTATAAATAAGCAGGGATCTTTTGGATAGTACTATCGGGGAGTGACTTACCCCCACAAAGGTATGGACATGTGATCCATATCAGATGCACAAAGATCTTGTTGTCATTTGGGATGACTGTTTCTGTAGTGAGAAGGCAGATGTGCACTTTATATAGTTTGCATTATAGTTCCACATACAACCCATATGAGGATAAATGTAAAGGAGGATTTGCTCCCTCTGATTTGAAATTATTATGATAATATAATACACATGAAAGGATATTAAACTATGGTACATGGACAAATCCTATGTGAAGGACTTGTTGGGCTTGTACATAGTGGGTATGTGGGATAGCGGGTTCACCTAAATAAAAAGGGTTCCGACAGGCTATTCATATACCGGTGAGTAAATTAAACTCACACTTTTACAGTAAATCCTAATTAAGGATAATTGATGATTTATCATTATGTTTTACTTACCTATGAACTCACCAACCCTGTGTTGACACTTGCTTTACATGTATTCTCAGGTATCTACTAGGAGCTTATGGACATGCACGTAGGATCATATAAGAGCTCAAGATACCTATTGATTATTATCTGAAATATGATTAAGACATGTTATCATGAAACAATCTATATTTATTTCCGCTACGTATAACATTACTCTGAACGTTATTGTAATGATTATCTAAAATCTATCATATAGATATTTGCATCTCATGTGTAACTACTGTGTTCGATCCTGTTTGTTCACCCCTCCGTGATAAATTCCAGACCCGGAATTTGAGGGTGTGACAGATTGGTATCAGAGCCACTGGTTATACTGAGTTAGGGATTGCATCTAGCCTATAGCCACACAATAGTTGCACAAAGTAAATTGCCTTAGTTAGAGATAGATAGGATTAAGAAGTTATATGCTTAAACTTAGATAGTTGTGTTCCTAAACATAACTTGACTCTTTGACTCTTTTCGATCATTCCTAAACTTATTCTCACGACATGTGGGATCTACACTTATCATCGTGCCCAAATCAATTTTTTTTAATTCTCGTCAAAGTCTGTGTCTTACAACTTGAAACATGTAATGCTGGAAGAGCGTGATGCCTGTATCTCGGGGTGTTCTGTCTAGGCAAGGTATTCGCATATATCCAAATCAACCGATGGACCTGTTTACCTTACCTGGGAACCCTTGGGATGAGTATCTGCTTATAGGTACGCATGTCTTCAACAAAGTTGTGATTGACTCAATACTTTGATTAGTCAACGTACTCGCTTTGATTTACGAATCAAACGATTACACCTGGAACATCTCATTGCTATTATGCAAATTCTCGACTGTCGTTTTCATGTGAATAGCTCATACTACCCAATATCCATGAAAAATCCTTAATGATCTTTCAGAATGGCTTCTTGTTAAACCCGTTCACGGCCTAGAAACTCTGGCTGTAAGACTTGTTTCCTTAGTACTCGTGCCTTGCCGAATTTAATCGAAAAATCCAGTTTTCTTAATTCCCATCTGTCCTACAGTAATTGTCCATACTTTGAATATTTGATATAAAATGCATCTATTGAATATGGCAAAGTGTGAATTCTCATCAAACAATTTCATGATAGATGGACGCACCAGCGGGCAGAGGCAGAGGTAGAGGACGCGCCAGAAGAACTGACCCAATAGGGATGACTCCTGAAGAAATACAAGCCTTGGTCAATCAAGGTGTTGTTGTAGCCCTAGCCACTCAGGCTGCTCAGAATGGTCATCACTATTCATATAAAAAGTTCCTAGACTGCAAACCAGATACCTTCACTGGTGCAGAAGGGGCCATTGGGCTCATAAGGTGGTTCGAGAAATGTGAATCCATCTTCGCTATATCTGAATGTCCCGATGAGAGTAGGACCAAGTATGCATCCGGAGCCTTGAGTGGAGCTGCACTCTCGTTCTGGAAGACAGAAGTCTCAAGACTTACTCTCTCCCTAGCCAATGCTATGGATTGGGAGGAATTCAAACAGCTGATGATGGAAGAATTCTGCCCGAGAGAAGAAGTACAAAGGTTTGAAACCGAATGCTGGAACCACAAAATGGTGGGATCTGAAATTGAAAAGTATACCACCGAAAATCATGAGTACGCAACTTTGTGTCCTCATATGATGGAGCCTGCTCACAGAAGAATTGAAGGCTACATCCGTGGACTGTCTCCGGTCATTCAATCTATGGTCACTTCCTCTAACCCAACTTCAATCCAACAGGCCATTAGGATAGCTCACAAGCTGACTAATGAGGCTGTGGCTCAGGGGAAGTTACCACCAAGAAACAAGGGTAAGGGTGTTGCTGCTGAAAGCTCGGGAAGAGAAAGTTTGAAGATGCTAAAGATGGTGAGAGTCAAGGTACAAGCAAGAAGCAAGATCAGAAAAAGCACCAAGACAATCAGGGCATTCCGCCTAGATGTCAGAGGTGTGGCAAGCGTCATCATGGCAAGTGTACCGCAATCATCTGCTACAAATGCAACAGGAGGGGGCACACTGCTCCTGAATGTAGGACCAAGACTCAAGACCAAGGAAAGAAGGATGGTAATCAGCAGAATGGAGGAAAGAAGGAAGTTATTTGTTTCAAATGTGGAGAAAAGGGCCACATTGCTAAAGACTGCACTGGGGAAAAAAGGATACAGCCAAGGGCAGAGCTTTCGTTATTGGCAAAGGTGAGGCTCTAAAAGACCCTAACGTTATTATGGGAAAATTTTTGGTGAATAATGTTTATGCCATAGTATTATTTGACACGGGAGCTGATAGAAGCTTCGTATCTGATACTTTCTATAAGCACTTGAATGTAAACCCTGTACCCCTAGATGAGCCATATGTTGTAGAAGTAGCAAATGGTAAATCCTTGACCGCATCACAAATCCTGAAAAACTGTACACTAGATTTATCAGGTCATATCCTACCAATAGACCTCATGCCCATTACTTTGGGAAGCTTCGATGTGGTATTGGTATGGATTGGCTATCCAAAAACTCTGCAGAAATTATCTGTAAAGACAAAATGATTCGCATCCCCCTACCAAATGATGAAGTCCTGTGCGTGGAGGGAGATAAGACTGGTGTCGTGATGGGAGTTATTTCTTACTTGAAGGCTCAAAAGTGTCTTCGAAAAGGACATACTGCTATCCTAGCCTTAGTCACTGACAAGAGAAGAAGGAAAGGAAGATTGAAGATGTACCCGTCGTCAGGGAATTTCCTGAAGTGTTTCCTGATGAACTGCCTGGATTGCCCCCTAAAAGAGAGGTCGAGTTTTCAATCGAGTTAGTACCTGGAGCTACACCTATAGCTCGGGCACCCTACCGTCTCGCACCTTCTGAATTAAAAGAACTATCTGACCAGCTTAGGGAACTCCTTGATAAAGGATTCATCCGACCTAGCTCGTCACCATGGGGAGCACCAGGTTATTTGTGAAGAAAAAAGACGGAACCTTCAGAATGTGCATTGACTATCGGAACTGAACAAAGTGACGATCAAGAACCGTTATCCCTTGCCACGTATTGACGACTTATTCGACCAACTGCAAGGTTCGAGCATTTACTCCAAGATAGATCTTAGAAGCGGCTATCATCAGCTGAGAGTCAGAGATGAAGATATTATGAAGACGGCTTTCAGAACTCGATACGGTCACTTTGAGTTCACAGTCATGCCATTTGGGCTAACAAATGCACCTGCTGTATTCATGGATCTCATGAATCGTGTATGCAAGCCTTATCTAGACAAGTTTGTCATTGTCTTCATTGATGACATCTTGATCTATTCCAAAAATGAGCAGGAGCATGAAGAACATCTGAGATTGATCCTTGAACTACTAAAGAGAGAGGAGCTTTATGCTAAGTTCTCGAAATGTGATTTCTGGCTTAAAGAAGTTCAATTCCTTGGTCATGTGATTGATGCTAATGGAATTCATGTAGACCCAGCTAAAATTGAATCCATCAAAAGTTGGCCTACACCTTCTAATCCAACGGAAATTAGACAATTTCTGGGACTAGCCGCTATTATAGAGATTTATCGAGGGATTCTCCAAGATAGCTCAACCATTGACTATGCTTACCCAAAAGGGGTAGCATATCATTGGGGATTCAAGCAAGAGGCTGCTTTCCAAACACTGAAACAGAAGTTGTGCAGTGCACCTATTTTGTCCCTACCCGACGGTATTGAAGACTTTGTAGTCTACTGTGATGCTTCTGTTCAGGGACTGGGATGTGTTTTGATGCAGCGAGACAAAGTCATAGCCTATGCCTCAAACAGTTAAAGTCTCATGAGAAGAACTATGCAACCCATGATCTAGAACTGGGAGCTGTTGTGTTTGCTCTTAAATTATGGAGACATTACTTGTACGGTACTAAGTGCACTATTTATACCGATCACAAGAGTCTTCAACACCTGTATAATCAAAAGGAGCTGAACATGAGGCAGAGGAGGTGGCTTGAACTATTAAACGATTATGATTGTGCCATCAAGTACCATCCTGGTAAAGCAAATATTGTGGCTGATGCTTTGAGTAGGAAGAACATGTGAAACCTCGTAGAGTGCGAGCTCTACAACTTACCATTCAAAGCAACCTGCCGGCACAAATCTTGAATGCTCAGACTGAAGCCTTGAAAGAAGAGAACATTAAGATGAAAACCTTCGAGGGCTAGACCAACAGTTTGAAGTTCATTCGGATGGATACGCTTTATAGCAGGAAGGATTTGGGTACCCCTATACGGGAATCTGAGGAGCTTGATCATGGATGAAGCCCACAAGTCTAGATACTCTATCCACCCAGGTGCAGATAAGATGTATTACGACTTGAAGCTTGTTTACTGGTGGCCAAGAATGAAGGCAGATATTGCAACCTATGTCTCAAAGTGCTTGACTTGTTCTAAAGTCAAGGTCGAATACCAAAAGCCTTCAGGAATGTTGACCCAACCAGAAATTCCCGTGTGGAAGTGGGAAATGATACCATGGATTTTGTCACTGGTTTACCCAAATCTCAGACGGGCAATGACACTATTTGGGTTATCGTTGACCGTCTCACCAAATCCGCTCATTTCATACCCATTCGTGAGAAAGACAAGATGGAGAAGCTTGCAAGGGTGTACATTAAAGAAATTATCTCTAGACACGGAGTGCCAGTGTCTATTATCTCTGATCGTGATGCACGGTTTTACATCAATCTTCTGGGAAAACTTCAGAAAGCTCTAGGCACTCGCCTAGATATGAGCACAGCCTATCACCCTCAAACTGATGGTCAAAGTGAAAGAACCATACAGACTCTTGAAGATATGCTTAGGGCTTGTGTTATTGACTTTGGAAAGAACTGGGAAGGTCATTTACCTTTGGTAGAGTTCTCATATAACATAGCTATCATTCGAGCATCAAGGCGGCACCATTCGAGGCCTTATATGGACGTAAATGTAGATCACCGCTTTGCTGGGCAGAAGTTGGAGATAGTCAACTTACTGGTCCAGAGTTGATCTTTGAAACTCATGAGAAAATTGTCCAGATAAGAGAACGCATGGCTGCTGCCAGGGATCGTCAGAAAAGCTATGCTGATAAACGCCGCAAACCACTGGAATTTCAGGAAGGGGATAAAGTTTTGCTAAAGGTATCTCCCTGGAAGGGAGTTATACGCTTTGGGAAACGAGGGAAATTGAACCCTCGCTACGTGGGACCTTTTGAAATTGTCAGAAGGATCGGCCCAGTAGCCTATGAATTAAATCTACCTGCTGAACTTGGTGGTGTGCATAATGTTTTTCACGTATCTAATCTAAGGAAGTGCTTATCCGATGAATCACTTGTTGTGCCTTTAGAGGAATGCAAGTAGATGAGAAACTCAGGTTTATCGAGGAACCAGTTGAAATCATGGATAAAGAAGTCAAACAACTTAAGCATAGCAAGATTCCGATTGTCAAAGTTCGGTGGAACTCCCGGCGTGGTCCTGAGTTCACTTGGGAACGAGAGGACGAAATGATGCGCAAGTATCCCAACCTGTTCAAGAAGGTTGCCAGTACTTCTTAATTTTCGGGACGAAAATTCCTGTAACAGGGGGATGATGTGACAACTCGGAAAATTTCATGATTTATATTTATGCAAATCTAGTATTTGTGTGATTTGTTTTTATATTTTTATTAGTATTTAAATAATATTATTAATAAAAATATAAATAACAATAATAATAATATAACAATACAATAATAATATTAATATTATTAAAAATAATAATGTTAATAATGATAATATTAATAATAATGAAAATATTGTTATTAATAATAATTTATAAAATTATTAAATTGATTTAATAAAGTCCAGGGGTTGTTTGGTAATTTTTGAAACTTGTTTTATAAACTTTGTAACATAAAATTTAACTGTTGTAACCCCAGGGACCACTTCTGTAATTTCGTTTAAATCACCCAAAACCGCCGCCCGATTTCCCGACCACCGCCGGCCACTTCTCCGGCGGCCCTCCGGCGATTCTAAACGCCAAATTTAGCCGTTTTCAATTCAATCAAATACTACCGACACTTTCGCGTGAATATCTCGAACTCGTGGCCACTGGAAATTTGAATAATTGAGTCGGTATAATGGAGATCCCACTTCGACCGAAAGTTCGGCCGACCCACTCACGAATTCGAAGCACTGAACAATAAATACTTGAATTAACTACGCACTTACAATCTTTTGTCATTTATAAACTATCATCGGGTTTAATTTCGTTTGAAACTATCAACAACACCACAATTTACCATCAACTTCGTTCGAACCTGCAACTTATTCGATTTCACCTTCTGAGTTCTATTGCACGACAACAATAGAGGGCTTTTGATCATTAGACTTATTGGAAACTTCCTGTGAAGTTAATTTCATTATCATCAACGTTTGATCATCTTTTGGATTCCACGTTAGCCGCGACTGTTCTTCGTGGTGTTCATCATCAATTCGACTTCTTTCTGGTAAATTAAACACACCTACAAACTCGTTTTTATGCATAGATTAAAAGCCCTATGGTTAATTGCATTATCATAACCGATTGCTTCATTGATTTGGGGATTGATTTGGGGTTGTGTTTATAATTAAATGGAACCAAGTCTTTCTGCGGCTAAGAGCCTTGGTTCACTGGTTGGTACGCGGTGTGTGGGAAGGAGGTCTCGGGTTCGAACCCGGCACCACATATATTTTTTTAGAGCCCTTTTTATCACTTTAAAAATACAGAAAAATTATTAAAATTATAAAAATAATTATTATAAACTTTGTTCATTTTAGAGGTTATATAATTATTTCTGGAAAATTTATTTCTTTAAAAACCTTATTTATTTATTTAGTTAATTATTACAAATATTATAAATATTATTTATAAATGTTATAAATAGCCATTTTTATAAAAATAGACTCTAAATAATAATCTAAATTATTAATTTATTATTAAACGTTATATTATTTGTAATTAAGGATAAAATGATTTTATAAATTAAATCATAAAATCATACTAATAATACATGATTTATTAAAAATCATAAATAGATTTTAAATAATAACATAGATTATTACACATAAATAATGTTTATACATGATATAAATATGGATAACATAATTAATAATTACATACTTTATATTATTTATTGAACATAAATCTATTATGTTATGATTATTAATTATTGAACATAATTAATAATTAGATAATTATATTATGTTTTATCATGTAAATATGTTATAATTTAATGATATGTTATTATTCATTATTTATACATAATCTATGTTCAGTTATAAAAACATTATCATATAAATATAATGTCTAGATAAATTGTGTCTATTTACAAAATCTTACAAAATTAAATATAATTTATATTTAACGCCTAAGATTTATTTGGAACATAATGATATGTTAAAATCATTATTAAGCTAATTAAATATTATGAAATATAAATCTTTAGTTATTAAAGAATTAACAAAATAACTAAATGATTTAGTTATATGTTTATAACAAATCCCCGAAAACCAAATCCTAGATCAATTGAACACCAGGTTCAAGATCTAACTTATTTAGGTTTTGGATTTGTATCTGTTTGCTGACGTGAAATATAATTCCTTAGCAGGAATTTACTAGGTTGTCAACACCACACAAGAACTGAGGTGAGTTCATAACTATTCCCCTTTTTAATCATTTAAATATTTTGGGGCTGGAATACATGTTGTAATTGAAATTACAAACTATTTTTGTGTATTATGTTAAATAATAATTTGATCACATTTATGATTACATATGGTTATTATGAAAATCCTTCTCTGTATACTGGACTATAAATAAGCAGGGATCTTTTGGATAGTACTATCGGGGAGTGACTTACCCCCACAAAGGTATGGACATGTGATCCATATCAGATGCACAAAGATCTTGTTGTCATTTGGGATGACTCACTACAAGAAAATTAACTTAATGCAACACTATTAAAAAGTTGTATTAGACCTTAAAAAAGTTGCATTATGTCTAATGCAACCTTTTATATAGGGCTGCATCAGATGCAGTTACATTAGACCTAATGCAACTTTTTATTAGATAATGTAACATTTTTTTAAGATGTTGCATTTACTATTCAAACGCAACATTTTTATTATGCAACCTTTTACATTATAATGTAACTTTTTTAACTTCGAAAATGTAACTTTTTTATACTCAAATGTAACTTTTATTGTAATCCAGTTACAAAAATGCAACCTTTTTCTAGACTTAATGCAACCATTATGATAATATTTTAATCGACAAAAAGCAACTTATTTAACAATATATGCTACATTTACAAATGCAATCTTGAATTCGAATACTAATCAAATAAAATTCATATAAACTCATAAAATATATACGAAGTCGATCAAATATACATATACATATACATATATATACATATATATATGTATATATAATTGAAACAAATTCTTCAAGATTACATTACAACCTAAAAGCTCATAAAATATGCATAAACATTATGCTTGAAACAGATTCTACGAGATTACATTAGAAACACACAACTACTTTAATTATAATCTAATCAACAATTTGCATTTAAGCCAAAATTTTCTCTTATGCTTGCCTTCCTTTCATGTGTACACATGGGGTGGTGCCATCTTCATAAACCTGTAGTATGTAAAAGCAAAAAACTTAATAAATGGATATTTAAAGGCAGGGCATTCATATTGGTTTCAAATCAAATGATTAAAGGGGTATTCACATCCAAGTGAACATCAAATTATATTGTAACAAGGCAAGTTCTAAATTACGCTTCAAATTGTACAAATCACACTACTTGATATAGAACACTACATATGGGTCAATTGATATGGTTCAAGCTAGCTTCCTAAGTATCATAACCTCCTGTTAAAGAAAAACAAACAAACAACAAACACACCCAGTGTATCCCGCTGAAGAGCAGGGTCTGGGAGGGGTATGTGGTGGCAAGTCTTTCCTCTATCCTGAGAGATAGAGAGACCGCTTCCGAAGAGACCCCCGACTCGATAACCAAGGCAGTAACCATAATAATCATAATACATATCATATATTACATATCACCTACAACTCACATATTACATATCATACATATCACATATCGCATATCACTTATCACATATCACATATCACATATCACATATCACATATCACATATCACATATCACCTATCACCTATCACCTATCACCTATCACCTATCACATATCACATATCACATATCACATATCACATATCATTCAACACATAGGTAAATATGACATGCATAATTAGATAGTGCGCACATCATAAAAAGCGACATGTAACACCCAGAAAGGTTAGATGACGAAAAACTACACTGCCACATGTAACCGTAACCGTCCCACCCACAAAACCCACTAGAAGTCCTTAGTTTTTATTCTACGCCTCCACTCACTCCTATCCTCGATCATGTGCTCGGAGAGGTTCAAGTCTATCATATCTCGCCTAATAATCTCATCCCAAGTCAACCTAGGTCTACCTCTACTCCTCCTACCCTCTACGCTTATGTTCTCTACTCTAACAGGTGCTGCCATCGTTCTCCTCTTCACGTGCCCAAACCATCTTAATCTTCCCTCTTGTATTTTATCTGTGATACATGCCACCTCTAGTCTCTGTCGAAAGACGTCGTTAGTATGTTACATATAAGAAAGAGAAATACTATTGCCCAGACTCAAATCTAGAGAGTTACTTATAAACTGCATGTATGGCAGTAAGGTAATTTAGTATGTTACATATAAATAAGTTGATTAGAGCATTTTATAGCAGGCTTGTCATAATGCCCAAGTAATTAAGAACAATAATATGGCATGATAGTGAAAAAGGACCTAAAAAAGTTTAAAAAGACTAGAGAGAATTATGCTAACCTTACAGCTGCTAGCTCACTATTAAACAATCAAAGTATATGCACCTGAGGTAAATAACGAAATGTACACAGTCATTCATATTACCCAAAATTAGTGTATATTTTAGAAGTTGAGTTCATTTAAAAAAGTCATAATAAACTTTTGGTTCTAAATGTTCTCACTAGATATTATCCTATTCAAGCTTCCTATCAGCCATATTTATGCAGGGAAACCTCCTTTGTATTTGGGACTTCCTCTAGAGAACCGAGTTCTCAAGTGGTGAAGAATATGAACAAATCTTCTCTTGTCAAGTTTTTGATCTGCACAACTTAAGTGAGATAATTAAGTTAGATGACACACACTCTTAAATGTTTGATAAATATTCAGTAACTTCAAGCAAACCTATCTAAGGTCTTTCTTATAATCACTTACGTTGAAAATAGTAGTAGCATCAAGTCCACAAAACTCAATTGCAACATGAGCATATGCCCTTTGCCAAAAAACATCAAACTCATACGGAGTGCTTCATATATTAATGTATGGTCAAATAAGAATTAGGAAGAAGAAAAAAGATACTTACATTGCAGCAGCATGTGTAATGCTAAATCCACCTACAAAATTGATCACGGACAATCAAACAAAGACAAACAAGTCAGCTATTGACCATAGAACGAAACCAAGTCTAATTTGAAGTAGCAGAACATGATGTAAAACAATAAATGAAACCTTACTAAAACAAGAAATGATAACATTTTTTTAGTATTGTGAATTACTCATCAAAGGTACGAAATTCATAAGCTAATTGCAATAATATCGTAAAGACAGATCGGAATTCGTTGCTGAGAGTGTAATCCAATCCGGGATTATAAATATCGAAAACCGTGTCGTTGAGTCAAGCGAAGAGGCTGGCTGTCTACCGGTGTGGGTGAAAACCACGTCGAACGAATCAGAGTAAACAACAATGTCAAATCAGAGTAAACAACAATGTCGAATCAGACCGCCCCAACCCTAATGAATACTTTTACAATTGAAAACAAGTCCTTCAAATTTGGTCGGTCACCATTGATGAATAAGAGGGTCAGTGTAGCGGAACAAGGATTGTTTACCTGCAGTCATGGTGGTGGTGCTTAACCAGTTCACGATCAATCGACATTGAGGGAAAGAGCCTGCCCAAGAAGATTGACAACGGGGATGGGTCAATTGTGTTTGAGATTTAGAGGGAAATCTGAAATTTTTGGCTAGGATAAATATTTAAGATTTAGGAGGAAACTGGTTTTGGGAGGGAAATTAAAATATAAGAAGATTTTATATTATTCTAAATATAGAAACTTAAAAACTACATATTTTTCATTTAGCTAATAAGAAAATAAATATATACCAAAGTTCATACAAAATGTGTTCCTGACATAATTTTCATTTTGTCGATAAACCATATGAAATAACGTCAAATTACCTGGTCAAGTAGTATTTAACATTAATCTAGTAGCAAATGAAATACTCATAGAGATAACTGTCAAAACTAGGATCATCAAACATGAGACATGAAATCATAATATATACATATATATAGACAAATAGACTACACAAATAGATTCATGTTAAATACTAATCAATATTCCTTACAAAATCTTATAAGTATTAACTATAAGGATAACTAAATCCTTTGGCAGGCATCCGGAACTTAGCAACATCACCTAAGTCAAATCATTAATGTTGCAAAAATGAATGGATCTATTCTGATGTATGCAAGTCTGTGTGTTTAATTACCTTATAACACATCTAACAAATGTATTACTTAAACTACTTACTCATTTGCTATTATTGAATATTTTTTTGCCCTATTAGATGGATCTTTCCCCCTTTTGTCATGATACCTAGGTTTAAGTCTTGATACTGTATATTGTTTGTTATTTTTTTATTTCATAAACTACTTACTCTTCCCCTAAAATTCACAATCATGTTGTTCTAATATAACTAAATGTTTATAAAAAAAATCAAATATGGGAAAAACATAATATTATTTATATGATAAATTTTATTAAGATCACAACATTTTTATTTAAAAAGTGCTAAATTACAAAAAGTAGTAACGTTTTTCACAAAATATTGTAAAATTCTATTGAAAAATGCAATTTTTAAATAAAATTTACAACTTCTAAGAATATGGTTACAATTTTTAGTAATGTTGGCAACTTTTTTATAAAAGGTTGCAATTTTTAGTCATATTGGCAACTTTTCTATAAAAAGGTTACAATTTTAATACAATAATGTAACTTTTTATATAAAAGGTTGCATTAAATCTTTTAATGCAACTTTTATGTTATACGAAGTTGCATTAGAGTTAAATGTAACTCAAGTGAGAAGAGTTACATCTACAAAGTTACATTAGCCTTATTTTCTAGTAGTGACTGTTTCTGTAGTGAGAAGGCAGATGTGCACTTTATATAGTTTGCATTATAGTTCCATATACAACCCATATGAGGATAAATGTAAAGGAGGATTTGCTCCCTCTGATTTGAAATTATTATGATAATATAATATACACATGAAAATGATATTAAACTATGGTACATGGACAAATCCTATGTGAAGGACTTGTTGGGCTTGTACATAGTGGGTATGTGGGATAGCGGGTTCACCTAAATAAAAGGGTTCCGACAGGCTATTCATATACCGGTGAGTAAATTAAACTCACACTTTACAGTAAATCCTAATTAAGGATAATTGATGATTTATCATTATGTCTTACTTACCTATGAACTCACCAACCCTGTGTTGACACTTGCTTTACATGTATTCTCAGGTATCTACTAGGAGCTTATGGACATGCACGTAGGATCATATAAGAGCTCAAGATACCTATTGATTATTATCTGAAATATGATTAAGACATGTTATCATGAAACAATCTATATTTATTTCCGCTACGTATAACATTACTCTGAACGTTATTGTAATGATTATCTAAAATCTATCATATAGATATTTGCATCTCATGTGTAACTACTGTGTTCGATCCTGTTTGTTCACCCCTCCGTGATAAATTCCAGACCCGGAATTTGAGGGTGTGACATCTAAAGTGATCAATGATGAATTTCTTCAAATTCAAGTAAAACTTAATCCAAATCTCTTCCAAATCGTGGTTCTAGAGCCTAAAGCTCTGATACCAATTGTAAAACCTCTGAAATCTCCCAGAAATCAATAACACACGATCTCAATCACTTGAATGCGGAATGTAAACATGATTGGATAGAAAAGAAGATTGAATTGAACACAAAATGCTTCTTTGATTAAATCAAACAACCTATGAAAGGTCTTGTGCAGTTTTCGCACGGTACAGAATGATAATGAATGAAAAGCTTAATTACAAAACTAAAACAAGCTATTTATACTAAACAATGTGTTCTCGCGCGACAAGCTTTTCGCGTGGAACAAGTTTTCGCGCGGCATTAATCTCTCGCGTGGAGACCTTCTTCGCGTGAGATCTGCTTCTCGCGTGACATAAGCTTTCGAATATGCAGTCTGTTTTCGGACTTCGTCTTCGTTCAATCTTCAAATGTTTTGCCGAGCCTTGATTAGTCTTCTACAGTCTCAAGTCTTGTAATGTAGTAATGCTGAATACTTGTAACTTGAATTTGAGAAGCAATATACAACATCCTTGAAAACCAACCACTACTGTTGTTATGTTGTTCTTTCTTTCTGAGTTTACTTTTGTGTTCTTAGCATCATCATAACCGGTTCCCCATTTGATCTGTTAAGTGCTCTAATACACTCTCCTCATTATGTTG
Organism: Flaveria linearis; assembly: GCA_024085815.1. NCBI lineage: Eukaryota > Viridiplantae > Streptophyta > Magnoliopsida > Asterales > Asteraceae > Flaveria > Flaveria linearis. The sequence continues at coordinate 91,673,125 of CM044001.1, read as the reverse complement.
TTGAGTTGTAAAAGTGCTAAACCCTTCACCCGGTCCTGCACACTCCAACAGTTTAAGATTTTCCATTACACACGAGCCTTTCTTTGTAGCGGTCTAACGAGCTATCCGCCTTAAATTTATATCACAACAACCAAATCAAGCGAATGACCGGTGCGTCAGATGGTCGTGGAACTAACTCCCAAGTTTCATTAACCTGCAATGCTCTAAATTCATCGGTCATGGCACGAGCCCAATTAGGGTCCGCTAAGGCTTTCACGTGAGAGGTAGGGACTGGAGAGATTTAGGAAATGGTGGCAAGGTTGAATTTTATGTTAGGTTTGAGGACCCCAGTTTTCCCACGAGTCTGCATGGTGTGATGATTTGTGGTAGTGGGTATAGGAGTTATAGGTTGTGACTGTCCCATCTGTGCGGGTATAGGAGGTGTGGGTGTCAACGAATGGTTGGCGGGCAAATGAGTGGCAGGTGGGGCAGGTATATTGGTTGGCACTTGTTGGGTTGTGGAGCATGGATCGTTTTACATTGGGTTGTTGTAGATGGGGTGAGGGTTGGGTCATAGGATGTGGGGTAAGGGTGAAGGGAATTGGTAATGTGGAAGCATGGAGGGATGGATGTTGTCATCATCTAAAAATTTGTAAGGCTCTATGGATACGGGTTCATTGAAAGGGAATGTGGTTTCATCGGACACTACGTGGCGAGAGAGGTAAACTCGGCTGGTGTTAGGGTCGTAACATCGATATTCCCGAAATAAGCAGGGTAACCGAGGAAGATGCATCGTACCGACCGGTAGGATAATTTGTTGGGTTGGGTGGCCGACAGGTTCGGATAGCATGCACATCAAAAACCCTGAAGATGATCATAAGTGGGTTGACGATGGAATAATGCTAACGCAGTGGGGTTAAAATGTAGGTGTTTTATCGGAAGGATGTTGTGAAGGTAGCATGAGGTGTGGAGGGCTTCGACCCAAAAGGAGGCAGGAAGTGGGCATGTACAAGGTGAGGTCGAATGATATCATGAATGTGTCGTATCATTTGTTTCGATTTCCCGTTTTGTTGGGAGGTTAGACGGCATGAGAACCGGAACACGAGACCATGAGGACATGAAAACCGGAACACAAGACCATGAATATTGGTAAAATTTTTGAACTTCGAATTGTCAAATCACCCCCTGAAATCACATTGAAAGACTTTGATGGAGGTACCGGATTAGGTATGAATAAGTTGGTGTAATTTTGCAAATGTTGGGAATGTTTCTGATTTGTATTTTAATGGGTACACCCAAACATAATTTGTAAAATTATCAATCAACACCATATAATATTTGAAATTGGAATTACTCAAAGTGGGTGATGTCCGCAAATCATAATGAATAATATCAAATGCTTGAAACGTACTAGAAACAGACTCAATAAACGGTAAACGTTTACTGTTTGACATTTGACATGAATGACATAACGAATTGTCAACAACTTTATTATTAAGAATGAGAAAAAAATGAGAAAGATAATGTAGCATATGCGCTCCAGGATGACCAAGGCGTTCATGCCATGGTGTGGGTGTAGAAGCACTCAGTAATGCAGAAGCAGGTGAGGTGAATGGATAGAGATCACCATCACTGTTTTGTTGGGAAAGGTGGCGTCCATCCTTGAGGTCCTTTAAAGTTAAACCAAAGGGGTCAAATTCAACAGATACTTGATTATCAATGGTGAATTTACAAAAGGATATAAGGTTTTTAACGATGGTCGGTGAGTGAATAGTATGATTTTAGTGGTACCTTTTTGTTTGGGAGTTTGTGAAAGCCATTACCAGAACCACTAATAAGTAACCGTTGACCATTACCGACAAAGATAGGATTAACAGGTAATAAAATAGGAGACGTGATGTTACGTGGATCAAAGGTGATGTGAGATGAAGCGCCAGTGTCCATACACCATTGGGGATCAGTGTGGTTGAGGTTTAGACTTGACATAGCAGATCCAATGTCACTAGCCGATAAAGCACTGTAACCAAACCCTGGTGGATGAAATTGGGCCTGTTGAGAGAAGTGGGCTTGATAAAGGGCCGGTTGAGATCGATAAGGGGTTGGGGGTGGATAATGGGCTGAAGTAGATGGGGCCAGAGAGAAGGGTGGTTGTTGCGGCACATGATGCGGCGGTTCGTAGAAATGAATGGGCCCAACATTCCAGTTGGGATAGCCCCTGTACCTGGGAGCGGATCTGCCTGCGCCTCCTCCTCCACGAGCACGAAATCAGCCACCACTGCCACGACCCCGTCCGTGTGCAGCCTTAGCGGGATCGTAATAGTTTCCTTTATAACCGTTGGGGTAGGGTGACGGAGTTTTATCTGGAATACGAGGGTGAACACCGTCAATGGCGGAGTGGTTGGGTACCGCGTCGCTAGGCTGATTCGACATGAGAGCTATGTCGTGATTTGAACCGGTTCTAGCATTTTGACGCTGCTGTTCCGCTTCGACCATTCCTCTTGCTTCGTCCCATGTAGGGCAACGCTGGTTGATGATGGCGCCTATGGTATCGTATTCGACCGGTAATCCCCGAATCATTTGGATTACCAGCCGACTTTCAGAGACAGGCTGTTCGATATCTCCCAGTTGACGAGCGATATCTTTAAGGGTTTGATAATATGCGAACGAGGTGCTAGCAGATAGGGTGGTATTGATGAATCGTTGTTCAAGAGTTGCAGCGCGTGCATGTTTATTATTGAGGAAAATGTCTTGTACTTGGATCTAGGTCGCCCTTGCGGTTGTTTCGTTATCGAGCAATCGACTAAGAATGTCATCGGAGACGGTACTATAGATCCATTGAAGCACCAGGGAATCGTTTTCATACCACGACTTGTAAGTCGGATCTTCTTTTGCAGGGCATCCGTATCATCTATATGTGATAGAACTTTGTATTCTTTGAGGTGTAATCTGAACAATTTTACCCAATTGGAATAGGGAACTTTGACGCCATCTAGGGTTCGGACTTTCTGGGATATGTTGGTAACAAAGTATGCGGGATGAAGGTGCTTGGCCGGCTTATTGCTGTTTTTGACGGCTGTTTCTTGGTCACTGGCCATGGGTTAGCACCGGCAAGAATGAGGAAGGGTAGGGTTTAGGGAAAAAAAATTGAACATGGCTCTGATTACCATGAAAGTAGGCATATGAGTTGTAATTTCCTTGGCTCCAAACTATGATACAAGGCTTAATAAATAATGGAAGATCCCATGATCCTAGGAGCTAAACAAGGAAAATATATATACTCCATATTCAAACTAAACAATCTTATCACTAATAAACTAGAGATATCGTCCATTAATACAATTATTTATGTGTAAAATATTTTACAAATAGCCAAGATGGTAACAACCAACCTCTAAAACCTAGAAATGGCACCCTCCCCATATTTCAAATGTGGCATATCATTGTTTGGGCTATGGTCTGTAGAAGAGTTTATATGACAAATCGTCGTTAGCAGGTTTGTTAGAATTTGTGGTCACGGAATTTAAATACTCTATCATCAGCTATATTCTGTCATGTTGTGACAAACCTATAGTTCCAGGTTAGATAAAAACGTTTAAGATTATTATTTGATATATATTACACTGTTATATTTACCTTACATGTATATATAAGTTGAATAAGTAAATTGTGTGTGTATGGTGTGCATGCATGCATTATTTACGTATGCATGTATATATATATATCTTAAGACTATGACACACATATATATGAAATGAGTTAAAAGAACAAAGATTAATCAAATATTATCAGACAAGATTTCATCAAGAAACCTTGAATCAAAACTAAAACAAATCAAACCTTAAATATCTAAACACCAAAACAAACTCAACGAAGTTATAACCACTGTTCATTAGGATATAAGCAACCCGATTAAGCACCATTATTACCACTAACCTGCCACCTAAAGCCTCACCCTGAGTGTTAATAACCTTAACCCACCATTAATGCTCATTATTGCCCTTAATCACCACTAACCCCTCGCCACTTGTCAAGCACCTAAAACCGCCACCTTAGTCCCTCCTTAACACTAAGCCACTTCTACTTATGGCACCTCTCCCTATATTGCTTGCTAAGCAAGTCTACATTTACCACCTCACTAACCTAGAACCTAGGCTTCGTGATGGAAGCTCCACTACATGGATCCTTTGGCCCCATAGGGTTCGCACACCCTCAACACCGCAACACCTCACCATCTCCTTCTCCTACTCTCTCTCGGTTTGTTGTCTACAACCACAAACCACCAACCTAACACCACCCTTCTCTTGGTTACCAAACAATACCAACACCACCATCTCTTTCTCTTGGTTACCAAACAACACCAACACCACCATCTCTTTCTCTTGGTCTCCATACGCCCACAACTATCACCATCTGAGATAACCATCATCCTCTCACTCCCTCTCGGTTTTACACCACCACCAAACACCATCATCATCCAAACACTTATCATCTTCAATCAGCCATCTTCATCAAGGTGTTCACTTTCAAGATCAAGAACCCTCACCTCAAGACTAGGACATCAAGAATTTAGAAGCTTTCATCAACCATCCTTCACTATCTTCTCATCAAACAAGGTTAGAAAGCCTTAATTTATATGATTACAAAGGGGTATGTGTTTAAACAAACACATACATAACTATCATCAAAGAATACTCTCAAACACAAGTTATTCATTTCAAAAACTCAGTAAGAAATGGATTAAGAACTTAAAAATATAAAGGTTTTAAACCAAAAAGGATAAACAAGAAAGGTTACAAATAAAATGCTTAAAGTCTTAGTATTCTTGTTAAAATTGTATTAAATACTTAAATGACTGTGATTATGGGAATAAATTCAGAAATGTATTTAAAAATACTAGTATTATTATTCTGTAAATTTTGGTATATTAAAACTGAGTAAATTAATTTATATGATTTAATTAAGTAAAATAAGAAAAATACTATATGAAAGAACCAAATGTGGTAAAAATTCTAGAAAAACTATATAATGACCCTTGAATATTATAGAAGTTCTAGAATAAATTTAGTGATTAAATTCCTTTATATGACTGAGATTTGTATTTTATATGATCTGTAATAGTAAAATCGAAAAAATACCTAAATAGTAAGATAAATTATGAAATATTCACATAAATTATGATATTCTGGAATTGACAGTATGTAAAAATTTCAAGATTTTTAAAGATACATAACTATTTTTCTTGAATCTTGTGGAGTTTGGAAAAATTATAGTAAACTTTTTATTTTAACTATTTGCATCCCTATTGTTTTAAAATTGCCATCTGGCACCTGATATTTCATTTTATCTCTATTTGAGTGTTTGTTATTTCATATTTGTATCCGTTTGAGTCCGAATGACTAACGGTGTTAGATTTTCCGTAAAAATTATTATTAAAATGACTAAACTACCCCTAAACATTAAACAAAAATTAAAAAAAAAACTTTAGCACCATCCACCAACATCATCTTCTTCACCACCACAGCCTCAAATCCCTAAACTTTCTCTCCCTCCCTCTCCCCTTTCCATCACTTCTACCACCACCACAACCTCATGACTACCATGACAACCCATAACCACCTGTCACCATACCACCACCAAAACTCATACTCTCCCCCCCCTCTCTATCTCCCTCTCTCTACCATCACTATCGCCTCCCATCGCTTCCAACGAACTCATTTGCCCTAATAGCAATGGTGGATTCCTTGAAGAATACGAAAACCCTACCCCCAAACCCAATTGCAGCAGCGCATCCTTGTCCTCCGGCTTCCAGATCATCTTCTCCACAGCCTCCTGCTCCGACGATGTGATCGGCGACCTTCAAACTCCGGCCGATCTATCAGTGCTGTTCGGTGGTCTGGTGGCTCGCGGTGGTCTCCGATGAGTTTAATACTTTTACATTTCTCAAGATTTATCTCAATGTGTAAAGATAACTTTAAACTTGATGATGCATTGGTTTTTATGTAGGCTTGGCGACGAAGGCGGTGTATGAGGTGGCGCTGTAGACGACGGCGGAGATGTCGGCGACGAAGTCTGGTGAGATCGACGGGAGGCATTGGAGGAGCAATTGGTACACTGAAGTGGGGTTTAGGGATGCGTTTGAAGAGGAGAATAACAGGAGAGTGAGTATGAGACAAAGCATTGTTGATGGAGTCATTGGAAAGCGTTGTGATTGTTGTATGACGATGAAGAAGATGAAGGTATTTATAGTTTTGATTGATGTTTGCGCGTTTGTTGTCACCATTTTGATGGTTCTTGAGGTCGTCGGTAATGGCGGATGGTTAACAGTGAGGGGTGGAGGTCTCTTTGTTTGCAAACTGGTAAAGGAAAGAAACCCTTACAAGAGAGAAGGGGAAAGAATGAAAGGACCAAAATATTCCTGTAAGAGAGAGAAAAAATATGCATTTAACTGCCATATTAACGGCGTTAACCACACGGATGCAAACAAGGAAAAAATTAAAAGCATAGGGGGCGTTTCAAGGTTTTGAAACTATAGGGATGCAAACGGTTAAAATGGACAAAAGTTAGGGATGCAAATGGTAATTTACTCTATTTTAAATTATAAAACAGAGAATTTATGGGATGAAATAAACTTCAAAATATCATTCTGGAAAGTTTTGGGAATTTTATAAACACAGTATCTATTTTTGCCTATTTATGTTAAGTTTATATTAGTTATAGAAAATTATCTGAATTTAGTTAATAGTTGAAATTATTATATGTTTATTGGTATTTTTGGATTATGTTGCTATTAAACTTTTGGAAAATATTGTGAAGTCGCTGGATCGGTTGACATCCGAGCGTGTTCTTGACGGAATGAGAAAAACCAAAAGACAAACAATAGAATGAATCATAATTGAATGATTTCATTGATAAAACCGAATGATTACAAGCTCGTTAAATAGAAGAATCACGACTTTTGGCAAGGGGAGATCGAGCATGATCTCCCCTCTCATCCGGCAGCCCTTGGGCGCCGGGCACTCTCTCAAACCTTAACTCTCTACACCATGAACTGGTATTTATAGGCCTCAGCCCACATCAGATGCGACTGGGCCAATTCGTAAGACTGAACCATACTTATGGTTCAATCTTACAAATGGTCCAAAAGCATCTCTCAGTCGCACGACTAGTCCATTAGCATGGCTCAGTCATACAACTGAGTCCCATTCACATATGCTCCTACGAATGACTCAGTTTCACGTGTTCATAACATATCAGGTGTATTACATTAAGCCTAGACTATTCGTCCAGCGACGGACACACTATATATGAAAATATATGCTCCAACAAATATAAGTAACAGAAGTTACTATCTTGAAATTTCAACTGAGGTGCTGAAAACTTTAAAGAAATGAAATATATTCCTAACTTCTAACTATTTTATAGGTTTTCAATGTAATTGAGGTGAGATTCATAGCCCCGTTTTTATATTATGAGTTTTGGCAGAAAAAGCATACTGTTTTGTGTTTGATGCAAATAAATATGACTTTTTGAGGTAAACTATTATGTTGCCATAAGCTACAACCATTAATTCGGATGAGAAATCGTCTGATAATATGGGTAGTGCTACTTAGAAAAATATTTTCTGCACCAACAGGATGAGTGTTGTGATGTTATATTATCTGATTTTTGTGATTTGTATTTGTTACAGTTATAAATCACTTGGCATATATGTAGGTTTGGTTGTAATCTTATTTATGTTGCATCAATTTGTTTTGTTTGGTTATTAAACCTATGTTTCTCACCAATATTATGTTGACAGTTTTAAGTATGTTTTTTCAGGTGAACAGAATGACTAACAGTGTTATGTTCTCGTTTGATGTGTACAACGGTTGGAGCGAAGTTATTGGAAAGACTTGTGTGAAAATAAATGTTAACATATATGAGTCTAGCATAACGGCGGATGCACACATTGTGCAACCTGTGTTTCTCAGATTACCATAATTTCGTAACTTAATCTCTCTCCGATATCTTTCTTATTATTAATAAGTTTTATTAATAGTAAATGATAACTATAATTATTATTATTAACAAGTATTTTGCAAATTAATCAAACTAAATTAACCTAAACTGAAATTTTGTAAACTAGGAGGGTCAAGATATAAACTTATATTATTAAAACTCTATAACCCCATAACCTCTTCCCCCTCCGCTTCGGCACCCTCATAACCGAATCCATAACCCACAACCCTAATTCCAAATCCCTTCAGTCACTTCATTCCCCTTGGTAAACGGTTGATCGTGATACCCGAACCCGAGCAGCCTCCCGACACTCTTCCGGGGATCGCAGGGATAGACCGTCACCACTTGTACGGTACGTTATCTCTCTCGTCTCGTGCGATCGACTTCAGTTCCGGTTTTGATGTAGGCCTTGAGTGGTTCACTGGTATGTATGTGTGTAGGTATCTAATTGGCTTGAATGCATGCTTACATGGCTGTGTTCGGTTTTAGGGAGGGGAGAACCGAGATGATGATGTGTGAAAAGGTGTGAATATACGTGTTTGATGTTGTATATATATGTGTGTATGTAGGCTGCGTATATATGTATAAATGTGTATGTCTTTTGCTATGGATGAATACAAACCTCTTTTATATGTGTTGCATGGATTGTGTATGTGTAAATGTTATATGTGTTATGCTTCTGCGATTCATGTGTTCGTGCGTGTGTATACATCCTGGTGTGTGCGGGATTTGTGTTGTGTGCATGTGGTCAGCCGTATGGGGGCAGCCGTATGGGGGCAGTCGCATGGGGGCAGCCGCATGGGGGCAGCCGCATGGGGTCAGCCGCATGGGGTCAGCCGCATGGGGTCAGCCGCATGGGGTCAGCCGCATGGGGTCAGCCGCATGGGGGCAGCCGCATGGGGGCAGCCGCATGGGGGCAGCCGCATGGGAGTTTATACATGTGTGTGGGGGGTTTATTGGAGACAATTATGTGAGTGTTTTTATGTGTGCATGTGTGCACATGAGCAACATGTTGTATGCCTTGGTGGGTGTACAATTTTCATGAAGTATGTGTGTTTCGGTGTGTGTGTGGGTGTCCATATAGATATATATGTATGTGTTATATATATATATAAGTGGAAGTGCATGTTCAAAGTGTGTGTATGTTAATGTGGATGTTGCTTGGCAATAAGCATGTATGTGTAGTTTCGTATTGGGCATGCATGCGTGTGATGCATGGTGCATGGGTTAATGCACTTATGGTTTTAATAATAATAATAATATAATAATAATAATAATAATAATAATAATAATAATAATAATAATAATAATAATATATAATGATTTCTACGTGATAATTGAGTTTATGTATGCAACGTGAATTGGCATTTGAGTGCGTCACACGTAATGGGGAACAACCGATAACCAACACCGTAACCGTAATGTGAACGCGAAACCGTACGACTCTTATATTTGTAATTAATAATTAATATTAATTATATATATACTGAATGAAACACAGGTTAATTGGAAACCCGATCTTTTGTGTTTACATTTACTTGTTGCTCTACACTCGAGGTGAGTCTTCACGGCCCCTATTTTACATTCTTTCCTTTTTGGGGGAGAAACATGCAAACATATTTACAAAATGGTTTTGGTATTATTGTTTATCACCTGTTACGTTAGTGCAAACATACTTAAAAGTCCTTACATTCTCGAAACGTTAGTAATGTGTAGCGAGGTAATTCTGAGTAGTACTACTGGGTTTGACAAACCCCGCTCGGGCTAGTCGCGCTAGCTTGATTGGAGGTCAAACGGGTGCGTAATTGACCTAAAATTTGCCACTGTCTGTGTTAGACGTGGTGGGAAGGCAAACAACTTACAAACAGTCAGCTTCGGTTTGAAACGCTAAGTAACTTGATTATAGGCTAGCTACTTATCGATACGCTTTAATTACTTTACCATTCAAACATTTACAAAAATATTGTCTATTATTAAACCTGTGAACTCACCAACTTTATGTTAAAATACTTTAGCATGTTTTCTCAGGTCACAGGAATGCTTAAGCTAGGTTGCACGGCTAAGGAACTCACTCAGGACATGCATCATCAAACTCATTTATCTTGTATTGAATAATTTGTTTTGGCATAGTACTTTGCAAACTTTTAGTATTGGTTTACATTTCACTTATACGCTTCTGCACTAATGTTTATTTTGTTTATGTTTTACTCTAATTGAAGTCAAATGTTTATTTTAAATTCATTTAGTGTCGTTTGTTATGACCGTGTCTGAGATCCTGGTTTATCACACGCCTAACGGTAAAACCCCGTTTGTGGAAATTGAGGGTGTGACACACATCCACTACTACTGAAGAAATATGAAGCAGTTATAAGATTTTATGACTAGGTTACATGTAATAGTCTTTAATTAGACAAATTTTGTAAACTTAATGTAACCTAAAGACTTGATTCTATATATTATATTATGATGTTATGTTTTAGTTACTGTTATGATTATCTTTTTATAATCAATGTGTTTTGAGCCAAAGGGTCACATCCAAACATTTCACGCATCCGCCGGGATATGACAGGTTGGTATCAGAGCCATTGGTTATAGATAATTAGGTATTATTAGTAAATACCTAGACTATAACTACAAGCTTATATGATAACAAATCATCAAGGTGATATTGTTTTCTTTTTATGATTTTATGTGATATCTTCATGCTTAAGAAAAAGAATGAAAGTTGAAGTATATATGATTTATATGTGCATAATTTCATGAAATTTATATGATTTACTTGAATTACATTTGTAAGACTTTTGCATTATGAATTCAGATAAATCTTATAGTTATGATAACGAAACTGATCGTTCGGATCATAGAGAAACCACACTTGAGATTGAACCACAAAACCAAATAGAAACACCACAACCAAAGATCCGAATCCAAACCTCGCCAAAGTTTTATGTACGACGTTCACCAGTCACCATGGGAGGTTACACAATCCAGACTCCTAGAAAGAGAGTACGCACTGGCAATAAACTTCTAAATAATGAGACACAGGAAACAGGAAGTCCAAATCCAGAAAATTTTCCTCTTGTACCTGAAATGACACCCATGAATTAATCTGATGAGTCTGATACAGAATAAGAAGAAATCAAAAGGCAAAGGTTGGAAGAATGGCAAGCGGAGACAACCAACCAGATTCTAAAAAGAGTTAAGAAGATTCAACGAGAAGTTTGAATAATCAAAACAGAGGTCAAGAAAGGAAGAAAGAAAAACAATAGCATCCTCATAAAACTTTGGAAATGGGTTTGGGGAAATTAGAAACCTAGAATACCTAATGTATACTGTAAGAGAATAAGGATATATGCTAAATTATTTCCTCTAATGTTATAACTTATAAAGTATTGTGTTTACGGTAAGAATTTACATATATTTTTCTTATATTCTTAAAATACTTATACAATTAAAATATAGTGAAACATGCCACCAAAAAGGATTACTCAACTAGTAAGGAGAACTACACGAGTTGGAAGACCAAGAACTACGCTAGGAGAAGAAACTCCGCCAGAAGCTACCACAACCGATGAGAACGAAAGGATTTCTCAAATAGTGAACCAACACTGGAAGCTACAATACCCACCTTAATAGCCCAATTACAACAAAACCTTAATTTATAAGGTATACCACCTAGAAATAAGGAACCAGAAATGCTAACACAGGAGAGCACCCGGAGGAAGAAGTTGTAGACGGACTTAGGAAAGGATGTTCCTATAAGACTTTCATGTGATGCAAGCCACGGGAGTTTGACGGGAAAGATGGGGCAGTACAAGCCTTATGCTGGCTAGAAGAGATGGAATCAGTGTTTGAAAGTAGTAACTATGTTGATAACTACAAAACCTTGTTTGCTTCACATTCTCTGAAAGGTGAGGCATAATCTTAGTAGAAAATGGAGGTCCAAACAAAGGGAGGCACGTTATGAACAGATTAAGTTGGGAAGAATTTAGAAATCTAGTAATTGAAAAATATTATCCCTATAATGAAATAGAGAAAATAGAAACATAATTTTGGCATTAGAAATGTAAGACGTAGCACATTGGGAGTATACTGATAGATACAATGAACTTTCTAGATTAGTACCACATCTGGTAACTCCAGAAAAAAAAAAGAATAGGCAGATACATTTAGGGTTTAGTACCACAGATAAGAGGTAAGGTAAAATCTGTAATGCTAAAAACTTTTGAGGATGCAGTGGCTCTAGCAGGAAGTTTGACAGACGAAATGATCAGGATTGGTTCCCTAACCAATGCAAGAATTGGAAATAAGAGGAAATGGAATGATAGCACTTCTAGACAAAGATCCGTAGGGAACCAACAGAGAAGAATAACCAGACACGTAGTAAGGAATTTCTTAGGAGCTACACAAGAAAAGAGACCTCAAATGGAAGGTCAACCCTGGTGTAACAATTGTAAGAAAACCATCATGGTAAGTGCATGATTACAATATGCTATAATTGTAAAAAGAAATCACACAAATCTCGAAACTGTAAGGGACCGGCAACCCTAAGCCAGTTTGTTATCAATGTGAAAATGAGAATCATTTTCGCAATGAGTGTACGGAGTTGAAAAGAAAACTCCCACAGACACACCGCATTGTAGAGCTTTTGTGTCGTAAGCTGATGAAACACAACAAGAACCGGAAGTAGTAACGGGTACGTTTTCTATTAATAACCAACACACAACCGTGTTATTTGATACGGGAGCGACACGTAGTTTTGTCTCGCATGCATTTAAGCCTTTACTTACCTAACATCAGAAAAACTGAAAAGTAAATATATGATAGAGTTAGCTGATGGAAAAATAATTGAGGCTAGTGAAGCTATTCCTAATTGCACCATGATTTTAGATGATTATTATTTTAATATTGATTTGATTCCTATTGAATTAGGAAGCTTTGATGTCGTTGTGGGTATGGATTGGCTATGTAAGAATCAAGCTGAAATTATTTGTGAAAAAAGAGTGATTAAAATTTCTTCAAATAAGAATAATACAATCCTTACCATATATGGTGAAAACTAAGGGTACTGTAAAGATAATTTCATATAAGAAGGCATAGAAATACTTGAGAAAGAAATGTTTAGCTTTTCTAACTCATATAATAGATACAAACTTAGACATGAAAAACTTAGAAGATGTTCCTATTATTAGAAAATACCCAGAGGTATTTCTTGATGAACTACTAGGATTGCCACCCTCCCGTAAAGTAGAATTCAAATTGAGTTAGTACCAGGAACTACCCCTATAGCCAAATCTTTGTATCGTTTAGCACTAACACAGATGAAGGAATTAATAAGCCACTTTAGAAATTATAGATAAAGGGTTTATATGTCCTAGTATATCTCCTTGGGGAGCACCAGTTCTATTGGTTAAAAGAAAGATGGAAATTTCAGAATGTGCATTGATTACCGAGAACTCAATAAGGTAACCATAAAGAATAGGGATCCTCTCCCTAGAATTGCTGACCTATTTGATTAGTTGTATGTCACACCCTCAAAATCCGCTAACGGGTTTTACCGTCAGGCGTGTGACATAACCAGGATCTCAGATAAGCATCAGTTACACCAAAAGACTCGATAATTACAAAACATATAGATTGCTTAATAATAATGAAACAAACCATTATGTTTAAGTAATGCGGAAGCGAATACAGTAAAACATTTACAATAGTTTAGGAACACGCAAACACGTGTCCAATCCAGTTTATGTAAAGTAAATGCAATTAAATCTTGAAAATAGTTCGTGGTGAATAAAGAATGACATGCTGTAGATGCTGTGCTCCTAAACGTGCCACATCAATGTCCTGAGAGAAAACATGCAAAATCTCAGTACAAGACTGGTGAGTTCACAGGTTTATCAGAAACAGTAAGTATCAGTAATGAAATCCCCGGATTATGTAATTCGATAAGTATCAGTAATGAAATCCCCGGATTATGTAATCCGATAAGTATCTGTAATGAAATCCCCGGATTATGTAATCCGATAAGTATCAGTAATGAAATCCCCGGATTATGTAATCCGATAATTATAATGAAATTCCCGGATTTAGTAATCCGATAAGTATAATAAAGTCCCCGGATTTAGTAATCCGATAAGTATAATGAAATCCCCGGATTTAGTAATTAAAGCATATAATGGGTAGCTAGTCCATAATGATCACTATGTGTATGAAGTCGCGGCCGAGCTGACATGTAATCAAATAATAAAACAGGCCCGGATGTGGATCACACACCACAACACTTGTAATTAGGCTAACCGTTCACCCGTTTGACGAACGTTGTGCTAGCGCGACTAGCCCGGGTGGGGTATGTCAATCCCAGTAGTACTACTAACAATTACCTCGCTAAGTCCATATTAACGGTCCGTTGGGCAAGTGTAACACCACAGTATCAAGTATATGCAGTATTACAAAAATCCAATGTAATGTAATGTTTATGAAAACAGCATGTTTCTCTCCCCCAAAAAGAGTATAAAGTAAAAGTGGGGCTGTAAACTCACTTGGCGTATAAGTATGTATATACGATGGTTGAATAGGATAATAATTGATGTTCCAATGAACTCCTTCACGAAGTACCTAAACATGTATATTTATATTTTAAGATTTAGGTTATTAATAAGCTTTAAACGATTATACGCGAACTAGGGTTTCGATAAGAATTTGGGGTTTTTATAAGTAATATGTTTTTAACGTAATAATTTATGTAAATGACTTTAATTAATAATACGTATTAATATTATAAAGATTTTACTGTTTCAAGTTTGATTTTTACATAGATAATTATTTTGTTATTTTAAAAACCTATTTGTATCAATACATAAGGTTTAAATACAAATTTTAAATAAACATTTTAAAATAACTATGATTTTAAAAGAATAACATTTGAACCGAAATAAATTTATTAGTTGAAACCTATTTTAATAAGATTTAACCGAGAATAATATTTTTAAAATGTTTTCAGAAATTATTTAAAAATAAAAAAATCCAAAAACTATTTGGTGGTTCAAAAATATTAAAAGTTTACAAAAACAATTTTTATATATTTATTAAAAAATTTTTGAAAAATTAATTTGGGCTAAAACCCTTTAAAAAATATATGGAGGTTGCCCGGTTCGAACCCGGGACCTCCTGTTAAACAGGGAGCGCAGGAACCATCAAACCAAGGCCGTGGCCGCGTTATTCCCCGGTTCCAAATCCTTTAAACACAAACACAATTGACCCCAATTCTCGTATGAACCCTAGATCTGAAATCAACCAAATTGAAGTTCGATTCGATCTTGATAGCATCTACAACCATGGGGCTTTTAATACCCTCTTAAAATCGAGCGTTTGGGTGTGTTAATTACCAGAATGATGTCGATTTGATGGTTAACCCACGAAGAACAGTTCGCGACTACTTGATGTTCGATTTATGCCCAATTCAGTGATATAATTCAATTCCTCGAACAGGAAGTTTTTAATGATGCTAAGGATCAAAAACCCTCTGTTAATTGCTAGTTAGGAAGGGCCGGAGAGTGGTGTTCGAGTAGGTTGCAGGTCGCGATAATATGGGTTTAATTCGAGAAGTTTAGTTGTATTTCAGATGAGTTTGAATGTTGCATTCGATTAGGGACTAATATTGGTCTTATATATGCGATTATTCCGATTAATTAACAGCATAGTGCGAGCTATTAGGGGATAGTCAGCCGACATCGTGAATGGTTGGGTTTAGTGGTAAATGCACTATCAATTCTTAAATCGAAAGTTGCCCCACGATCGATTCCCCCACTGAAATGTGTCGAAAACTTTAATTAGGACAAAACCGCGTTCGTTTGGGTGTTGGAGGGGTCGCCGGAGTTGTTGGCCGGAGAGTGGCCGGCGGTGAGGAGGGTCGGCAGCGAGGGGGGATTTTTTAAAAGAGAAATTACACCTTTGGTCCCTGGAGTTTTGTACTGTTATTATTTTATGCAGAAAGTTTTTAAATAAGTTTTATAATTTACATTTTAACCCCCTACTTATAAAACAACATTATTATTATTATTATTATTATATTATTATTATTATTATTATTATTATTATTATTATATTATTATTATTATTATTATATTTTATTCATTTTATTATTATCCTTGCAAAATAGTAAAGTAAATTAATTCGCGCTAACGGAGAAAGTTATTTTAATAGCATTAACCGAAAAACTTAGAAGATGTTCCTATATTAGAAAATACCCAGAGGTATTTCCTGATGAACTACTAGGATTGCCACCCTCTCGTAAAGTAATTCAAAATTGAGTTAGTACCAGGAACTACCCCTATAGCCAAATCTTGTATCGTTTAGCACTACACAGATGAAGGAATTAATAAGCCAACTTTAGAAATTATAGATAAAGGGTTTATATGTCCTAGTATATCTCCTTGCGGAGCCCCAGTTCTATTGGTTAAGAAGAAAGATGGAAATTTCAGAATGTGCATTGATTACCGAGAACTCAATAAGGTAACCATAAAGAATAGGTATCCTCTCCCTAGAATTGCTGACCTATTTGATTAGTTGTATATCACACCCTCAAATCCGCTAACGGGTTTTACCGTCAGGCGTGTGACATAACCAGGATCTCAGATAAGCATCAGTTACACCAAACGACTCGATAATTACAAAATATAGATTGCTTAATAATAATGAACAACCAATTATGTTTAAGTAATGCGGAAGCGAATACAGTAAAACATTTAACAATAGTTTTGGAACACGCAAACATGTGTCCCATCCAGTTTATGTGAAGTAAATGCAATTAAATCTTGAAAACTGTTCGTGGTGAATAAAGAATGACATGCTGTAGATGCTGTGCTCCTAAACGTGCCACATCAATGTCCTGAGAGAAAACATGCAAAATCTCAGTACAAGACTGTGAGTTCACAGGTTTATCAGAAAACAGTAAGTATCAGTAATGAAATCCTCGGATTATGTAATCCGATAAGTATCAGTATGAAATCTCGGATTATGTATCCGATAAGTATCTGTAATGAAATCCCCGGATTATGTAATCCTAAGTATCAGTAATGAAATCCCCGGATTATGTAATCCGATAATTATAATGAAATTCCCGGATTTAGTGTAATCCGATAAGTATAATGAAATCCCGGATTAGTAATCCGATAGTATAATAAATCCCGGATTTAGTAATTAAAGCATATAATGGGTAGCTAGTCCATAATGATCACTATGTGTATGAAGTCGCGGCCGAGCTAACATGTAATCAAATAATAAATAGGCCCGGATGTGGATCACACACCACAACACTTGTAATTAGGCTAACCGTTCACCCGTTTGACGAACGTTGTGCTAGCGCGACTAGCCCGGGTGGGGTATGTCATCCTAGTAGTACTACTAACAATTACCTCGCTAAGTCCATATTAACGGTCCGTTGGGCAAGTGTAACACCATAGTATCAAGTATATGCAGTATTACAAAATCCAATGTATGTAACGATTATGAAAACACATGTTTCTCTCCCCCAAAAGAGTGTAAAGTAAAAGTGGGGCTGTAAACTCACTTGGCGTATAAGTTTGTATATACGATGGTTGAATAGGATAATAATTGATGTTCCAATGAACTCCTTCACGAAGTACCTAAACATGTATATTTATATTTTAAGATTTAGGTTATTAATAAGGTTTAACGATTACGCGAACTAGGGTTTCGATAAGAATTTGGGGTTTTTATAAGTAATATGTTTTTAACGTAATCATTTATGTAAATGACTTTAATTATATACATATTAATATTATAAAGATTTTATTGTTTCAAGTTCGATTTTACATAGATAATTATTTAGTTATTTTAAAAGAACCTATTTGTATCAATACATAAGGTTTAAATACAAATTTTAAATAAACATTTAAGATAACTATGATTTTAAAAGAATAACATTTGAACCGAAATAAATTTATTAGTTGAAAACCCTTTTTAATAAGATTTACCGAGATAATATTTTTAAAATTTTTTAGAACAATTATTTAAAATAGAAAATCCAGAAAACTATTTGGTGGTTCAAAAATATTAAAAGTTTACAAAAACAATTTTTATATATTTATTAAAAAATTTTGAAAAATTAATTTGGGCTAAAACCCTTTAAAAAATATATGGAGGTTGCCCCGTTCGAACCCGGGACCTCCTGTTAAACAGGGAGCGCAGGAACCATCAAACCAAGGTCGTGGCCGCGTTATTCCCCGGGTTCCAATCCTTAAACACAAACACAATTGACCCCAATTCTCGTATGAACCCTAGATCTAAAATCACCAAATTGAAGTTCGATTCGATCTTGATAGCATCTACAACCATGGGGCTTTTAATCCCCACTTAAAATCGAGCGTTTGGGTGTGTTTAATTACCAGAATGATGTCGATTTAATGGTTAACCCACGAAGAACCGTTCGCGACTACTTGATGTTCGATTTATGCCCAATTCAGTGATTATAATTCATTCCTCGAACAGGAAGTTTTTAATGATGCTAAGGATCAAAAACCCTCTGTTAATTGCTAGTTAGGAAGGCGGAGAGTGGTGTTCGAGTAGGTTGCAGGTCGCGATGATATGGTGTTTAATTCGAGAAGTTTAGTTGTGTTTCAGATGAGTTTGAATGTTGCATTCGATTAGGGACTAATATGTGTCTTATATATGCGATTATTCCAATTAATTAACAGCATAGTGCGTGATATTATGGATAGTCGGCCGACATCGTGAATGGTTGGGTTTAGTGTAATTGCACTACAATTCTTAAATCGAAAGTTGCCCCACGATCGATTACCCACTGAAATGTGTCGAAAACTTTAATTAGGACAAACCGCGTTCGTTTGGGTGTTGGAGGGGTCGCCGGAGTTGGCCGAGAGTGGCCGCGGTGAGAGGGTCGACGGCGCGGGGGGTGGATTTTAAAAGAGAAATTACACCTTTGGTCCCTGGAGTTTTGTACTGTTATTATTTTTATGCAGAAAGTTTTTAAAATAAGTTTTATATTTACATTTTAACACCCCTAAACTTTTATAAAACAATTTTTTTATATTATTATTATATTAGTATTATTAGTATTATTATTATTATATTATTATTATTATTATTATTATTATTATATTATTATTATTATTATTATTATTATTATTATTATATCCTTGCAAATAGTAAAGTAAATTCATTCACGCTAAACGGAGAAGTTATTTTAATAGCATTAACCGAAAATTCGGGTTGTCACATATCCCCTTGTTGCAGGAATTTTCGTCCCGAAAATTAAGATACCATAACACCGAATGTCAGGTTTAATAGCAACAATAGAAGAGTGTTCAGCTCGTTTGGGTTTCTTAATTTCTTAAGAAGTGGAAGTCTGGTGGTTGAATAGTTGTGGATACTTCTTCTTCATTTGGTCCTCGCGTTCCCAGGTGAATTCTGGGCCACGCTTAGAGTTCCATCTAATGCGCACAATGGGAATTTTGCTACGCTTTAGTGTCTTGACTTCTCGATCCATAATCTCTACTGTTCTTCAACGAAACGAAGCTGTTTATCGATTTCCAGTTCTTCTAATGGAATAACCAGTGATTCATCAGCAAGGCACTTCCTTAGGTTTGACACGTGAAACACATGTGTACTCCACTGAGTTGTCAGGTAAGTTCAGCTGATAAGCCACCAGGCCAATCCGTTTGACAATCTCAAACGGCCCCACGTACCTAGGGTTTAGTTTCCCCCGTTTTCCAAGCGTATTACCCCTTTCCAGGGTGAGACTTTCAGCAGTACTTTGTCACCAACCTGAAACTCCAATGGCTTACGAAGCTTGTTAGCGTAACTCTTTTGTCGATCACGTGCTGCTGCCATACGGTTACTAATTTGCACGATCTTCTCAGTCGTTTCGTGCACAAGTTCAGGTCCAGTAAGTTGGCTTTCTCCTACTTCTGCCCACAGATAGGAGATCGGCACTTACATCCATACAGTGCCTCAAATGGAGCTCCTTGATCGAGGTGTGATAACTGTTATTATAGGAGAACTCAACCAATGGTAATGAGTTTCCCGCTGCTGCCAAAATCGATCACACAGGCTCGCAACATATCTTCTAATGTCTGGATCGTACGCTCCGCTTTGACCATCGGTTTGCGGGTGATACGCGGTACTCATATCCAGCCGCCTTCCCATGATCATTGTAATGATTGCCAGAATGAGAAGTGAATCGAGCGTCATGATCAGAAATGATAGATATCGGCACGCCATGCCGAGAGACTATTTCCCTTAAATAGATACGTGTCAGCTTCTCCATTCAATCAGTCTCTCGGATTGCTAGAAAGTGTGCGGATTTCGTTAAGCGATCTACTATAACCCAAATGGTATCGCATCCGCTGGGAGTCCTAGGTAACTTGGTGATGAAGTCCATTGAGATCTGCTCCCATTTCCACACTGAAATTTCCGGTTGTTGGAGTAACCGGATGGTCTCTGGTATTCTACCTTAACCTTGGAACAAGTTAGGCAGCTGCTTACGTATGTGGCTATCTCTGCTTTCATTTTCGGCCACCAGTAAAATTCTTTCAGTCCCTGATACATCTTGTCTGAACCTGGATGGATCAAGTAACGTGACTTATGAGCTTCATCCATTATCAGCTCTCGCAATTCCCGTACTGTGGTACCAGATCCGTTTCAATAAAACAACGGATTCCATCAGCTTTACCCTCCAATTGTTTCTCCATGCCTCGCATGGATTCTGCTTTGAGATTCTCCGTTTTCAAGGCCTCAGATTGAGCAGCTTTGATTTGCACTGGTAAGTCAGAGTGGATAGTCATTTGTAATGCGCGCACACCGACGAGGCTTTAGGATTTCCTTAGGCTAAGGGCATCGGCTACCACATTGGCCTTACCCGGATGATACTTGATCACACAGTCATAATCATTGAGTAACTCTAACCACGTCGTTGCCGCATATTCAATTCTTTCTGGTCGATAATGTGCTAGAGGCTCTTATGATCTGTATAGATCGTGCACCTGGTTCCATATAGTTTGCCTCCAGATCTTTAAGGCAAACACAACAGCTCTAGTTCTAGATCATGCGTTGTGTAGTTCTTCTCATGCACCTTGAGCTATCTAGATGCATAAGCTATGACTTTGTCACGTTGCATCAATACACACCCCATAACCCTGGATGGATGCATCACTGTAAACAACAAAGTCATCAGTTCCTTCTGGTAAGGCTAGGATTGGTGCGCTGCAGAGTTTGTCTTTAAGCGCCTGAAACGCTGTTTCCTCTTTGCTACCCCACTTATAAATTTTCCCTTATGAGTCAGGGCAGTCAAGGTTGCGCAATTTACAAAATCCTTCAATAAACCTATGGTAATAGCCTGCCAACCAAGGAATTATCGCACCTCAGTAGGCGTCGTTGTGCCGCCAATCCTTGATTGCTTTATCTTTGAAGGATCAACCTGTATACCCTTTTCATTCACCACGTGCCCAAGGA